>CAXKVW010000302.1:0-196385 GCA_964058825.1 Carex arenaria | reverse complement strand
TAATTTGAAAGTTTAAAATATTCACATGAAGACACATCATTCATAAGTATAAGGATTTCAACGAGTTTGGATTCATCGTTTAAAACCAATCCAATAAGTTTTAGAGTTAAGTTCACAAAGAAGCTTGATGAACTTAGGAACACCCTAGTTCTACTACTTCTAAAATGGAGGAACAATAATTATTTTTGATTATTTTTAAAATTGTATATCAACTTAACTAAATAAGTTTATAGTAAAAGAAAAAAAATAGATGGTATGTATAGTATTCAGTGTTTTGAAATTCGGTTCTTATTCAGTATTCGGAAGGCCACCGAATACCGAATATACGGTATGTGGCCGCACATGCGGATTTTTATTCGGATTTATATATACGGATTTTAAAATGAGAATTCATATTAATTTGTATGCAAATTAATAAAGTATCTAATATTTTATATCAGAGAACGAATATGCTACCGAATATGCAAATATGCAGCCGAATATGCAGAACCGAATACTGAATATGCGGAACTGGATACCGAATAAATACCGAATATGAGGAACTGAATACCGAATATGCGGAACCGAATACCGAATATGCGGCCGAATATTCAAAACCGAATATTAGACCGCATACTTATTTTCTATGCGGATTCCAACCGAATACCCATATTCGGCCGAATAGACTGAATTTTAAAACTCTGATAGTATTTTTCAACGTTTTCCAACACAAATGACGCCGTCGGTTTAATTTATAATTTTAAATGCTATAAATAAAAAAAAAATCTCTTCAACTGTGGTCTCCAGTTTCTGAAGAAACGGAGAAAAGTAACACGTTCTTATCTTGTATTTGCCCGGACATCTGAAGCCAGTGAAGCTGTGAGAGGCTCTCTGTTTCCATGTCTGTCCCGATGTCTCTCCTCACAGCCAGTACGAATACCATCACCGCCCCCCCTCGCCGTATCTCAGGTCTTACCAACCGCTTGCTCCCCCCTCTTACAAACCTCCCGCGTAGAAGTGCTTCAGTTGTTATGCTTGCGAGGAGAGAAGGAGGAGTCTCTTCTCGCACTCGCCGGCCTGATAAACGTGTCAGGAAGGATCCCATTACCACTCCCACTACCACTACCACTACAGAGGAGGAAGGATCCGTCAGACCAGAATATGAGGAGATAGAGGTGCTTTATTCTTTTTATTTTCATTTTGTGTGTACATAGAAAGCATCACAGGTGTAAAAGTGACTGGTAGAACTTATACTAGAACCTGAAACTGAAAGTGCCCCTTACCTGCTCAACTGTCTGGTAAAACTTAATACTAGAATTTCAATCAGACATAAATTTCAATATCCTCAGGCAGCCACTAGCATATTTTTCATTTTGGAAACCATGAAAACCTGTACTCGCAGCAGAATCCGGCTTGCAATCGAGTAGACCAGTATGTTGCTAGTCATTTTAGTACACCATGTAATATTCCTACCTGTACATATTTTTCTGTAAATTGCAAAGTATTAGTATGAATTAAACAAGTTGGTTATGCTTCAGATATTGTGGGAGATATCAAAAGAGCCGATGCCAAAGCTGGAAGGACTGGAGCCAGACTTCTGGGAGGGGCCACAATGGAATGCATTTGGGTTTTTTCTGCAGTATATGTGGGCCTTTGGCATTGTCTTTGCTGTGAGAATTAATTAATTATAATTTTTAAATAGCTCCCTTTTTTTGAGTTAGGTTCATGGACAACCGCTGAAAGTTGGTACTGGCACAAATCATACCCAAACAAAAACCAATTTCTGTAATTAGGTTCAGTTTAATTTACTATTCATACGTGTTATTTTTAAATGGGTTGTATGAATGAACTTATCTATTTTATGCCTGTAAACATTATATCAATGAGTTCAAAAAGCCCAACACTTGCTGGTATTTAAGGGACTGGGCAAGTACCGAGCTGGATATCATAGCATCCCACAGTACCTGACAACCGGTGCAATGATTATCTGGCTAATTTGCCTATCCTTGGTTAGCAGGGATTAATATTAAATTTTCAACAGAATTGTCTTCATAGCAGAGTTTTATTCTTTGATTTAACTTTTGGTGTTAGGTTGATATTTGATACCTTGCATTCTGTGGATTTTATCGGCTAGCTAGCTAGGCATCTGGATTTAATCTGACAATTTACTGTTATCACAGGTAATTGCTTGTGGAGTTGCTGTCGCAACATATAACCAGGGTGCAACGGACTTCAAAGAAACACCGGCTTACAAGGAATCGAAGCAGTCAACAGAGTTGCTTGATGATTCTGACTCCTCAAGTTCTGAAGTGTTTGAACAGAACCCTACTGAAGTGGCCCCACCTTTAGAGTAGAACTAAATTGCAAACAGGAGCACAACACGGTGCAAACTGGGATGTTGTCAAGTGGCATGTTATGTAAATTGCACTGTCTATATAATTTTGTAGCGATAGGGGAAGATGCATATTATATAGGTTCCATGGAATTTCCCTTTTGCTTTTAGTGTACTCTTCCATCAACTATTTTCCATACTTAATTCTGAACTTTAATATAGGAATGATCCGGTAAGGGTTTTCTTTCAAATGTCTTTGCTGTCTATTTCCTATCTGAAGTTCTGAACTAAGTACTCTCTCCTGCAGTGTTTGTGTGCCCGTGATAACCCAACTTTGAGTTGCAAATGTAATGCGCAAAAAAAAAAGGGAGCTGAATCTTGTGAGGATTTATTTATTTTATTTTATTCTTCAAGATATGTTTCGATGCACTAGGAATTGAGGCTATTCGAGAATATGAGCTATTCGGAATAGCAATGTGCACACAAATAACATTTTTTCTATTTGGAATAGCTAGAATAACTGTGCCTATTCTCTGTTCCTTGCAAATAATTAACTCTACTATTAGGAAGTGTGAAGAGAGAGAAAAATATTTCCTTTTCGGATTTCTGCCAACACAGTCTCAAAATGACAAAGTTGATGCTATTTGTGTCATTTCCACATCGTGACAATTCGTTTGAGACCCACACTTGCCTATCTTTCATCTTAATTAGCACTTTGTTAATTTTTTTTTTCCCGTTACAACTATTCACTATTCCAAAAGTATAACTCAAATAACATTTTTACTAATCGAATAGCACCATTTTCACATTAATATGATAATCACTATTTTTTCTCTATTCTTATCTACTAATTCTAAATTTCGCTACTCTAGCTCCCATCCAAACATACCCCAAAATTATTTCTTTATAATTACAATTTACATCATATATTTCAGGCTTAAGCATACAGTTACATGAACAAATTAAGCATGACCTTCCGTCTGATTTACCCAAAATCCACAAAGGAAAACGCCTAATTATGATAGTCACAAAACTGAAAACGGAAAAAAAAAAGAACAGAGAGGTATAATACACGGGAGAGGAGGGTGTCCGATGCCCATCGGACCAGAACAGTGTTTGATGGGTAGTTTCTACCGTCTGATCTACTTTAAGATCTGTGCGCACGAATATTAAAGCAAACAGCACGGATATTAAAGTGATGAACACAGATCTTGAAGTGAATCGGACGGTAGAAACCACCATCGAACAGACTCTGGTCCGATGGGCATCGGACAGCCCCCTCTCCCATAATACACTATTACGGAATTTTAGGCTGTCAAAATTTGACTGGTCAAGAAGCTTACTGCTGCCTTATAGCGAACATGTTCATATATATTGTGGCACTTAAAATTGGATTTTCAAATTCTAATACATTTCTCTGAATTATTTGGGCAAGCGTTTGTTTCTACTTTTATTGGAGATGGTGATAACAAAAACAGACAGGAAATAAAGAGGCAATAATAAATTCAGTTCCCCAAGGGAAGGGGAAAACATAATTAATTAAGCCCTGAATATGAAGAGATGGAGCAGTTGAACAGCATGAATGCAACAACTCGGCTTCTTTTGCGAAATCTTTTCATGACACACTCACAAAAGCAATAAAAAAGAAAACACTATTTCAATACTCTTGCATGACTGCCTCCCACGAGAAACCCCATCAAAAAGAAAAGAAACAAGAAAGAACAGAAAAAAGGGAAATTAGTATAACTATATATATGTGTGGAAATTAAACTCTATTATTTATACTAGTAGCTTCTTGTTCTAGCCCACAAGATAAAAAAAAAAAAAAAAAAAAAAAAAAAAAACCTCATTCATGATCTCTCATTTCTACGTTCCACAAAATTAAGATGTTGTTTATATTCTATCTCAGAGATATATTCTCATCCTTTGCTCCTCTTCTTGTCATCTCCATGGCTGCTTTGCTTCTATTGGCCACATCACGATTCGACCCCCACGAATTCGAGGTTGAAATAGATGAACAAGTGCAAGAGTTGGCTCAGTTCGTGTTCGGACCAGATGCGGCAGAATCTGTACAGCCTAAGCAATACCTCGTTCAAAAATCAGATCATGGATAGTGCATGATGGTTTAGAATATTTGAGCCCCTTTGTATTGGATTCAGGGGCTATTTGGAGTATATATTGTAATTCAATGTTTTAAGCTATATATATTCGGTTGTAGGATAGAATGTCCCCGCATGCTGCATATATATATATGCATTATGCATGAGGAAAAGGGACATTAAAAACAACCAAACTACAAGCAAGTACTACAAAGTAGTACATCAATTAGCATGTTAAAGCGGAGAGCAAGAATTTTCTAATCAACTATGTACAATGTAATTTTAAAACATATATCACAGAAGTTTTATTGGAGTGCTATAAATAACATTCTTACTGTTTGTTTCTTTGAGCCTTTTCTTTTGTAAAATTATTTGAGCATTTTTTTTAAGGTTAATTGTTGAACATGTTTTGTGGTGCAAGCATTTGATTCGTCAATAACTACTTCGATCAAACTAAAAATAAAAAATTAAGATTATATTGTGGATGTGGTTTTTTATATCATTCATCAAAAAGTCACTAATTGAACCATTATAAATTTTTAAATTATTGACAAACTTATACATATCTAGATGAACGACAAATTAAATTTTAAAATTTAGCTATTTCTTTCATCTGGACTCGCTGACAGCTGTATGTAATTATGTACAGTGTGATTTCAAATGCAGAAGTTCGTTACTAATTGGAAAAGGATCGATGTATAACTCATTTAGACTACCACATTTGAATCCACTTACTACGTCTACCAATAATCAACAAAGGGAAGGAGAGGGACACGGCACATGAATTTTGATTCTTTGAAGGAACTGGCACAATTGTCATTTTATCTTATTTTTACTAATATTGAACTGTATATTTAATTCATTAAATCAAGGATATTAATAAAGTGAATGAGTTGAGATAGAAATATAGCCAGCTAATTCAAAAATTTTGACAGGTAAATATCCAAATCATGAGATAACAAAGTTCTAAATAGATTAGCTATATTAGCGTAGCTATAGTTTTTTCGAACTTTAAGAACTATAATATTATTGGCCGCTTTTTTTTTAATAGAGCATTTTTGTGGTCTTTCTACGATGACGTGATAATCGCTATCTAGAACCTTATGAAATAATGACGCAGGGTTAAACAACATTCAAACTGGTTCAAATTTGTATTAAATAATGAATAACACTTTAAAGCTACTAACCTTAAAAAAATGAAGAACACACGTCATTTTAATTAATGATAGAATTTTAGATAAATACGTCCGGAAATTTTAGTTATATTTTGTCAAAGTTGTGAAATTGACGAATTCCTAGAAATCGCATCCAAAAAAATCAAGTTTTTTGCAAAGTGCTGGAATTATTAATTAGCACAACAAAAATTACTTTGCTGATTTGCTGATTTACTGATTTAGGTAAGATCAGAATTGAGGCGACACATGACTGCAATATATGCATCGATAGATCAGAATAGAAAATAGTTTTTAGACTGAAAATATTATTTTTGGCATTTATATTAAATAATGATTTAATACAAATCGACACAAAAAAAAAAATTGAGCGAAATATATCTTTACTTGGTACCAACCATTAATAATTATATCAAATATGGCTCAGATTTGCCAAAATAAAAAGATGAGGATACTTTTCATAGCGAGGCTACGGTACTATTTGATATTTACAAGTATATTTTCATATAAAATTATGTTGAAAACTCAGATCACATTTTCACAAAAAATGTTTTGAATTAATATGCTATGAATAGTACCATAACCACACTCTACTTTTAATTATGAATAGTACCATAACGAAAATGTATTAAATACGGAAATTGATTAATTGCATCCTCTCTTTCAGTGCATGCGAGACGGCTGTTACATCTTTCAAAAGATTACAAAACATTTCACGCACCTGCACAAACAATATTCCATACCAATAACTGGCCCAAAATATTTACTCGAAGTCTCGAATCAATTTACATCACAAAACTATGAATTCATTTCCGGTTCTACCTATCACACACACCACCTATATTACTCTTTCCGTGCTCTTTTTTTATTAGATTCTTAAAAGAAAAATGGGACAAGAACTGGTACACCAAAATATGCCAATAAAACCAAAATCTTGATAGATCTCAGGAAATGAATAAAAAGAAGGAAAGAATAAGAAATAGTTTTGGGTAAACATCTGGGTATGCCCAACCAAACACAGAATAGGCTATTCCGAAAATAGCCTAATTCCAAAAATAGCCTATTTTCAACCCAACCAAACATACCCCATGATTAGAGTCTTCTCAAGATCGGAGCACCTAATGGAACCCAAATTTACCAATCTAGACTAATGTTTCTTGAGATGTAAAGATCGTCAATATATTGTATAATAGGGCTAGAAGCGTCAATGTATCGCCTCATCTCCTTCTGTACAGAATAATCTGCATTAACAAATTTGAAAAGGTTAAATTTCTAATTGGGAGTACAAAAGAAAATGCATGAGGCCTATGCTGATTGTTCAATGCCTAACACACCAAATTAGCATATGCAATAAATGAACAGAATTCAGATAAAATGCTTGTGCTTCAGATATTAATTTGCTCAAATAGAGTACTGGTAATCTAAGGAGCTTACCAGTTTCATTTAGTCTAGATATTAGTTGGTCTCTAGTTGGTAAAGCATACATGCCAGCGCCAACTGCTTGTCGAATTGCCCAGTTATGAAACGGTGCACACACTTGTCCATATGCAGTTGTCGCTGCATCTTTTAGCGAGCATTCCCTGAAAGTTCAAATTGAGGCATCAGTCCATATATAAAGAAAATTACAGGAAACACATGGTACTATTTAAATGATCGGGCACTCATATATGGCTGTCTTGATCTGTTCAGTCTTTCCTGTAGATGTATTTTTCTCTCCAGTGTAATTAAATTAAACAGCAAAGGGCAACCCATTAGGCTGCTCAAACCTTTGAACACTCATTTTTCAAGGTGTGGTTTACACACCTACTGGTATTATCAGTCCAACAGCAGACCCACATGGTTTCTACTGGCTTATCAGTTCACAAAGGTTGTGTTCCATATATTTTACAAGATTCTTGATAATTGTTTTTATAAGCCCTACTACAAGTATTGACCGGGGCATGAACAATCATGGCTCCAGAAATTACCATACAGGATAGAAATCATATTGCAGTTGTGTGTGCATGTGCAGGAGGGAGAGAGAAAGCAGAAAGAAAGAAAGAGAAAACATACTTGGTAGCAAGAAAATTCTCGAACAAGGCTTGAATGAGGCCAAGACCAAGCCTGACACGACGCAGATTACGCGAGTGGCTTCCTTTGTGTCTGATGGTGTTATGCTTCACGTCATTGTCAATAATACTCGAAAGTGTCTCATATTCATTTGACGCTTGAATTAGGTCATTCACCTGAAGTTTGAAACCAATTGAAAAGAATGTCAATTCAAAGTTAAGTTAGTCATGTTAGGGGCTTAACTAAGAGTCATTCAACTTTCCAAGGTTGTCTTTGCAAAAGGAGAATACAAATGAGGAGTTTGTTATTATCCACCTCTTTAGAAAATATAAACAGGAGACATTTATCCAAAACACAGAGAACAAATTGGTTTGGTGAAAAGGTGAAAGCTGTTGTTGAACTTCTTATTTTAATTATAAAGGCAAATGATACTTTTATATATAATTAAATAACAGCCAACTTTTTTAAACGATTCTAAAGTTGCTTCAGTTGCATATATGAGGCTTTTCCTGTAAGGTCAATTCAAAATGCCCTTTTAAGTGGCAGTTTCAATCAAATAATTTTACGGTTGCAATTCACACAATAACTGCAACAATCTCGAAAGATGAATTCCATGGCCAGAAAAACCGGATTTGCTTCCCAAAAGCAAGCGGTTAACAATCAGATCTGAAATAATACTAGTAAAGAAGCCTAATTTTGGTAAGACACGTTTATAAATTCCGAGTCTCATACTTTTGAACAAGTTAATCACCAACGAAGGAAAATATGCAATTTAATTTAATATCACCGGATGAAGTAAAAGTATAAGAAAAAATAACGTGTGATGGTAACCTTGGCGACATACTCGAGCTCGGCAAATTTGAAGGCAAAACCAAGGCACCCAAACAAAACAGAGACGAGCGAGCACGCATTGCCGAAGGTGGAGAGGCGCAGGTTTCTGTCGTCGGATTGGATAAACCTGGCGAGCTGCTCAAATGCCTCGGCTACGGCGGTGAGCGGCGTGGCATTTGCATCGACCACCTTGAGCGATTGCTCCTTGAATGGCTGATTCGTTCTGTAGGACAACAAACCACCTTCCTCCCCCATTGCAGTGCTGAGTTGGTAAATTTGGATCTATTTATTGAAGGATGGACGCAAGAGAAAGAAAGTTCATCAAGTATTTCCTTCTTCAATTCCGAAATTTCTATTTTTTTAATATTATTTTTGATGGCTGTAACCTGGAAGAATTTAATTTAGATTTTAGAGAGAGAGCGCCGAAAGGAAAAGAGAAGTGGCCAGGCAATTCTGCTTCCAGCTTTATAGGAGGAGGAATTGAACCGAAGGCCCTATAACCTTATAGGTCCCGCGAGTCGGTGAGTTATGGTCTAAGAATCGAAAATAGACCAGATGCAGCGTACAATCTTTTAAGAGAGCCAACGGTGCGGGATGGTTAAATGAGTCCGTATCTCTGAGATATCTCAATTTTTGCGTGACCGACGTGTACGGGGCCAGTTTTCTTTTAGCTTTGAGATTCGTATTTAAACGATTGAGATATTCCAGAAAGTCACGCAAAGTTTGAGATATCTCAGAGGATGGAATTCTGGTTAAATTGGGCGGGTGCGTATCCTCTGAGATATCTCAATTTTTGCGTGACCGACGTGTCCGGTGCCTATTCGGGTAACCGTAGGGGGCCAGTATTATTTGAGCTTTGAGATTCGTGCAGAATGTATTTGAACGATTGAGATATTCCAAAAGGTCACGCAAAGTTTGAGACATCTCAGAGGTGCTATTCAAATTGGGCGGCTGTACATATGTCAGATTTTCTGTGGCTCCTTGTATCACATTACTGTAGAGGCATCACCAATTGGTGCACGCAATGTTTATTACACGCAAGCCGACTGGGATATTCGAATTTTTCTCAGGGCGTGAATGCGTGATGCTTTTAACGGTAATCTAACATGACAGGTGTTCATGTCGACCTTTCTACTTTCTAGTGCCTACTTCGGAAATTAAGGGATAAATTGCATTCAAATTGACAAAGTCTTCTTTCTTCTTAGGATGCGACCGAAAGAAATAACATCATTTAAATCATGTTATTGACATTTACAACTCAAACTTTGGAAATTGCATCTGGGACTGGGTGAGTATTCAGTTCAGTGGACTTCGATTATTGCCGTGCCAGCTGTTCTTCATGTTTTTTGTTGGGATTGCTGTGCGCCTTTAGTTAGCCCTTTCTTTTGTCCTTTATTTTTTGTTAATGAGAAATGATCTTGCTTGTTTAAAAAAATGAAAGAAAGAAAGAAAGCATGCCGATAATTTATTTTCTGAACTCCATCACAGCTTTCTTGTGTTAAGCATAACACAATTCGATAAGTATTTTTTTTTATATATAAATTTAAATTTTATACATTAGTTATATTTGTAGAAGTAGAAGGAGATAGATAACATAAACGAATAAAATTAACACAGAAATATGTTTTAAGTCAGTAACTCTTATATTTAATTTAAGTAAACACTTAAAATCATTATTTTGATTCAATTAAATTCCTCGACTAATTCACCTGGTTCAATTAACACCTTCCGTCGGATTTTTCCATTATCTATTGTAAAGTCCATAATCATTTTAATTCCTCTCGTTTTCGTCATCCTCTTTAAATTATATTTATTAGATTAGTCAAAATTGAGCTAATTTTTTTTTATCAAACCTATTAAAAATATAAGAGAACTGCTTTAAAATTTATGTAAATTTAAAATTAAACGGTTCGGATCACGTTTAATTGAACTTTTTTTTTCTGGACTCTGGACTCTATCCCCCGAAATTTTTATTAATATACAAAAGAAATAATAAATTTAACAATCTATACAATGTTCTATACAATGTTATGATGAAATTCGAAATCTACCAAAACCGATGACATTGTTATCGGTTTCAGAAGCTAGAACCGGTTTCAGCCTCAAAATCTATGCCCCATCTGACTTTGCAATATATCTCAATTTTTTATTTAATTATTTTATTTAATTATAAAATATTATAATTTTTTATTTTTTTATTAAAATATTAGAAATATTTTTATATTTCTTTGAAATTAGATAGAATATCATATAATTTGATTTATTAGAAAGACTGCAACAAATAACTCGGATTAATATTTTTCAAATCAAATTTATCGCGGCTATAAAATTCGATTTGCAAACACATTTTAATATATCTATTACGTTGAACAGTTTGAATCAGCTGTTTGAATTTTAAAAACTTAAAAAATACATAATGTAATCCGATGTTACAAAAAAAAAATAGAGTGGATCCCTCTCGATCTCATGGAAAGTTTTCGTAACAAAATTTAAGAATCAATTCTATCTAAAAAGATATGGATCGACACAAGAGAGATCTGATGAATTGGGCCGAAGCAATTCGAGCCCAACCAGACTATTCAACTTCATCCGAGCGTCCCCAGGTACCTTGAGGTACATACAACTAATAAAATCAGAATGTTCCTTTGACCCTGACACGAATCTTTTTGCCCTATAGTTGCAATAGGTATCAGAATTTTTTGATCCGACTGGAACTAAATCCAGATAATTTTTTTTTTTTTTGCAATAGCAAAATCTCAAATTTTGCCAACAGAGTTCATCTTTCATGACCTGAACATTCATAATTAAAATATGATTGTCTTCTTAAAACTCAAATGCTATGGGTGCGTTTGGATGAATCAAGAATAGTAGCTATTCTAATTTGAGAATAGTAATTATTCCAACATTTTATAGAATTAGTAGAATAGTGAACAATTCCACAAAAGACAAACAAAGAATAGTGGCTATTCGCTAATCCAAACACACCCAAACGTAGATTAGTAGCTCGGAATAGTGCTAATCTGAAATAGTAGTTATTCTTCACCCACCCAAACGCACCCTATGTATATTAAATATATAGAAATTTAATTCCCCTATATATTCATTCCGAAAATAAAGTTTAAATGTGTTGTTTTTGTACCTCAATTAAAATGCACTCGAAGACTATATTATATATTTTTTGAAAACCATTTTATTATTATTTTTTAATTAGATACAAAACACTGTTTTTTAAAGATTTTAAACTATAAAAAAATGTGATTTTGTATCTGAAAATATAATAAAAGAATTTAAAAAATATAAATTTTAGTTTTCAAGTACATTTCAATATAGAGATCAAGTTAACTAATTAAGATTGAATGTTTGTATTTTGAAAACAGAAATAAAAATGTGAGATGTGATTGGAAAAAAAAAAACGAGACACTTTATACAGCCATCCGATTCATAATTCGACGTGTTTTTAGTACGGAACTACGAATCTTGATGAATCAAAATTATTGTTGAAAGAAACAGTCGTCGAAGGTCGAATAGTCGAGTGAATTAGTGTCACCTAAGGTAACAGAATAATTCGTTTTGGATCCAGACCGTCCAAATAGAATCTGCACGACTATTAAGGGGCCCAGAGAGTTACATCTGGAGACGGATTGGCCCGAATTCCAATCGGACGGTCTAAATATAAACAAAAAAAAGTATATGGATTCGAGTTCGATGGACAAACTCGAGGGACTTAATTGCAATAACACCAACTCCGACTCCGACTCTGGACGAGTATTCATCCGTACCGACGTGCGATCTACCCCTCTTAAACAAAAACACGAATCCTTGAAATTTAAGAAGACCACCATCAGATCTCACTCGGCGTCAGCGAGAGAGGCTCCATCTCTCTTACAACTAGTTCAAGTGATCGATTGAGAAATCTCAAATCTATTAACAGTCGGATGGAAGCAAGTCAGACGGGTGGATCCGAGAGGGAGAAAGGGCCTGGATTGGCTTCCCCTCTTGCTGTTGTTTGTACTTTCTGGAAAGGTCATTTTTCTCCAATCATCCTAACTTGATGTCTACTTTTTATCTTCTTCTACTTATCAAGCTACATTGATTGAATTGAGCACACACTTTTCAATTACAACTGAGCACTTGTATAAACTTTTTTATCAATATATTTGTTGGCGGCAATTGCCTCCAACCATAAAAAAAAAATTACAACTGAGCATGATCAAATTCATATGAGTTGGTCGGTTGGATCTGAAATCAAGGTTTTATCTGATTTATATGTATACTTTTCTACGAGGTGTATTGCGTTCTCTGAATTGTATCATAAGTTGTTTTGTTGTTCATACAAACTGATTATACCATCAGGCAGTGTCACCAAGTTTCACAACTGAATCATGCTTTTGAATCTAAAAGTATAATTTCACTCTGTATGTAACCAACACTGAATAAGTTCAGTGTGCTTACAACTGTATATTATATATTTGGGTTGGATATTAAATTTCAATCCAACTCAACAGGGACTGCATTCTAATACTTTTGTATTGATTTCCAGATTTTGATTTGGAAAAGGAAAGAAGTGGTTTGGATGAACAGGGACTCAAAATTGCCGAAAATCAAGAAACAAGTCAGAAGAATAGGCGCAAACTTGCCGAGAGTACACGAGGTACTTAATAATTTCACTTTATATGTTCTTGTTGAGGAAAAAGACTGTAAAACAGCCCAGAAATTGATTTATTACCAGAACTGTACCAATTACAATT
Source organism: Carex arenaria (assembly GCA_964058825.1). Taxonomy (NCBI): domain Eukaryota; kingdom Viridiplantae; phylum Streptophyta; class Magnoliopsida; order Poales; family Cyperaceae; genus Carex; species Carex arenaria. The sequence goes on along the minus strand of CAXKVW010000302.1, from coordinate 183,175 downwards.
ATGAGTTCCCTAACCATTGAAAATAGCTAATGCTAAAAGCCCCTGGTGAGAATATCCAAATAGCCTCAGTACACACACACCCGCATCCTTAGCTAGATACTGAACAAATCCAAAATGGATTATTCAGTATCAAAGCTTGAGCAAGACACGTTTCACATCATAGGCTGGATGTCTCAAACTCAAAATCCTACCCCAAATCTTGACTTGCAACTATTACTACTAAAACAAGCAAGCAAAAAGCACTATCACAGGCTGAGCATTTTGTGCTCCATGCACAAGGAACCACAAAGCATAGTAAAAATACACAAGTACATGCAACCATATCACAAACAAAAGCATAACATCCACAGCCAGAAAATATAACCAACAAGCAGACAAGTTATCAAGCCATTGTCAGAACTAGTATCGCTGGTAACATGCCCCCCAAACCAGTCCCATTGATCAGCTTCAGTGGTGAGGCACTCTGAATGGGAATCATGTCTACCTCCATGGGAAGTCATCTATAGAGCTGTGCTTTAATCTCTTCCCTCATATTTCCTGCCCAATAAGAAACAAAAGAACAAATTGTCAGAATCAAATTCCTGACCGCAGGAATTGCTTGCTCATTAAAGCACGCATTGTTTCTTGCTTTCCATACAGCCCAACAGGTGGCACTGACAACAGTCAGAAAAGCTTTACATTGGATTGAGCCTTAGCTCACAGCATAGTTAATCACATCACTCATAGTGTCCCATTGCTGGTACACTTTCCACATTCACGTAACCAGGACCAAATTTGAGCTACAGGATCACAATGTAAAAAAAAATGGACTGAGGATTCTAAGTTTGTGAGGGGCACAGCACACTCTGTGTTGGACCTTGCCAACCTTTCCCCTGCAATACTTGCTTAATCAAGATCTTATTTTTTGCAAGCAGCCACATAAACACCCTGGTTTTGTATGGTATTGGCAGCTCCCGCCATAGGGGTGCCTTCAACACTTCAATCCCCTCAAAATTCAAAAACTTACAAGTTGATTGAGTTGAAAAATGCCAGTAGGCTCCCATTTCCAAGACAGATGGTCTGAGGTCTCAATTAGATGTTGGTTTTGAATTAAAACCAACAAATCCTGGCATTCTTGTAGTAAAATCCCTTTCAAACCCCTTTTGAAAGTTATATTCTGACCCTGAGCTTGAATCACTTCCTGTAAAGTTGCATGTGAATTTCCCTTTATATGTACTTAGATATTTGGTCTCAATAAGATGAACCTGTGATTAACAAAAAAATTCCGTATTGTATGTTTTTTTTGTAGGTTTTAGTAATTTTTTATGCTTCTTTATTTTTTAATGAAGTCAGTTATGTGAAATTATATGTCCTCCCTCATGGATGTTACAACAAAGTATAACCATTTTTCCCTCTTCAGTGTCATCAAGTATTATTTGCCCTTGAATTAAACTTAAAAAAAAAAAGGAGATACAGACTGTATGAATTGATGGTTATGTATTATTTGCCATTATCAGACGTCAACTGACCTGACCAGCATAGTGTTGAAATCGAGCAAGGTAATTCTTATATTAAAATTCATGTTGCGTCAATTTCCTTTTGCAGATTTCAAGAAAGCATCTGCAGAGGATAAGCTTGGTCTGTTCAATTCTTTGCTTAAAAGTTATCAAGAGGAGGTTGATAATCTCACAAAGAGAGCCAAGTTTGGAGAAAATGCTTTTCTTAATATATATCAGAAGTTGTATGAAGCTCCAGATCCATATCCAGCTCTTGCTTCGATGGCTGTATGTGTCTCCTTTTTTTCTTTTCTTCTTCTTCTTCTTCTTACTTTGTTATACCATATTGTCCTTGCTGGACTGGTACTGCATGTTCTGGCAGCAGAAAACCCATGCTAGTGACAATTTTATTGGCTTGGTTATAGTTGAACACTAAATAGTAGGTTCGGCTCAAAAAAGGTAAAAGCTAAAAAAAACATACTTCTGTTGGCATCAAATGATCTGTTAGATTTTGTACCATCATGTTATGGGACTTGTAAATGATCATTCTTTGTATTTTTTTTAGAGTGGACTTCTGGTTGTTACTTTTTGGTTTTGAAATGTTATATCTGAAAATTTGTAATGCCTTTGAGTTTTGGAGTTTATATGTTGATTTCAAATATGCTTGTGTACTACTGGTTTAATCAGGATCAAGATCAAAAGCTGTCAGAACTGGAATCAGAGAACAGAAAAATGAAGCTTGAACTAGAGGAATTTAGAACCGAAGCATCCCATCTTAAGAATCAACAAGCCACCATTAGGCGACTTGAAGAAAGAAACCGTCAGCTAGAGCAACAGGTATTTACCTATTTCTGTTAAAATTATGTCAAAGCTTGTTAGACAATAAATAAATAATGAAAATATGAGATGTATGGTCATGTATGATGGATTAGATGGAGGAAAAAGTCAAGGAGATGGTTGAAATGAAGCAACGCAGCTTGGCTGAAGATAATCAGAAAACCCTTGAAGCCTTGAAAGAGAGGTATTTCATCATTGTAAGCTTTGCAAAACAGTTTAAATGGTTAAATGGATGCACCAACTAACATATGAAGTACCGCATAAAGGAACATGAGAGATATCCTTTATAACTCCCTTCATTTTGCATATGCTGAGATGATCTTTTGATGGCTTCTATAGGTAGAAATGAATCTGCACTTGACGAAATGCTACCATGTTAACTTCAGTTACATTTTTTAATATTTGCAGAGAATTTTCACTTCAGGATCAGCTCAGACAAGCAACAGACAGTGTGAAGAATATGCAAAAGCTACATGAATTTGCACAAAGCCAATTACTTGAACTTCGTACTCAATCAGGTTTCTCTCTCCACCGCCATCCCCCCCCCCCCCCCCCCAACCCAGATTCCCTCCCTCCCTCCCCTGCCATTCTCTATCTTTCTTTGGATATGCTCAGTAGTTAATATAATATATAATCTGTAATATTTTTGTTCTTTTTGGTATAGAGGAAAACAGAACGGCAAAGGAGGCCGAAGTGAGCCTTTTAATGGATGAGGTTGAACGTGCTCAGAGTCGCCTTCTTAGTCTTGAGAGAGAAAAGGTAAAAAGTAAATACTTTGTATTGCACTTTATTAAATGGGTGCAAATGTTAGAGTTGTTGTAATGCAAAATTATTAAGACGTATGATGTGTGCTTATATTGCTTTTAGTTTTTAAGTGGCTCTAATTTACATACAATGGATTACTCAGGGTATTCTAAGGTCTCAGTTGCAATCAAATGAAGAGACAAGCAAGGAACGGTACTTTTGTTTATCTTATTTTTTTGGAATTATCTTTTTTTCTCCCCTGTTAATAGAGGGTAAAACTGTAAAATTCAACATGAGACAGGTAAAGGTAGTATACACAACTTTGGGTATACCTATTGCGAATTAACTTCGCTTGTTTTCTCTCTATAAGATAGGAATCATGTACCCTATTTAGGATTTCTCACTATTACTAGAAGGTCCAGAATATACTTCCATATTTGCTATATCATAAATTTGTTCTAATACCAGACGAGATTATACTTCACACAGACAAAATTCTGACCAAAAAAAAAAAACTTCTCTGCAGTGATTATTTGGAGTCTACAAGCACACTAGAGAGCTCCTTAGTTGCGAAAGAGAAGATAATATCAGACTTAAATGCAGAAGTTCGCAATTTAGAAAACACTCTTTCAGCTGAGAGAGATCAGCACATGGATGAGATCAAGAAGTTCAATGCTTTACTAGAAGAGAAGGTACTAGTTACTCTGTGAGTTCAAAAGATGTTATCCTAGCCTTTGGGCATTCCAAAATTAACAATATTATATCCTTCTAAGCTGGACCTATGTTGCTTGTTAGAATTTTAATAATGATTAAGGGTTTACTCATAGTCAGTAGCAATAGTTAATTGATTGTTTTAAATTTTTTATAGGGGCATACCGCATACATGTAATTAGAATATTCTGTGGGCTTGAGTAAAATTGCAATGTATAGAATGGGAAGCTGGCTTCTTAGTCAATCAAGCCATTTTCTCCTCTTTTTCTCACTTTAAAACCTATGTTTTAAAGTACCTTAATTTTCACTGCATATTTTATTCTGCCAACTGGTGAAAGTCTGTGTGCATAAGTATCCTGTATGTAAATTTTTGCAAATTCAACAGGAGACAGCTTTAAGAGATATGAAGAAGGAGCTGGAAGAGAAACCCACGGAAAAATTAGTTGATGATCTTAGAAAGAAAGTGAAAATTCTTCAGGTAAATTTCTTTTAAATAATTTGTGAGGTGCAGTGTCACCATAATATTTGGTGCTTAGAATTGGGGAATCCTTATATGCAAATAGGCAGTTGGATATAATTCAATCGAGGCTGAAGATTGGGAGCTAGCTACAAATCAAGAGGAAATGAGTAAACTGGAGGCTCTGTTGCTTGACAAGAATCGCAAAATGGAGCATGAACTTACCCAGTTAAAGGTCAGAATTTTGATTTTATTGTTGGTGCACTATTGTTTTTCTCACTCAATTAGTGGATAATTGATTGTTTTTAATAAAATTAGGTTAAAATCTCGGAAAAAGCAAGTTCGTTGGAGAAGGCAGAGGCCAAAATTTCAGAGTTAACCACAAAGGTCGAAGAACAGCAGAAATTGATAGCTAAGCTTGAGGAAGACATACTAAAGGTATGTTTATTTCAACTTATTAATTTCTGATCATAATAGAACCTTCTAGAAAGATGGTATCTGTTGGCATTTGTACCTAGTTTAGGGACCTATTCGTAAAATAGAAATATAGAGTAATCATAGGGACTAGATGGCATGATGTAAGTTCTATATATACCCCAAGGGGTCAATTAATAAAATATTTTTTTGGCTCATTTTCTAGTGTATCTGACATAATGCTATTTCTCAATTTTAGGGTTATAGTTCAATTGATAGGAAAGGGTCACTTGATTGGGACCTTCAAGAAATTGGTGCAAATGAAGTCTCTGAGGTACATTGTTTTTCTTTCAAAGATTCTCTTTATGAGTATGTATTTGAGTTTCAGTATTTTAGTCCTTCGTGGAAAATTTAGGGAGGTGAACAAAAACACTTACAATTGGATCAAGATCAAAGTTCAATGCTCAAAGTCATTTGCAACCAGCGAGACCGCTTCAGAAACCGCTTGAGAGAAACTGAGGAGGTATTTTTTTCAAGTAGTTTATATTTCAATTAAATATATTATGTCAGACCACCACTTGTTGAAACCCAGATAAACACCTATAAAGGAACAAAATTATAAATTTCTGATATGCAATTCAGTCCCTTCATCATGTTTTGATTTTTCCTCTTCTATTTTTTAAAACTTGTCTCTTGCTCATTTGTAAATATTTCTTTGACATTTGAAACTTTTTGTAGGAAATGAGACGGCTGAAGGAAAAATTGGAAATGCTCTCTGTAGAGCTAGAGAAGACAAAGGCCGATAATGTACAACTTTATGGAAAGATACGTTATGTACAAGATTATAGCCAAGAGAAACTAGTGTCTAGAGCTCCAAAGAAGGTAGTTCTATGCATGACAGTACATATTTTGTGCTAAGTAGGGGGCTCCATATTTTGAGAGAGAGAGAGAATATTTTCCTTTTTCAAGGCATGACAACTAATTGTTTTTTGGTTTTGGCCTCTGCCAGTATATGGAAGATATTGAAAGTGGCTCCAGCTCAGATGTAGAGTCAAAATACAAGAAGATGTATGAGGATGACATAAACCCCTTTGCTGCTTTCTCTAAGAAGGTTCAGGCACATTTTTCTTTTTCTTCCCATTCATAGCCAGTGCATTTTGATTAATAATTAATGTGTTCTCTTGCTTGTTTTGGTTACTGCAATATTCAGGAAAAAGATCAGCGGTACAAGGAACTTGGCTTGAGAGATAAAATCACACTTAGTAGTGGTCGCTTCCTTCTTGGTAACAAGTACGTTGCATATTACCGTCCTTTTGTCGATTACAAAATTTTAGCATGTCTTCCAGAGAAATAAATCTTATGAGATTGCTTGCTTTGCAATTACTTTAGTTTCATGCCCTTTTGCTTTCTGTAAGTGGTAAAGCATTGCAGCTTATTTTTACTGGTAGCTGGTTAACGATGATTTAAAAACTATAGAGAGGAAATCAACACATGTAAACAATATCTAAAAGAAAGTCAAATTAAAATTACAAAGTATTTGACTAAAGTAGCTTTTAGGTCATTACCACACAGCAGCTATGACTGCAATGTCAGCTTAAAGAAGAAAATAATCTCGTTTTTTTTAACAGATATGCACGGACCTTTATATTTTTCTACTCCATTGGGTTGCATCTCCTTGTGTTTACATTGCTCTACAAGATGTCAGCTCTCAGTTACCTAAGGTAACCTTTACTTGAATCCGAGGTTATTTCTCTTATATGGTTTTATATCTGTTAATTTATATTGCAAAATTATCTCAGGATTGCACATGGCGATGTTATACTCGATGCTGGCAATCAAACGCTATCTCGTGTCTTTTGAAGCAATGTGTAGTTTTGTTAAGTGAGGCTCCCTAATCCTAGAAATAATGTAAAAGGAAAAAAAAAAAAAAAAAAAAAAGAAGAAAAGAAGAAAAAAAAGGATGAATCCATAAAATCTTAGTCTCTGTTACCAATGTTTTGTAGATTCTTTAAATCTTTGTCTATTTTACCATGTTTTGTAGATTATTTTGCTTCTATTTTACGCATGACCTGTTGTTACCTGTCATTGCTAGCTATGAATTTTTTTTTTCTTTTCTAATCAAATTTGGAGCAAAATGACAGTTTTTAATCAGTAAAATTATTTTTGAAAGGGTGAGGTGAAAACAATCATTTGACAGTATCTGCAAAGACGTTAAGCTCATCGTTTAAAATTTGCAACTGCACAACTTGGTGTTTGCTTTGCAGCACACGGTACTTGATTCTGGTATGACTAGGCCAGTAAGGTTGAAATGAAAAAAAATAAAACAAAGGGTTTGAGAGCTTAATATTCTATTACTTTTGTATGGCTTATAATTATTTTGCGCACGGCATTTGACATAAGCCTCAAGAACGGAGTTGTCATAAAGAGACATAGGATCATTCTAGTCAAGTTTGTGATTGGTGATATGATTTGGAACGTTATTAGTGCGTATGTCCTGTAAGTCTAAGTGAGACTGATAAGAGGCAGTTTTGATAATATTTAGATGGCATGATTAGAGGTGTGTCTAGTAGTGAAAAACTTTTCATAAGATGAGACTTTAACGGCCATGTTGGTACGATTAGCGGGGGCGTTTGAGAGGATGCATGGAGGTTTTGGATATGGCGATAGGAATCAAGAAGGAGAAGACATCTTAAATTTCGCTGTAACCTATAACCTCATGATAGTCAATACTTTTAGAAAAAGACAATCCCATTTAGTTACCTTCAGTAGTGGCCAACGCTCTAGCCAAATTGATTTTGTCCTTACTACGAGAGAGAACAAACGAGCTTGCGTAGATTGTAAGGTTATACCTAGAGAGTGTGATCAGCTGGTGGTATCCAATTTTCGTCTTCGGATACGTGTTTGACAAGTTAAAGGTGTCAACATTACGAGGATGAAGTGGTGGAAGCTCAAAGGAAATAGCATGGAGTGTAGAAGGAGAAGCAAATAGCATGTGGGAGGAGATGACAACTTGCATTCAGAAGGTGGCTACGGAGGTGTTTGGGGTGACAAAAGAAAATCGACGCAAACCTAAACATACTTGGTGGTGGAACGAGGACGTGCAAAAGACGATCAAAGAGAATAAGGAATGCTACAAATGCTTGCATCATTACAAGACTGTGGACAACATCCAAAAGTACAAAGCGGCAAAAAAGAACGCCAAGAGAGCTGTGAGTGAAGCGAGGTGTCGAGCGTACGAAGATCTATAAAATAAGCTAAGTACATAGGAGAGCGAAAAGAACATCTATTAGATAGCTACGCTCCGCGAAAGAAAGACGAGAGATTTCAACTATTTCAACTAAGTTAAATGCATCAAGGACGAGAATAATGGACTTTTGGTGAAGGGCGATGAGATAAAGAACATATGGACGAAATATTTCGACAAGCTATTCAATGGGGAGGACGATAGCACCACAATATAACTGGATGAATCTTTTGATGACACCAATAGACGATTTGTTAGGAGATTTCAAGAGTCTGAGGTAAAGAAGGCGTTAAAAAGGATGAAAGTATGCAAGGCGTTGGGGCCTGATACATTCCATTGAGGTGTGGGGATTTCTTGGAGACGTAGGGATGGCTCGGCTAACTAAGGTACTCAATAGCATTTTTCGATCAAACAAGATGCCTGACGAGCGGAGGATAAGCATATTAGTACCAATTTTCAAGAGTAAAGGAGATATTCAAAGTTATACAAATTACATAGGAATTAAGCTTATGAGTCATACAATGAAGCTTTGGGAGATAGTCATTAAGAATCGCTTAAGAAGGAGACAAGCATTATGAAGAACCAAATTGGTTTTATGCGGAGAGATCGACTATATAGGCGATTTTCTTAATAAGACAGCTTATGGAAAGATATAGGGAGCAGAAGAAGGATCTACACATGGTATTTATTTAATGGTAGAAAGCGTATGACAGTATCGAGTATATGAGGTGCGAGTTCAGCAGCGTTAGGTCAGAGGATAGAGATGTCATTTGGATGAACAGGTAGTACCCAAGAAGGAGACATTTTGATATTTTGGGTTGATTTTTTAGAGTGCTAGAGATATTGATGAAGATATGAGCCATTGGATACAGAGGGGGGGGGGGGGGGGGGGGGGTGGTGGGTGAAATGGCGACAGACATATGACATTTTATGTGACATAAAAGTCTCATTAAAACTCAAAGTCAAGTTTTACAGGACGGTGATCAAACCTGCGATGTTGTATGATGCAGAATGTTGGGCTACTAAAAGACAACATATTCAAAAGATAAGTGTAGTAGAGATGAGTATGTTAAGGTGGATCTATGGACATACCAGACGCGATCGAATTAGAAACGATAATATACGTGACAAACTTGGGTGGCACCGATTGAAGAGAAACTCGTCCAACACCGCTTGAGATGGTTTGGGCATCTCCCCTCCCAGACACTGGTGTGTACTGGGATTACACATCGTATTGAAAATACAATGAGAGACAGAGGTCGGCCAATATTGACATGAGAGGAAGTAGTAAAAAGGACTTGAAGGAATATAATGTATTCAAAGAGTTGGCTTCGGACATGAGCATGTGGAAGTTAGCGATTCGCGTATCAGAATTGTGACTTAGGAACTATTGTTTAGGCGTGTTTAGGAGTAGTATTAGGCTTTGGGGTTAGAGACGTAGAGTTTAGGACTTTGACCCCTACGATCTATAGTGTAGGCATGATATAGTTAGTATATTATTAATATTATTATTATATTATTAGTGATATCATTATTAGTAGTAGTAGTATTACTACTACTATTATTTTATTACTATTTATTTCATCTTGTGATTGCGATTGGATTTCATTTCTAGCCTAAAGACTAAAAATTTAATTGTTGTTGTTGCATTAATTTGACGTAAATGTGTGACGCTTAAAAGCCATGTTTCCACTTCTAAAACTGAACGAAGTGCGATTCTCATATAGAACTCTCACAAATTATTACCAAAATGTGACACGAATTGTTGGTATATGTTTCAAGTGTGTCTTGTCTATCTGTGCTATGTTTAGCGGGTGATACAACTAGCAAGACAGTAAACCATAATATCACTTGTTATTTGAACTATGTATTTGATGTATATATCTCACTATAAGATACCATTGCCAAACTGCAACAGTCTACATTTTTGGTTTTTTATTTTGTCTATCATTTTTTGAATTTTGATTCTTAAAGCTTGTTTACCATTTTAGTTATTATAGACTTATAGTAATAAATTAATTACCAAATTAGTCGAATTGGTGAAGCTCAATTAAAAAGTAGATGTGAATTCACATAAGCATATTATTATCATGCCGAGTTGATGATATAGATTCCAACGTCAAAAAAAATTTTGATATACAATGACGTTATTATCAAAGTCATCACCCATATCATCAACAAAAATAATATAAATATTAATATTATCATCTTGAACGTATTTAACCTTATGACTGATATGTAACAGATAAATAATTTTAGAGACGTCTAAATTGATATCTTTGAAATTTTAATGAATAAAATGATAAAATGGTGATATTATAAATAATAATTCATGTAATCTTGTCTTTGTCATAAGATCTTAATTTTCTTGACCTGGTAATCTTTCATATGGTCTGAGACTCTTAGGCAGCCTACATTTTGCTGGTAAGTTGCCATTCACAGAGGATCAAATAATTAATTAGTGAAGCCGCCCCGAAATTTTTATTAAAATAAAAATTAATAAATTAATTTAACAATCTATATAATTTTTATAAAGAATTTAAAAAATATCCAAACCGATAACAGTGTAATCAGTTTCAGAAGATCAAACCGATCACAAACTCGTCGGTCACAGGAAATTAAAACCGCTGACAATGTCACCCATCCCAGAATCGATGACTTTGTCATCGTTTTCAGAAGCTAGAACCGATGACATTGTAATCGGTTTTCATCCATATTTAATTTAAAATAATTTTTCATTTAATTATTTTATTTAATTAGAAAATATTATAATTTATTTTATTTTTTTATTAAAATATTAGAATTTTTTTTTGAAATCAGATAGAATACCATATAATTTGATTTATTAGAAAGACTTAAACAAATAACCCGGATCAATATTTTTCAGATCAGATTTTTCGTGGCTGTAAGAAAAATTAAAATATTTCTTTGTGTGTTATTGGAAAAAAAATAAAAATACTTTGAATCTGAATTATTGATCCTAGTTCAAAAATCACTTCTAGGTAAATACAGAAAATATTATGGTCTTTCTATTTTTGAAAAAATAAAAATTTAAGAAAAGTTTTTCGCAACTTTGTAATCATTACCAAACAGTGTTTTAATCTGAGTCATTCGTTGTTTTAATATGATATAATTCTCGTATCCAAAAATGTGCATTCTGCATCAAAAATCGTGCTTGGCTGAAAAAATAAAAATTTAAGAAAAGTTTTCTGGAACTTTGTAATTATGACCAAACAGTGTTTTAATCTAAGTCGTTCGTTGTTTTAATCTGATATAATTCTCGCATCAAAAAGTGTGCATTCTACATCAAAAATCATGCTTGGCTGAAAAAATAAAAATTTACGAAAAAATTTCCGCAACTTTGTAATCATTATTACCAAACAGTGTTTTAATCTTAGTCGTTTGTTGTTTTAATCTGATATAATTCTCGCATCAAAAAATGTGCATTATGCATCAAAAATCGTGCTTGGCTGAAAAAATAAAAATTTAATAAAAGTTTTCCGCAACTTTGTAATCATTACCAAACAATATTTTAATCTGATTCGTTCGTTGTTTTAATCTGATATAATTCTCGCATCAAAAAGTGTGCATTCTGCATCAAAAATCGTGCTTGGCTTAAACTGATGACATTGTCAGTTCTAACTTTCTAATGTCATCGGTTCTAGCTTCTGAAACCGATGACAATGTTATCGATTTCGATAGATTTCGAATTTCATCAGAATATTATATAGATTGTTAAATTTATTATTTCTTTGAGGAGGGTTCAAATGTACCCAAATTTCTATGTTCCCATTTGCTCCCAATTTTTTTATCTCCTTTATCTTCATTTTCAAAGTCCGAATAGTCGATCCGAACCGTTCAACATGATCTTCATAATAAAATATGGCTGGAGACCAAATTTTATATTTTTTTTGGAATTTCTTTACTATTTTTTAAGATATGTACAAAATTATTATTTTAAGGAGATTCTGGACTATCCGATAAAGTGATTTTATATCTATCTTAAAAAATAGTAAAAAAATTTCAAAAAATATAAAATTTGGTCTCCAAGCATATTTTATTATGAAGGTCATGTTGATCAGTTCGGATCAATTGTTCAGACTTTGAAAATAAAAATAAATAATTGAGAGCAAATAAGAATATGAAATTTTGAGTGCATTGGAACCCTCATCTATTTTTTTTTTTTTTGTATATTAATAAAAATTTCGGGAAGCGGCCCATCTCCAATGATTTGTGATTTGTGGGGTAGACCCGTTCTTGCGCCGATTGCACAAACTGACAAACACCAGTATGTCAATTGACCCCACGTGAATAGGATTGGTGAAGACGCTATTAGTCTACGTAGACACCATCTACGCCATATATAAATTCTCCAGTTAAAACTGCGGGGTCCCACTATAATCCCACATCAACGACTCGTCGACCAATAGCATTACAGATAAACGGATGCCCTTTTCAGATCCACCCAATCAAATTTCAGATAAGGCCATTGATGCGGGCCCCATTACTAACACCCGCCTCTGTTAGATCGCCACGTCGCCAAAAGTGCCCATCTTGGTCTGATATTATCTCAACCTACCCCTCCGCTTCCGTAAATTAATTTTGAGTTAAAGAGTACTTTTACTACTCTGTAATTTGGCAATTATATTCATCAAGAGTGCTATTTAGATTGATTCTAAATAGCGATTATCGTGTCATCACGGTAATGTTAAAAAATGTTATAGCGCCTAAAACAACAATAATACTATAGCTTTTAAAGTTCGAAAATACTATAGCACATTATTTAGAACATTTATATTTATATTATACACACAGATATACATATACATATATGAGGAGGGAATCACTTACACTGTTTTTTGTGACACAAAATTACACCCTATATTTTTAAAGTTCAAATAGTCGATTCAAACCATTCAATATGTTGGATATATAAAAATGTGCTTGAAGATCAAATTTATCATTTTTTTTTGAATTTTTTTTACTATTTATTAAGATATGTACAAAAATTCAATGGTCTAAAACAACGGTTTTGTAAAATACTTAATAAATAGTAAAAAAAATTCAAAAAAAATGTAAAATTTGGTCTCTAAGCACATTTTATTATGGAGATCATGTTGAATGGTTTGGATCGATTGTTTGGAGTTTGAAAACTTTAAAAATGAATGGTGTAATTTTGTGTCGCCAAAAAATAGTGTCCAAAAATGATGTAAGTGGATCCCTCCTCCACATACATATACATATACATATACATATATAGAGGTTGGCTAATATACAATCGATTGTTCTTGAGCTCCCATGCAACCAAGTCGTTTTCTAATTTTCAAAGTTCAAACGGTCGATCTAAACTGTTAGATGTGATCCCTATATTAAAATGTGCTTGGAGACCAAATTTTACATTTTTTGGAATTTTTTTGCCATTTATTAAGCCACTTTGAACATCGCTGATCCAACGGTGGCTTAACCAAACAATAAAAACAGAAGCCATCTCAAAAATATTAATGGGATTTTACAACTAGGTTCGATTTTGTATAATGGGATTCTATGTGAATCTTAATATTAATGCTTTATCAGATCGAATATATATGAATCTACAAAAAATATTACATTAATTGTGTATTAGATTTGTATTTGATCCTGTACCATCTCAAATTCTAAAATATGATCAAAATATTATTCTAATATACTTAATATATTTTAATCAGTTCAAATGTTACATACCTTGCACTTATATTTATTAGAACTAAAATTAACAAAAACAGTCTTGATCTAATGACAAAGGCACTTGTTCTCTAATATGAGAAGTCTTTTATGAACAATTAAATGAAAGTTGGTAGACTAGACCTCCACCTTTCTACAAAAAAAAAAAGAACTTAAATTAACATTAATCATATATATTAGTTTAAATAAAGTTATATTATTAATTAATTTACCCTTCTATAATACAAAATTCACATTTGAACAACAATTTTTTTAATAAAAATCCACGAATAGATCTCGTAGAATGTTAATATAGTTAAAATTTGGATCATAATTGAATCTGATCCATTGATATACCGGAGTGGTTTTATGTTAATTTGACTCGCCTGATTAATTTCAGTTTTCAAACATAACGTAGTTAATTAGGACTATATATAGGAACACATAAATAATTAATATTACATGCTACAAAAGTTGCATGCGCTTTCTGGAATTGGACTCTGCTGCTTTTCTCTAAGAAAAGCAGCAGGATCCTGCTTTTCCGATCTCAATCATTCAAATTCGTTGAGATTTGTGCATAAAAAAGTTTTTTATCGAGATACGCAAATTGAAAATTTTGAATGGTTGGGATCGGAAAAACATGATCCTGCTTTTCTCTCAGAAAAACAGTAGAGTCGGATCCGCGCTTTCTGTGTGTTGTAATATTTCTATTTTTAATACAGGGTCGTATGTTAATTGGCAGAATTTTTTAAAATCAGTGGCTTTACTTATAAATATCTATTAATAATATCATTGATAAAAAAAAAATGATAACGAATGAAATCATCCTTTTGTCAAATAACTAATTTTTTTTTTTTTTAACTTTTTGCCAACTATTTTGCCCTTTCGATCGCTTGCCAATTATTTTGCCCTTTCGCTTTTATTAACCCCTCCTCTTCATTATGAAATATCTATATATTCCATTGTCTTTTCGTGCTTGACTTTTTAACAAAATTCTAAATAGTAAAATTTCATTATTTATTTCTTATATTGTTTAGAATTTTTTTTATAGATTGGTAATTAATGTGTAAGATCTATTTACTTTATGAATTTATGTATATAGATATTTTTTGAAGGTCATGTATAGAGATATTTATGAATTAGTATAAATATCAGATTCAAAAGTATAAACATTAGATTTTGTTAACAGAACAACTTTCTTATTTTCTATTTTTATCAGTACATATGTTGCAATAGTATAAACACATAATTCAAAAGGTACAGAAACTAGCCAAAAATTTATAACAAAATAACTTTCTTATATATTGGCCACTTTCATCCGAATATATACGAAACACCCGCTGCTATAGTATATGAGGGTTCAAATGCACTATTATTTTTTACTCCAATATGCTCTACATCTTTTATCTCTATTTTCAAAGTCCGAACAGTCAATCCGAACCGCTCAACATGATCTTCATAATAAAATATGCCTGGAGACCAAATTTTATATATTTTTTAGAATTTTTAACTATTTTTTTAGATATGTACAAAATCACTATTTTAAAAAAATTCTAGATCATCCGATAAAGTGATATTGTACCTGTGTAAAAAAATAGTAAAAAAATCTAAAATTTGGTCACCAAGTATATTTATTATGAAAATTATGTTGAGCAGTTCGGATCGACTGATTGGACTTTGAAAACATATATAAAGAATGTGGAGCATATTGGAGCACAAAATAATGATGCATTTGAACCCTCCTCATAGTATGCGTGTGTGTGTGTGTGTGTATTCTTAACAAAAAAATAGTTCCTTTGGTGTTCACTTTCATTAGTATATATAAACACATATCATATATAATAATAATAAGATAAACAGCTCTCATATTGGTACAAAATGTTTGTTGTAATAATATAAGCACCTGGTTTGAATGTAGCATGTTAATAGGGATGATACATGTGGGACACGTACGTATAGTTTCCGAATGAAGCACCTATATAGAAAATGGCACATTTCCTTTTCCCTTTTTGGGACTAGAGATCACTTTAATTACTTTAAATAGTAAAAAAAAAAAATAGTGAGGAAGACAAATTAATCTGAGAGATTATCAGATTGGAGGACCGTTAGATGCTATCTATTAAAGATAAACAATGTAATGTTAAAATCTAATAGCGAATTCCCCTTGATATAATTCTTAGTTACATTTCACAATAAGATGTTCTTAAGAAATTAATAAATTTGTTGAAAGCATGCATGACTTGAGTATATAAATTGTCTCTTTATAAACAGTGTGTACGCGCGCGCGCGTGTAGTACGTAGCTAGGGTTATACTTGGTTATATACTTGTGTAGGAATTTGAGAGAACAGCTAGCAGAGATAAAATTAATTGCATACTTTCATATTTTCCCAATAAACTCTTTCATTATCTGTTGGAAATTAACGCAACGAGCTAGCTGACTGACTGAAATAAAAACAAGAATATATCTTTTTGTTTGGTACAACCCAATTAAGATAAAAAAAAAAAGAAATCTTGTACGTACATAATGATTATCTGAGCCAAGCAGCGCGCGCACGGACGAATGAATTTTTAGAGGAAGTTAAGTTATTGAGATTAAAGTTGTATGAATTAATTAGAGTCTATACAGAAACCTGATACCCGTAACAGCACAGAATCTGGACGCATATATATATATATATATATAGCTTCTCTCCATGAAGATCTTCAGTTTTGGAATATTAATAACTCCGCAATATATATTGGCATCGTGGTAAGTTACAACTTATAAGAGTAAAGAGTTACACAAATATTCATTAGTTTCGAAAAACAAAAATTGATGTTTTATCTATTGTCAAATTTTCTTACTGTAGCAATTATACCTATCCTTATGTTGACCATGTTTCAACTTAATTTATCCCCCGGCCCCTCTTTATATATAAAAGACCAAAGGAACCCTACCTTGGCACTGTTTAATTCCTCTCTAGCTTCTTTTTTTCCCTTCATTCCTCACACACACACACACACACACACAGGGAGGGAGAGAGAGACTGACCCCCCTAAGAGAAATCATGACAAAGGAGATATCCATCGCAAACACACTTGGTGCACGGACCGCGCGGCCATGCGACAGTTGCTTGCGACGACGTGCGAGAGTGTATTGTGCGGCAGACGATGCGTTTCTGTGTGCCCCATGTGATTCGTCAGTGCACTCAGCAAACCCCCTAGCACGCCGGCACCACCGCGTACCCATCTCCCCTCCTCCTGCCGACTCATCCAATTCTAATTTCCCTTTTATGTCTCCCTCCTGGAACAAGCGCAAACCTCGCACTCCACGCCAAAAACCTAATGTTCCAAAATCTGAAGCTACACGTCATCATGATCATGTACCGGACCTGTACGAATTAGCAGAAAACAGTGAAGAGGACTTGTCAGAAGAAAATGAACAGTTGTTGTACCAAGTGCCAGTGTTTGATCCTGAACTGACTGATCTGTACTCGCTGCCACCAGCTGTGGTCGAAGAAACAAAACAAGTTTTTTGTAATTCGGGGGTAAAGTCTCCTGCAGTAGATGGACTTGCTGGCTTTCAAATATCAGAAATGGATCTTGAGGAGTTTGCGGCCGATATGGAGAACCTGCTTGGTGAACCCGAGTTTGATGGGTTGGGAGGGCTGATGGAGATAGATGCCAAGGCAGAACTAGAAATTATTCGAGACTCTAAAAAAGATATAGTGGAGACGACGGAGAAAAAGAGAGACAAATTAGCACTTAATCTTGATTATGAGGGAGTGATAGCTGCATGGGGATATCAAGGCGGTTCTCCATGGACAAATGGCGAGCGACCCCGGTTTGGTCCAGATGACTGCTGGCATGATTTTATGGTATGGCTAACGACTAAAATTTAAAAGCAAAATTTTTGTTTTATAAGTACTGCATGATTTATTAATTTAAATAGAGTTGGACTTGTTCCTTTTCTTCTTTTTAAAATCAACAATTGCATCATGCTATGTTGAGACCAGTCCCCTTTGCTTTTGGCAATTCTCTACAAAGCTCAATATACAATTAATAATAATGATTCTTAATTAATTTGCAAAGAATTATTGATCTTGAACTCTTTAGTAATGCTATCTTACTTTGATTCCTTGTACTGCCATGCAGATGTTTATTAAGTTGAAACATAATTTGGATAAATTTGAAAATAACACATTAACTCTTCATTATTTGTAGGGTGTAAGTGGTGTGAGCAGTGTAGTAGGACCAATTTACAAGGCTACATTAACCAGTGAAGGCAGAGAGGCAAGAGTTTCTAGGTATCGAGAGAAGAGAAGAACAAGGCTCTTTGCAAAAAAGATACGGTACGAGGTGCGGAAGCTCAATGCAGAGAAGCGGCCCCGCATGAAGGGGCGCTTCATAAAGCGTACCACCATGGCTGCCTGCCAACCTGTTCCAACAATGAAAATGCCAATGCAATATTACCATGACCTATAGTGCCAGGAGGATCCTTTTCTTACTAAGGGATCATTTTTCTTAGTTACTAATGAAAGGATGAAGAGGAGATCAGGTATTGACAATGATCCCTCAAGTACACAAGTTGCTTGCTCCTTTTTAATTGTGATTTTGTATCATGTATGCTGTTTATTAGGATATAGCATATGTGTAATTAATTAATTAGTAGATCTTAGAATGCTAGCTAATTAAAGCTCAGATATGCTTCTCTCTTCCTGGCATTCTGGCTCAAGACTTTTGCTCCGTAAGCCCAAAGCAAATGATCCGATGCATGATATAAACAAGGAGAGAGAGATCTTGCTCTTTTAGTTTTTATCAATCTTTCATGATGTATTTTTGCTTTTGTTGCCTATAATATGAACTACGCTTTTGGAGCATAGATTATTTTTTTCTGACAGAGGTAGAATTACTGCCTCTTCAGTTATGTTAGCTAGGCTCCATGCAAGAAATGAATCGGTGTAATATAGATTCTCAATTAATACAGTATGTATAATTCAGGGAGTGCTTCTCTTAATACAAGTAATTATCTTCAATTTTGGTTACCGGAGAGTAAGGAATAATTAATGGCAACTCAATAATACACGAGACATGTTTTCCTCGATGATTTTGGTGATCGAAAAGAGATGGGGGAGAAATTCCAACTATTAAGGATTGATTGATAGTTATGAATTATTTATCTCCATTGTGCTGCTAATAAACAATTATTGAGATGTACTCAATAAACAATCTTTCTTCGGAAACATGCCGTTTACTGAGTGACATAATTAATTAATGAGATAGCACTCAATAAACAATACTATGTGTAATTAATTAATTGTTTATTTTGAGTAAATCTATTAAGGATCGATCAATAGTACATCTCATAAACTGTTTATTTCTAGTTTTTTTTTTTTAATCTTTTCCTCGGGGGTAAAAGGGGCAGGCCGCAGTCTCCGTTGTCAATATATTGTGAAGGTGATCCAGATGTTGGGGTGAGAGACAGAGGGATGGAGGGAGCTTTTCACATTGTTGTGGATGTAATTATTAATTGTGCTTTACATAAATTTGTTCTGTTATCACATCTTAGGACATATTATTATCATCATATCAGTAAAAATTATAAATTACTCCTTCCTGTGAAGATGCAACATGTACGTCTTTGTTGTGAGTGTGTTGGTAACATAACAATTTAATTACAGCTTTGTTTGGTCAGGATAACAAAAGGTAATAAAAGTTTTATTGGGGCAAGAAGAACTAAAGAAAGTTAACTAATTCAAGAAGAGAAAATATCAGACCTTTTAAGGTCTATCCATTCAGAAAAATGAACTCAAAGAACAGTACTGTGGCTGTTCCAAAATAATTGAGATGATTTTACTTGATAATAATAAAAAGAAGAATTAATTAGGAAATAATTTAAAGACTATCAACAAGAAATCGATAGATTTTCAAAGAACAGTACCATCACTGCCGATTGAAGAAAATTACCTGTTGCCAGAAATGTTTATCCATATAGATAGATAACAAACCTTACCATTTCAAAGAAGACAAGTCATTTTCAGGTACCTAGCCCTGTTGAAATTTAATAGCCAGTTGATAACCAAACAACATCACCAACGTTGTCTGGCTTTAGGATACAACAAAGAAAGTCTTTATCAAGGAATCAAACTATATTTTCTGATTGAAAATTACTAGAGATCCTATCCACATTATACTCTGATTGAGATTTAAGTTCTTTTGTGACACTAAGGTGTGCCTGGGAATAATACAAGTGATTACACTGTTTGAATTCTTTGATTTTATCTGAAGGATAATATGAGTTTCTACACGTTTCCCCGTTACAGATGAACTTAAAAGTCAAGATAGACCTCAATAATGATAAAAGCATTTAGTCTTTCAATGCAAAGTGAATATATAATATCATTTAATTTAGTTTTTCATTACAAGTAAAAAAAATAAAATTTTTATGTCTTTCCCATCAAAAGTTTGTGAATATTTTTTTTTTCGTTTGTCTTGGATATTTGATAAATTTAGGTAAAAGAATAATGTAAATAATTAAGGAAGTTGCTTAAGAAAGTTTTCAAAGGGAGAAATTTGAATAGTAAGTATAAAAGAGTGAGGTAAAAAATCAGATATTATGCATATAGCTGTACTTGTATATGTGAACTGCAGTTGATCTTGGTAGTTGGTAGCTTTAATTATAAAACAATGTAAAATAACTAAATTAATAAAGAGATACTGAAATGTAACATGAAAACTAATTCTTGTTGGTTTCTAAAAACAAACTGTGACAGAATTAAACTACCGCCTTCCAATTAAGAAGTATAGTGCACCCTGGGACAAAAAAAGTTTGAGAACTAATTTATTTTGTGTTTCCTAATCTAAGCTTCAAATAACAAGTCAAAATATAAAAATATATATTTGGAGGGACATGAAAATGCTCTTCAGCCATTGTGCAGTCCTGCCTCCCGTTTTTTTTTTTTTATTAATAGGAAAATAAAATAAAAAATATCAATAACGGTAAACAATTCAAAATCTAAAAAAATTGTTATCATAATGTTCAGATAATCAAAATTAATTAACTCAAATTAATAAAACAACAACAAAATGACGCTATGAAGAATAACGTCTAGAAATGTTTATGAAATATGCACATCTCATTCAATATTGAAGCTAGATTTGAAACATCTCTGGATGTTATTTTTAATGACACCCCGTCCCGTATTTTGTTTTTCCGTTTTCGTTAATTAGGAGTTAACTAATTTGAATTATCTGGATGCTATAAACTATAACAATTTTTTAGATTTCGAATTTCGTCAAAATTATTTACTGTTGTCGATATATATTTTTTTCATTTTCCTATTAATAAAAAAAAATCGGGTCGTGCGTGCCCTTGGCTATGTATTAATGTTCAGTTCTTCTTCCTAATGTAATTATATAGATATTAAGGTTGTTTTTGCAAAGCTAACCATAAGAACCTCAACCTTTAGAGCTGCTCAAGGGACCAGGGTGCTTTCAAATATTGCTTTTAAGGAGATCTCTCTCTTTCATATATAAGCACCGCATCTTGTAATTATTTACATAAAGTGTCTCCATCTATCATCCTCATTGATTAAGACGGGCCCTATATATTTTATTAAAATTTTCATGTCTTTCGACCTTAGAAACAAAAATCCGAGCTTTATTTGAAATATCAATCTAGCATATCAAGACCAAGCTCGTACATATAATGTATGATATGCTACACACAGGGGCGGACTCACATGGTCTCATAGAGTAGCGGTCTTTCTTGAATTTTGAGTTTCTCTGGAAAAAAAAATTGTCTCATTTTGAATGTTTAATTTTTAGGTTAAAATTAAAATAAATTTTTTGAATTATAATCGGTAAGCATCAGAAATTACAAATAAGAGTATTGGAAAGTACAAGTCAAAACATTATTTTTTATTGAGAATCTAATTAGTTGATGAGTTTGGATATGATTTGATATTTTTTTTTCTCTCCCTAATGAAAATCCACCTGGCTACACAAATGGCTAATATTGAATTGTGAATGAGGAATATAGTTGATGTCACTGTTCAATTGTATAAAATGAAATGTAAAATTATTTGCAAGACAATGTGTGATGGGTTAAAAAGATGGGAAGTGATAAAGAGAAAGGGTGCAAGCTGACCCCAGCAACTAAGCAAGGGAGGGACTAATAGAGAATTTATACCAAATATTGACAATTTTAGTGTATAGATCGGAGACCCCACAACAATTCCAAATGACAAACGTGGTTGGTTCTTCTACAGCTACAGATAGATGCTTTTTCTCTCTAAATCTCCTCCAACAATTCATCAAACATGTACCAATCTCAGACTTTAAACCGCATCGAGATTTGATCTGCGTTCAGATCAATGGTCCATCCAGACTTTGTAAACAGTCCGGTACCTCAGCAGATCCCAAGGACTAGTGTCCTTTTCTCTCAACACCACCACAAAATGCACATAACTATCACATCAGCTTGTTATGAGATCAGTATTAAATAGTCGACTTTATATTTTATTTTTTTACCTAATAAGACCGGGCACAGCACTCTACCGGGCATATTTACATAAATGTAATTTCGGTAATCCGGGTATCAAGTGCCGAATTAAAGCATCAACATCAGTTCCAACAATTATAATTGTGGTCTGTCTATGACAGTGCCACATCAAAGATATAACTTTGTAATAATAACATCAGTTGTTGCACCATGAACGGTGCAGTAAATCATACTCTGCCTGTCGTTAATTTATGATTCCGTGAGACCTGTGCCTGCTTTCTTTTTCTTCTCTGATGTTCGATGCAGAAAATTATTGCCATTCTAGATTTCGTTGTTAAAAGAGATTTTTCTTTTTTCTTTTCTTTTCTCTTTTTTTTTTCTGGCAGAAAAGACACTTTGTAGCTGCAAGTTGAATTACATCAACTACGATTTAAATGTCACCATCCTGTGGCCAGGAATGATAATATATCCTCTAAAAAGTATTTACTCATTGTGATAATTTGTCTACCACACTTTACTATAATTGAGAACTTACTACCAAGAGCTGCTGTCTTTCAGTGATAATGTGGCTGCCTAGAAACATATTTTTCAATAACAAAAGATATAAAAAATGAGACATAAAAATGATTTTGCAAATAAAAGAAAATTGTAAGCTTTCAGCCGTAAGTTCTCTTCCTTGCCTCTCTCTCCATCAAAGCAAAATCTAAGCCTAAAAAACCTCTACAAAAAACATTGAAGGAATTATACAATAGATACAAAGGAATTCATTGTCGGAGTAAACACTCAGCACAAAAATAAGCTAGATAACCGGAAGAAGATGTTTTTATTTCTCAATGCCTTGCTGAAGGTACTGGATCAAGTCATACCCAGCTGTTGACCATTTGTTGTAGGCATCACCACAGGTTCGGATCATGAAATTGGCTGCCTCCCGTTCATTCATTTCTGGATGGAACCGTTTCCTGAGATTGCCAATTGGGTCGCCACGGCTGAAGCATGGCAGACCGCTATCAACCATCAGATTCACTGTTGTTAGTATCCCATTCATGTGCCGCCTTGCTGCTAAGTATCCTTTTACACACAAGCTAAGAAAAAGAAAAAACCAAACATTATGAGGAAAGATAAATATCACAAACCAACCTGTAAAACCATAACATACTTCCAAACAAAAATATTTTATACCCAATTCCTTCCATAATTAGTTATGATGTGGACCAAAGTAGAAGTGTTGACTTGCCTGACAAACTGATTCCAGGTGTCACTCCTCATCGACCCAGATGGGTCAAGTAGCTGAGTCATCTCGTGGCTCAGTTTGAACTGTGCACTCTCAAATCGGATATTCCCACCTGGCGAAGTCTCCAATATGAAGCCGAAATCTATGTGCACGAGCCTTCCTTTGCTGCAATGTCAACGTAGGAAATATCATCTCAATTCTGAACTAATTAATTAATCAAATTGTACCATGGACTTATTTGTTAACCAGTAAAAGTTTTGGGCTGCTATACAGTATTATTCCACTGCACTATGTTTAGAAGTGTGATGAAGTGGAGGGAAAAAGGGATAATTCATCCCATGTGAGAGTGGTGATCAGAAATTCAGAATTAGCCCCCACTATATTAAACCTCCAGACATAGCTCTGAAGTTTCACGTCCAATTCATGTTCATACATGTCAAGACCTGTACCAGTAAGTATCGAAGAGTACTCGCAATAGCAACTTAGTCCAATTTCCATTTTTATCTTTTTCTTCTTGGAAACTTCCAGAAAAATTACAATGATGTAAAAAAATGTCTTTAAGATGGTAGTTGTTCGTAAAAGCACAGATAGCAACTAAAAGGAATGCACATAATTCAACGTTCATATAGACAAAGTAATGAAAGAGAAGTCATACTTGTCAAATAGAAGATTGCCATTGTGGCGGTCCTTAGGTTGAAGCAATAAACTGGCAACAGCATAACCAGCACTGCTTATCATAAACATTTCACGTGCTGTTTCAAAGGAGGGGGTACCAACTGGTCCATAGTCTTGTTGGAAAATCTCATACAAACCACCATCTGTTGTCTCGCCCATTTGATTTCTACTCCTTGTATTGGGACAAACCTTCATTTTGGTAAAATCGAATAGAAAGGTTAATTTATAAAATATCACTAACCAATTTTTATTCATCTGAGTGCATTTTTATATATGCAGAGTGTCTATTTATAATTATTAAATGTGCCTTGACATAGTATAATGTCTATAGGTCAAATGAAATGCAATCATAAAATGTTCAATACAATAGAATGTAAGCGGTTAATCATAAAATGTAATCATAACATGTCAGAAATGATGTGATTACAGCCTGATTATGAGAGAACACATCAAGTCTAGTACACGGTTCTGAAGGGGGTAAAATGTCACCTCAATTATGCCCCGGCCTGGCCCAGTTGGCAGAACACCGTAAGGGTATAGATAGAGATTCAACCCAACAGCAGTAAATATATCGCGCAACAAAGATATTACTTGGAGCGCAAGAACATCCTGCCTACAGTCATCTCCAACCTGTTAAATATAAAATTCAAGAATAAATCTTCATCGCATTTTTTCATGTGGTTCAGGCCTACAACATGGAGAAAGAATAACGCAAGGTAGTACCTTAAAAATACAAGCTTGGGGCTTCACGTCATTTGGGTCCCCATCCTTATCAACAACATTAAATGTTATCATTATAGGAACTTTAGCAGCTGACTGAAGGGGGATGCCACTGTCCAATTGAATTCCTCTGACAATTTTATTTGTTGCAGTCGGCAGATACAAGTCGTCCCCTTGAATAGTAATCTTCTCGAGTTCCCTATACACAAAATGAAGCCAACCATGTAAATTTTCAATTTCATGTACTAGAGGATGATTACAAGATGAACTTTTATACAAGTACCTCCTAATACCAGCCCTGCGCTCTTCCTTGGGAAGAGGGAAAAGCACACCAGAAATTGATGTAACCGCATCAAAGAAGGCAAACTCTCGGTCGAATAAGTCACGGGCTTCTGGTGTGAAGCCATCTATAATTTTCTGTCTAACTTCAGGCAGTATTGTGTGGAAGTTGCCAGTCTGAAACCAAAGAAAACAGAACGTGTGACTTCCTAAAAAATAATTATTACAAAGAAATAAAAAAGAAGTGCGGAGTCAAAATCAACTTCTCCACTCAAGAAAAAAAACAAAACTGGAATTAACATATTCAAACACTGATGCTTCACAGTTTTCTGCTTACCTTTCCCACTGTCTCCTTCTCACCTTCGTCAAACTCCTCACCCTACAACAAATGCGATAAGAGAGATTAAAATCACACAACTTAATGAGAACCTGGTCATCATGGAATAATATATTATTAAATTAATTCATTTGTAGCTAAAAAGAGAAGCAAAATAACAGAGGTTTCACCTGAAGGTGCCATATCAAGATATGAGCAAAAATGTTACTTCTATGAGCAGCACCAAGCAAGTACCCTTCAACTAATTTCTGCCAGGAATATTAGCAATTAACATTACAAATCTGAAAAGGTTGAAAAAATTGACAGAAACCATACAGAAAAACATTTTTGGCTTCTTCATATCATCATCTTATGCTACAGGTCAATGTAACATGAAAATGGAAAAAAAAAATTTCTAAGGAACAAAACAGTAGCTCAAATCTGAAGCTGCTTAAATCGGAAAAACATGAAAACAAACTAAATGCAAAAGGTACCATTGAAGAAAGACATGACTATAGCATATGTCAACAAAAACTTACATCATCATCATAACGAAGAGCCTGAACGAGCTGCGGCATGAAAAATGTGACATTCTCAGGCGGATACGACTCGAGCACTCTAAGAACATAAGCCATGACACGTGGATGTCCCTTGTATGGAGGGGTCAGGAATTCAAGTGCTTGCGTAATGGAGCATGCTGCCCAATGCGGCAGTTGGTGCAAGAGCACTGAGTTTTCTTCAACTGCCTTTGGAGTGACGAAGAAGGGTAATGCCTCAGGTATGGTCCGGACCTGTGTTGTGTGTGTCTAGAAGGGAGAAAAAAGAGAGATATCAGATAATGATAGAAAATAAAATGACTAGCATTGAAGGACTCCTTTTTTTTGTATTGAAACCGTAGTTTCACAGGGGTGAAGTTGGAAAATATTTTAATGGGGGTCAAGTATCATACCAAATGCTGATATCAATACAATGATCACATCAAAATCATGGATTATTATGAAATAAATAATCGATAATAACTATGAGGGTCAATATTGGAACCATTCTCACATTTTTTATGGAAGTCAAACATGTATTTGCTTACATACATATACAGGTAACACTAAAAATACTGCATACCTGGATGATTAGATAAAAAAAGAGCGACATTAACCCCTAATTTTTCTTAATAAAATTTATTCACAGTTGTACCGCAAATCATCCCGTTTATTCTTTTTTTCCTTTGTGTCCATTATTTTTTTGAAGGTCCTTACCCTAATTTTTCTTAATAAAATTTATCCACAGTTGCACCACAAATCATCCCCTTTATTCTTTTTTTCCTTTTTGTCTATTCTTTTTTTGAAGGTTCTTTGTGTTTATTCATAAGCGAATCTGTTGCTTAGTTAAGTTTCTTTATAATTAATTGGAAGTTTCTACTGACAAACGGTATTCTTGGATGCATGAGAATAGTATTAATTTTGGAATCCAAATGCATTTCTCTATCCTTGAAATAGAGTAGGGTTAACGCTATCTGTTAACCCAAAATTTAGGAATAGGTGATTAGCACTATTCCAAATTATACAATTTAAACAACAATTGCACGATTTCAGAAACCAAAAGATTAGCACTCTTCCCACAATATTTGAATTAGCACACTTTGCTGCCCCAATTCTCATGCAATAACCTGAACAGCACTATTCTTGCGCTATTCCTTTGACAATTTAAA
The DNA here is from genome assembly GCA_964058825.1 of Carex arenaria. Taxonomy (NCBI): domain Eukaryota; kingdom Viridiplantae; phylum Streptophyta; class Magnoliopsida; order Poales; family Cyperaceae; genus Carex; species Carex arenaria. Next base: position 156,184 of record CAXKVW010000302.1, on the reverse strand, counting down.
CGCACCCAACAAAGTGTACGGGAACATGATTATTTCAATTTTGTGTATGCATGGATGTGTGTGTGCATGCATGTGGTTAAGGTGTTTTTCTCAACCCAAATTCCAATATGTATATCAGAATGACATGACAGGTTCCATAATTTTGATTGGAAGTAGTTTTGAACAAAAAAAAACTCATATGCTAACAAGGACTCGACAAGAGGTCCCAACCTGAATTAGCTGAGACATTTCAGACAAAATGGCTGCATTTGTGGGGAATCTTGCAGACAGAGCTAAGGCAATGCGTGGATCCACTGCAAAGGCAGTCCTAACATGTTCGACCCACTTGTCTGAGGTAATTTTGGTGCTCCGGAAGGATGAGGTTTCCCTGTATTGTAATAAAAGCCATATTACCAGTATGCAATCTTCAGTATGTCAGCGTCTATCTTTTCGAAGAAGAGTATTACAGTTTTGTTATATTGCACTTGTTTTTTTGGAAATTCCAATTTTGGATGGCACGTACTCGCTGACATGTTATCTTGTAAATCAACAAAATGAAACAATAAATTATTAAAAAAAAAACAGAGAGACCAAAGATCAGAGAAGAGAAAGTACTTGGTGTTTAACGGTTGAGCCCATACTTCCAGCCTGTCTGCTTCATGTTGGCACAGCATAGTAAGCAATTGTTTTCGCTTCTCCCTTCCAAGGGTATAATTGTCCATTGTTCCCCAAATGGGATGGTGTGAGTCAGTCTATAAAGATTGAACAAATTTCAACTCAAACATCTTACAAAAAAACTAGAGACTTTTAGGAAAATCGTCGTAGCAAGTAGAATCCTCAAATATGTACAATTAGATGAAAGATGTATCTTAACCAGGTTACTTAGATCTCCTTCAAGCCCATTTGCTTTCTGAGACTGATCACCAGGACTGTCATTCAGCAGGTGGTGCACAAATATTGACACAGACTGAGCCTCGCTTTGTTGAAAGCTCTTGCTATTCGTTTCATACCACTCAGGCACATGAGCAAACCATCCCAAGGCAGTACTGACAGATTATAATGGAAATACCATAGTTATTGGACATAAAACTTAATGCAGTAACACAAATATATATATTTATTGGAATATAACATAAAAATTCTAAACAGTGTTAATGTGGTTGACCAAAGCAAACAGAATTTTTTTTGCAGGAAAAAAATAATGCCGTCGCACACCATATCAATAATATTGTATGCCACGTGTTGAGTTTAGATGTTTCAAAAATATTTCTTACCGATAGACTCTGTCTTCAAGCAACTGAAGCCCTGTTTTGAACTTGTCCAAATTAATCTGGTGCTGGCATGAGCAGAATTTCAACCCGAGCAGCATTGCCGTGAAAAAGGTGCCAGTGGCCCCAGGATGGCGAGAGAAGTGATTAGGTGATTTCATTGTTCCTTGCAATAGACGAGTCAGAAGCAAGAGTTGTTCAATGCTATCATGCCGAACTACCTATAATGCAAGGAAGCAAGAAGAATCAAATTTCATATCATAAATTCTTATCCGATACATTATCAGGATGGATGCTGCACTCTAACCTAACAACCATTTAGTTATCACATTATGACAGATCCATTGAAGAGCCTTACATGCAACCTGATAAGAATACACCTGGTAAGTGCTCCAGGAACATTATGTTGATCTTTATATTGGAATCAGGAGCGTTGGACCAAATTTGGTCCGATGTCTGGTCGGAGCCGTTCAAACCACATCAAGATTCGTGTGGATCAAGTGTGCACGAATCTCAAAGCTCCGACCGGACATCAGATTGAATTTGGTCTGATGCCCATCAGACCACACCCACTCCCTTTATATTGGGGTTCTAAAGCACAGAAAGTTGCAATGCATGATTCCAACCTCTTCATGCTAGTGCCCCATGAATTATAGTTCCACAATAAGAAAACACATACAGAAAAAAGGAAAAAAAGATGAAATACTGCTAACCTCAAAACGGTCCATGAAGAACCCAAGCCATAATCGGTGTGCAATGATACCTTCAATCGGGTCCTTTTCAGGAAGTGCCTCAGGTTCACCTGGTATGAGATGTGGTCTCAGCTTGGCATCCGGCCCACTATATCTCATGTCAGAGGCAAATAGGCCCCGTTTTGTGTCGATCGTCCAGAGCCATGCATCAACGAGCTCTGCTAGTACAAGAGATCCCAGTGACGGGGCTGCAGAGACGAGCCAAGTCCAGATAAATACGCCCGTCTCCATTACATCAGGGGTTGAAATGTAAGCAGGGGACCAGCAAAGGAGCCGTAATAACTGGGCAAAGCCTTGCAGGTTTAGTTTAGGCTCGGAATCCTGAAAATAGGAGCAGGTTGCATGGGTAAGCCGTGGAAAAAAAATTGTATATTTGCAAAAAACTGAGCCTATGTATTTTGGCAACTCTTAGAAAGATGTCTAACTGAATTCAGAATTGAACAAAAAAGTACACCTAACTTTTGAGTTCCCATACACTGTTAAGAACTGCAAAAGTAAGATTAAGGAGGGATAAAAATAGCTCAAACAAAAGCATAGATATATAATAGTTCCAGAAAAATGTATACCATCTGCGAGAGGAGTAATGCCGTTGCTTGTGAGCAAGTTTCACGAAATAAAGCTTTATCTATTGGAAGCCCTTTCTCGGCAGCCCCAACGAATTGTTGGAGAAGAAGAACAAACTTCTTTAGAAGAATCTCATTGAAAGACTCTTGTTGAAGTTGTACAGGCTGGGGAGAAGCAACTAGGCCAAATGAAATGCCCATGTTGAAACCTCCAATGCTGTTGTAGAGCCGTCTCATGCCGGCAATTTCACCTAATATGACCAGTAAGTGATTCCCACCACAACAAAATAAGCAAAAGAAAGAACCTAACCAATTTATGCCATTCTTATCCAGAAATAATCAATAATACCAGCACCTATAGCAACTGACTTGATGATAGTACCGCCACTTAAGGGTGGGTGCAGCTATCAGAACCAGTAAATGTGCTGCATAAAACAATGCCAGCTAAACGAAAGTTGATAACGGTTCTGCACCATGACCACAATGATACCAGTACCGGGCACAACAATTCTTTTGCATTTAACCCAAAATCAAATTACCTGCATGATTGCACTTCACAGTAGCACTGACAACTGCTGTAGCCAGCACTTCAAGGATGAAATTATCTGACATTTCCTTCTTTGCCCCTGACGCAGCTGTAGCAGAGTCTATCACAGCAGGGACATTGGCCGTCCTGATGCCATTCCAGTCGTTCTTTCCGGTGCAAATTCGTATCTCCGAGAGGAGATTGACCACATCTGAAGCATGCTGTGTCCTTTGCATTGCATTTGGATGGCAAAGGTTTTCCTGAAAGAATAGTTAACTATTAGCAAGCAAATTAAATTACATGTACATGTAGACTGAATATTAATTTGATCAATTATATCCTTAACCAATTGCCAATTGGATAGCTTAAAATCCAGAAAGATGTTAGTAAATGAAAAACAAGTTGTCCTGAGTGAACCTGTAACAAGCCTTGGGTAGTACAGGGTGCGAAAGAGAGTGCGTTTGTTATCCAGTCTCGTGCTGTCTTTTGATACAGATTACGAATTGTGGCAACCCAAGCAGGATCATTCACATGAGTAGATCCTATCTCGTCATGCACCGAAATTAGAAGTAAATCCATACATGAAGAGTTCCATAAAACCTACATAAAGGAACACCAAAAAATTATTTAATGAATGCCTCATTCATAAGTATATCAAAAATATAGATAGTTTCAAATGCCTCATGTCTTTCATGCCTCACATCCTTATCTCTGTTTTCAAAGTCCAAACAGTCAATCCAAACCGCTCAACATAATTTCCATTTTAAAATGTGCTTGGAGGCCAAATTTTATATTTTTTTTGGAATTTTTTTACTATTTTTGGATGGTCATGAATCTTCTGAACAACAATGATTTATTACCTATCTAAAAAAATAGTAAAAGTTTCCAAAAAATATAAAATTTAGTCTCCAAGCACATTTTAATATGGAGATCAAATTGAGAAGTTCGGATCGACTGTTTGGACTTTGAAAACGGAGATAAGGGAGGCACGAATGAGGCATTTGAACCCTGCTCTTCTGCATAATATATACAGATGAATTATTCAGAAATAATCTTTTTGAAAAAAAAAATCAGAAATATAATTCTTTAAGAATGACTGGGCACAATCAGTATATAGCAAGCATGTGTTATACAGAAAGACTGGTCATAATCAGTATATAACAAGCATGCCTTTATTCCTTTTGTTTAATTTTAATGTTATGATGTTTGAGCCTCAATCAACCCTGAATCCTGATTGCAACCTCAAGTAAACATCACAAGCCAACAATGACTCAAGTATAAAAAAGAAAAAGGAAAAATTGGGGAATTCCAACCAACTAGACCTAAACAGGGGCAAGAATGACCACTAGAATTAACCTGTGGGAACTTCTCCTTCAGCTGAAATAAAAGGTCAACAGAGATATTCCGCACATGCTCATCCCTTTGAGCCATGTTCTTTATGAGAAAGCACGCATGACATGACAAAACTGCCTCCAGCTCATCAGCTCCTTGGCCTATGTCAGATATCCTTTCCTCCTGGATATTAAATAAGATTATGTCACTTCAACAGTTCTACAATATTAAAAAAGCTTTTTGTAATGTTTTGAACATAAACACAAATCCAATTTACTTGTACAGCCATGTCCAAAACAAAAAACAAAAGGATGACTATGGTCATATGTTGTCGACAGGAATCGGTAAATCTGTTTTCCTGTAACAGCCATAAACTGAAAAAATAAAACAAAAATTGAGAATTCTGAATGACATTTAATCATACCATCCAGGCAACTGCTGTCTCAAAAGCTCTGTGAACAGTGGCAGTCAAACATTGGAAGACAGCAGGCAATAAATTAGGGGTAAGAAGGTATTCGAATACACAGCCAAAGCCACTTTTTGACTTGTTCGGTGAATTTATTGTAGATAGCATGCCACCATTGCTACTGAATCGTATTATCTCTAAGAAAGCTACAGCTAAGAGATATGTTGCCTTTACACCTGCATATCAAGTGAAACAAAGATTAAAAAAATTAATTAGTGTGCTCATCAATTTTAACCACAGTAAATAATCAACAGCCAATACTGCTATGGTAGTTACTTATGCACAGCAATTTCTTGTACATACAACAACAGGTGCATTTCAATTCCCCGCAGGTGTTAAAATAACTTCAATTGTAATCCAAGAAGTCCTCAATTATCCAATAAAAAAATGCAAGAAGCCAATACAAAGAAAACACGCATAAAAGGCTAAAAGAGGTCAGGCTAATAGTTTAGTACAAGTACTGTAATGATCCACTACATACTGGTCTACACTGGCATGCTAAATCATATTAATTCTTGCTTGGTATTGAGCCCACCTGCCCAACAAGATCCATACGAGGGAGGGAGGGAAGGAGGGAAGAGAGAGATGTTAACTGACCTGAAATGCTGCTCATGGCTGCCACCTCAACACGACCTCCAAGAGCAGCAGAAAGAGCAGCTCTCTGACTCACTGCTGCCTTTTCATTGCCATTACCTCTGCGGCTACCAGGATTGTGCAGTGCATTAAGTTCTAACTCATCTTCAAGCCACTTCACTGAGCTTACAACCTAAAAGAAAGTTATCCCACTAATTTATGATTCAGACACAGCTAAGAACTAATTGATAATACCATTTAATGCGCTAAGTTCTTCTGATATACAAACTCTGAGAAGAGCTAGAAGGGGAAAAGAAAAGATCAGAAGAAAAATGCTTACATAATGATTAATGATAAAGAAATAGTGCATTTCACATAACCTTAAGAAAATTCCGCAAAAAAGGAAAATAAAGGAAAAAAATAAATCAAACAGGTTTACAAATATTTGAAAGGCAGATGTAGGAAGTGCTAAACCAATATCTGCACTGACTAGAAAAAATAAGACTAAGAGATTTTAAACAAAAAAGCTTTACAGCAAAGGTTTAATTTATCATAATAAAAAAAGGGGCTAACACATTGCACATACCAATGGCGGTGTCCCTTGAGCAATTTGCTGCACAGCTTGTGACCACGGCTTGCTATACATGTAGGGCCCACCAACAGCTTGCAGAGCTAGAGAACCACTGCTTCCTACACTAGGCAGAGAGCTGGAGACTGATTTTGATGGGAAATTGCTATTGCCATTCTTCTGTATGGGTGGAGCCAAACCGAAAAGAACAATGTAGAACCAAAGGTTGCGAAACAACTTCAACAGAGCAGGTTCAACATTTGAAGAAGGGTTAAAATCTGAGCATATTTCAGCAACTGCAGGGAGCAGTGGGCCCAAAAACTCAGCACCACTTCTGCAAATTTCAAAAAAAAAAAAAGTGTAAAACAAGAATATGAAAAGACTTAAAAAGTAAAAAAAAAACTAATTATTCCTTCTTGCCTTTGCAGTGAACTACTATTCCAGCTTGTATGGTTATTCTTGCATATAACTTGTAAAAAGATAACAGAAAATCACCTTCCAGTTTTAGATTCAGATGCTAGGCCGACATCAGAACAAAGAGATAACAGACGGTGGCGATAATCAGCTCTTAGCTTTGGGCTAGTTAGATGAGAAGCAACCAACAGAAACCCTGATGGAAGTGTCTACAGAGGTTTTTCAAAAACATTAGGTCGCAGCACAACAAAAAGAAAAATTAAATAAACGCTTATACCCCTTCAAAATTCAGTACAAGCTTGCACCAATTCCATTGAAACTCACACTTATAATCTTAAATTGCGAGGATATGTTAGGTATGTTCATTAACTTTCATGAATTACAATCCAACTTCTAATGAGTACAAAATGTTCGCTTGTGCTATAACTGAAAAGGATCAAGCAAACTGAGATATTATCTTCAAACCAAGACCAATTTAAATATTGATCCTTAAGACAGAAAATTGAACTAGTTACCGTATGAAACCCCATTATCATACTACCCATTGATTCGGTTGCAGTGATGTACTCGATTTATGGCAACTGCATGTTTGGTCCCATAACAGTCCAAGCCCATACCAGTTATGTTATAGCTATGCTCTGGTTTCATGTTGCGCAAGTAGATACTTTTGTCTATTTGCTTACAGCAAACTTCATGTACAAATTTTATTATCATGCTGATATGTGACAGTCCTACACTATACTCCCTACCTACTTTACCTGTACTGGTTTATACAGACTGCACACTTGTTCCAAGTTTGCAGTAATGGCAACTTTTACCCAAATGGACCTACATATATTATATTTTACATCACAACTTAATGCTGGTTCGGTTTAAAACTACTAAACAGCCGACACTTGCCAGAAATTCAATAGACAACAAATTATTGAGTTCTATAAGTTTTAAACAAAATTATAAGCAAATTTGCAGTTTTAAGCGGCCAGGGTACCATACAAAGTATTTAGATGGCATAAATGTTAAAAAAACAAAAACGAACAGCAACAGGTTAACAGACAACAGACCTCTACTCTCTCTGTCATTGCCTCAGCCGGAAGGGTAGTACTATCTGGGGACCCGACCACAGTTTTCACCTTGTCTAAATAGCTCCTTGTCATTAGCACAACTGTCTCCCGGTACGACTTTTCAAAACCCAAGCTTGCAACACGAGAGACTGCATCTAAAAGCTGCCCCAAATGCACAAGAGAGACAAAATTGTTCACAATCTTGCAAGATTTCATAGGGTTCACTTTATGTGTGAAATAAGACATCAAATGCAAAATTTCAAGAATATTAATGGCATACCCTTAAACGCAAAAGACTTGGGGTCAGAGCATCTCCCTCTTCCAAATTTTCTATGAAAAGGGGTAAAATCATGTCAACTACTTCAAGTTTGTTAACTGACACACACAGGTCAGCCAGTAGTCGTATTAAATTTAGCTGCATGACTGGTATGGGCTCTTTTTCTCGGTCTTTCCTGTCCTGTAAATGAAAAGGAAAAAAGAAAAAAGAAAAACTTCCATCAACATATGAATCGGCAAACAAATGACTGAATTATATAACAAATTAGATGTTAGTGCTGGTACAGCATCGAATTTTTCTATAGTTTATTTGGGCATTCCAATTGGACATTCATGTTTTTTGGCAAGTACATAGCACTAAGCTAGTAAGCAAAGCCTACTAACTAGAAAGACTTGAAATGGTACAAGTTAAAAGTAGTTGAGAAAAGAAATGGTTTATACCTCTTCATCATAATTATTCCTCTCGCGAATGCATGAAGCTAAGCCCATCAGGAATGTATCAACAAGAGCCCTATCTTTACTCCACCCAAATTCAATAATTTCACAGCTTAGCTTTGTCACAGCCTCAAACATTGCACCAGGGTTGCTTCCAAGCATATCAGCCTTTATTCCGACCACAATTAAGTCAGTGAAAGATTCTAAATTACACCAATCCACTAGAGTGTTTTTTCCTATGCATAAACTGAAAAGATTAGGAAATTGGCAACATACAGTGCCACAAAGAAAGAAACACTACCTATGTATTTAACAAGAAATATCAGCACAACGATGGTTTGCAAATTTGCATTAATCAGGGTAAAGGTAAAAGAAGTAACCACTTGTCATTTACAAAAGCAACTTTTTACTTGTACTTTTTTCATCGAAACGGCAACATTTAGACCTAAACCCAAATCAATCGGCATTTCCAAGAGAAATTGTTTCGGCCAAGTTATCAGGGTACTAAACCTATAAATTTCACCAATTGTGAGGGTCTGAAGTTGGGCCCTACATGCAAATATGCTTAAAAAATAACAAAGATCACCTGGGCACAAGTGGTTAAAACAAGAGGCTTCAAAGGAATGAGGAGGACTCTTAAAAGCTGGCCACCACGAGAAATCGTGATCTGACTAATGCCACTCAGCAAAATAGAAAACAGCTCCTCACAAACCCTAAGTTTTCGCCATGAAGATAGAATGCATGACTCAGCTGCATCCAACAAAATCGCGAGAGTTCGACGCAGCACATCTTTTGAGGATTTTGAATCGGTCTCTCCAGACAGAAGAGTCTTGATTTGAACTGATATGGCAGCTTGGCAACAGGAGACTTTTTTGTTGATGCGGGTCTTCAGCTGTCCTCCCTGTTCTCTCCAATCACGCTTCCTTATCTAAACATGGCAGTACAAAGATGAATAGCTGTTTTTATATAATATTTTACTATGCTTGAGAAACAATTCCACACAGACTACAGAAGAAAGCAAGAGGGCTTAATGCTAGGTTACAGTAGTGATGATCATTATATGGCAACCATTCAAACAAAACCAATATAATTGTATAAATTCCAGTACTTACTAGATCGATTTGGGTTTACTGGTAGAAGTTGCTTTGAACGTGGGCTGAACCTATATATATATATTTTCTCTGCTAAAGACGAAGCCACGTGACACCTTAGATGTACTATGAAAGACACAACGTTTATAGAATGAAATTTTAAAATACAAAATTTTAAACACTTGGATCAAAGACCATGAGGTAACTGGTCCAGAGACCCAAAACGGTTGCTTGTGCACCATCTCAGCACCATCAGAGGTTGAATTTTGTCAGACAGTTTCTGAATAACCACATTAATAAGCAAAGAACCAACCTTGAGAAAAGCTGGAAGGGACTTTATCTGCTTTGTGGCAGCCTCTCTGACCTTCTCCACATCCTCCATCTTAATATTCCCAACCTTCTCTATGACCTGAGCAAATACACCAAAAATAATCTCTTGCCTCTCCAATCCAGCAATATCCTCTTCTTCAAAACCAACCACCTCTCTTTTCACCACAACCTCAATCCCTACTTCTCCAGACCCAAAGCTACTTCTCGATATGGATGGGGAAGATGTTGACTCTTCCTCTTCCTCCTTTTGCTTCCCCTTATAAACTGGCAATGGCACATCATAACGAGATAATTCTTGTAGCAACCGGTCAATCAATTGGGGTGATTCTGATACTGCAATTGGGGGGCAATTGCGAGAAATTGCAGAGAGAAAAGAATTTGAGACTTCGTTTGGTGGTGACAGCTCAATTGCGGAGAGAATGGATGTGGCAAGGAAGGAAGAGAGCTGAGTTGAGAGCTCTGGGGAGATATCGGCGGCTCGGGAGGTGAAGTGTAGAAGAGAGGAGAGGTAATTGGAGGGGGCAATGGAAGGAGGGAAGGAAGATGGGTCGAGAGGAAGGTTAGAAAGGAAGTTTAAAAGGGGGGTGAAGTGAGGGGAGGGGAAGGCGCGGAGGGAGAGAAGGCGTGCGAGGGAGAGAAGGGAATTGAGCTGGGAGGAGGTGAGGCGAGATGAAGGAGGGGAAGGTAGAGAAGGGCAGCGGGAACAGAGCCAGGAGAGCTTGTCGGAGAGGAGATCGGGGTTTTGAGAGATGAGGTCGCAGAGGTGGGTGAGAGGATCCATAATGGCAATCTACAGGGGAGAGAAGGAGAATGTGAGGTTAATCAATAGGGGAAGTGAGATCTGATCATCGGACTACGGTGGCAGGGATGAGGGATGATGTCCGTTCCATTTCTTTCTCTTTATCTCTGTGGGATGTGGGAATGGGGGGAATGGGGGGAAGACAACAGCTGATCATGGGGAACGGTGAGGAGAGAGAGAGAAGGGGGAAGAGATTCAACTGGCGAAAACCGATTTCGGGTGCACAAGTGGATCGGGTACGGTCTTGAAAATGGGGAACCCATTTTTACAGAGTAGTTTTTAGTGCGTACAGAGTTCGAATTTTTGATGGACCAAAATACCCCTGATCATCAGCGTTCGAATTTTACAGAGTAAATCTTCTGCCTTTGATGTAGGGATATTTTGGTCCATCAAAAATTCGAACTCTGTACGCACTAAAAACTGCTCTGTGAAAATGGGTTTCCTGAAAATGTTCTCAGTCAGGGTATAAAATTATGTATAATACATTTTTTTTTCAAATTAATAACATAATTATTTTTCATTTAGGAAGGAATAAAGCGGAATCAATAAGGAATGAATATTTGTAGAAAATCTTTCATTCCGCTTTATTCGCAGATGATATTCTACAGTCCAATCTCTAGTACAACCCAACCCAATCCTGTCAAGTTTTTTGTTGAGCCGATTTTTATTTTTTAGCATTTTTAAAAAAATTAAATCCGTAGCTCAGAATTTAGAAAATATCCAAAGCGCACATGCCGTCATTTTTATTAATACCCAACATTAAAATAAAATTAATAGAAAATACTCACCATTTTAGAAGAATTATAAAAATACACAAACTGCTGAGAATTTCCGCGGTCCACTTTTTTCTGGACCGCCAGGATTCTTAGCGATCTAGAAACAAACATGGAACGCCAAGATTCTATTTTGATTTCTTAGGTTTATGTCAAAAACCAACTGAATGTTTTGGATTTATAGTTTTTTTATTTAATTATAAATTTTTATGATTTTTTTATTTTTCTATTAAAATATCAGAAATATACTGTGATAAATAATCCGAATCAACATTTTTCAGTCGGAATATTTTGCAGCTGTAAGAAAAATTAAAATATTTCTTTGTGTGTTACAAAGAAAAAAAAAAAAATTTGGATCCGAGCTATTGATCACGATTCAAAAGTCACTTATGGGCAAATGAAGAAATTATGATGGTCTTCTAGTACATTCCAATTCAAAGGCACTCCATATATTTTTCTAGAAGCTATTTTATATTCTTAATATTTTAATATTTTTCTAAAATTACTTCTAAGAAAATAGATGAAATAACTTAGAATTTGAATGTATTAGAAGGACCACAATAATTTATCTATTAACCCATAAGTGATTTTTGAACCGGATCAATAACCCAGATCAAAAATATTTTTATTTTTTCCAGTAACACACAAAGAAATATTTTAATTTTTCTTACAGCTGCAAAAAATTCTGACTGAAAAATGTTGACTTGGTACTGTGAGTACTGGTGAGTCCAAAATAAACTACTACTTTTAAATATTTTTATATTGTAATTTTAACTTATGTTCATGATGTCTCTCTATTTTGTCTATATTCTGACTCGAATTTACATTGAAACATATGCCTAAAAGCTTAAAACTATGTTTATTTCATTGATTATTAGTAGGATGTGGTATTGCTATGCCTCGTTTATTATTTTGAAGGAAACGAGCGAAAACAAGGAAGGTTCCAATTTATACGTTGGCTGTTGCTCACTTGCTCCTGTGGCAATTTACTATTGTTGTTGCTCCCATGAACCTGTGGCAATTTACTATTATTGTTGGCTATGTTGGCTGTTGCTCATGTACCAATTTATACGTTGGTTGTTTTCGATAAGGATATACTTGTATTTTGCCTTAGGTCAATGATGTGTTTCAATATATACGACTGAAATTGTGACACCACTCCTTGATGTCAGTATTGGAAGTAGGCGTCTGGTTAAGGATGTCGGGTGTGCTGCTGAGACCAGTCCAAGCACGGAGTTTCTTTAGGTAGATTAATTATATTGTTGTTTTCTTTCATTTGGTCTTTGTATAACAAATCTGAAAATATTGACTTAAACATTGAGTGATAGATTTAAGTTTTCATAAATCTATGTATGGTTTTTTTCTGATTCAGTAATTTGAAACTTAATATTTTTCTTGTTTGGTATAAAATTTTTTAGATGCTAAACGGAAGCTACCGTGCTCTTAGTTCAAAGTGGTAATTATTTCAACTAGTTTTTAACATTTGTATGTAGAGCAGTAAGGTTTGTTGAGTTCAAGCAAGAATATCAGAAAGAAGTAACATTGCTTCTATGACAGCAAAAACTGAATTGTGAACAATTGTACTAAGCAGTAAGTTGTCAGCAGTATTGCTTTATATATTTCTCCTGATTTTGCTTTTCATAGGAGCAGTAAGTGCCCATAGTATTGCTTCTCATAGGAGAAGTAACATTGCTTCTATGACAACAAAAACTGAATTGTGAACAATTGTACTAAGCAGTATTGCTTCTATAACTTAAGTAGTAAGGTATATTTCCTTGTATGGTTTGTCAATGCAAATATCTTTGATTCTTGTGAACAATCTGAGAATGGAATTTTCTTTGATTAGAAGCATTACATGCCCAAGTCCATCAAATGCTAGATATAACTATTCTTTTCATTTTAGTTCTTTAATAAGAAAAGAGCACCAACAACTCCTAATGAATTAAGGTTATATGCCTAGAACTTTTAAGCTCAAATTAGGATTAAACCCATGAAATATCTGGTTAAAATAATTGGAGGGACATTTTATGGAGGTATCAACTTCACAGGTATTAGAAAGTGGTATTGATTCCCCCAGAACCTTGACATGGCATTGATCAGAAGAGGAAACTTTCATTTAATAATTGGTTTTGTTGATTAGTACAATTGGTACAAACAAAATTTACTGGATGAAATCTGGCCAATGCTGATGTTTTGAAATACTGAAATTGGACATGAATTTATCAGGCGGGGTCCTACAACTATGACAGGCGTAATAGCTGAACTTTAATTTAGGATAAGATTTGGGTTTGCATTATTTGTATTGAACTTTAATGTTTCATTTAGGATAATATTTGGGTTTGTAATAATTCTAAATATGAACTATCGTGTATTGAACTTTAATCTACTCTGAATCTCTGATGGTGTTTGTAATGAACTATTGTAGACTTGTAGTTATTGTGATTGTAATGAACTATTGTGTATTTGTATGTAATGAGCTTTGATATTTGTAATGAACTTTGGTGTAATCATTTGTATAATTTTGTACTATAGTTATTCTTGTATGTCAAATTTTTAACTACTAGCTACGATAAAGTCATATTGTAACTTCTCTTTTAAAACTTTGTCAAAATATAGTACTTTTCAGTATTACTGTCTCAATTTCAAACCTTAAAGAACCGAACCGAACTAATTCGAACTGAACCAAATCAAATTCGAACCTGGGTCTTTAGTTCGAACATGAGTCTTCGAATCGAATCAGTTCGATTCAAACTTTAACAAACTCGAATTCGAACCTTGCTAGATTCGGTTTGATTTGATTCGTTTGCACCTCTAGCCTAGTGTACGTTTTTTTTTTACTTCTGAAAATGCTAAAAGTAAGAAAAAAAGTGCAAGCTACGATGCACTTGAGCTAATATTCGAGACTTTTCTCAATTTCACGCAATGAATTTTTTTTCTTAAATGCTAAAAGTTCGTAAAAAAAAATTCGGCTTGTTGATACCAATGAATTTTCATTAGGGGTGTAAACGGATCGGATAAAACTAATATTATATCCGTATTCGTTTTCCAACGAGTGAATACGGATACGGATACGGATAGTAAACAAATATCAAAATTTAAAATCATATCTGTCTCAAACGGATAAGGATACAGAGCAGATAATCCACGAATATAGATTTGAATACTAATATGAAGCGGATAATTGTCGAATATTGAGTAATTCTACTAAATTTCATAATTGTAAATTACTTAATTTGATTATCTAAATTGATAAAAATTTAATGGAGTTTTTAAGTGGCAATTTATGCATGACTAATTGCTTATTGGTTCAGAGAACCAATCCATTATCTTAATAGATTATTTTCTTACTAAATTTTGGATCCGGATATACACGGATATCCACTCCGTTTATATTCTCACGGAATTATTTGTATCCGTATTCGGATTATTTTTCCGTATGTAAAAAAATATCCGTATCTGTATCCGTTTAATCTGAATTCGGATTATAAGCAGATTCGAAGCGGATATCCGTCGGATAATCCGAATCCGTTTATACCCCTAATTTTCATTCCAACCAAAATTTGTTAGTCACTTTATAAATATTTTTTTTTCAAAAGCTAAGATAAAATATCTTTCTTCTGAATTTATTTAGAAAATGTCCTGACGGGGGCTGAACGGTCAAACTATAAAATAAGTCTGAACTTCGAAGAGGCACAAATTTCATTATTTCCGACGCTCCGTAGACTGCGTTGCACAAAGGAGTCGAGGACCCGATCCGATGTGGTTGAAATGTATAACAAAGACTGCGACGGGCCATACGAACCAACCGGTGGTACTCTAGTTGTAGACTTGTAGTTGAGTCAAAAGTGGTGTCATAGACTCATAGTCCAACTCCAACCCCATTCATTACATTACTTGAATACTTGTTCCATCCATTCCGCTGCCATCCGCACTCCTCACCACTCCAGTCCTATCTTCTATTATTTTGAGCATTCCCTTTTTGGCAAAAAGAAAGCAGCCAATATGAAGAACGATACATTTCCGGTTTTGATCGAAATGGAGAGGAGAGTTGAATCAGTTTCTTATGCTCTCTTACCCCTCTTTTCACTCTTCCTTTCACAGTAGGCACTAGCTCTCCCTCCGCTCCTCCACCGACTACTCCGACTGACTCTTCCTCTTCCTCTTCCTCCGTAGTAGTTCCCTCTCTTCTCCCTACCAGACCTCTAGAGCAACAGATAACCTAGCAACTCTCCTCACCAGAACAATTAATCGAAGATGGTGTTCAAAGGAAGGTTCTTCTCTTCTTCCCGCAAATCCAGCCCTGACGGCTCCAACAGCCCCAAAACTCCCACTCAAGAGAAAGGCAGCCCATCTACCAGATCCGACAAGAAGAAGGTCAAATCCGACCCCTCCCCCGCCTCCACCCCCTCCCCTTCTTCCTCCTCCTCTTTTTCCTCCACAAAGCAAAGGCACAAGGAAAAACACAAAGACAAAGACATCAAAGAACCAGAAGCACCAAAAGACCCAACCAACCCCTATCTATCCCCTATATTAGCTTCTTCTCTAGGCTTAAACAGGATCAAGACCAGATCCGGCCCCTTGCTTCAGGAAGGACTACGCGGGGACCACAGGATGTCTGGCCTTGGCACTGGTAGTAACTTATCTAGAGGCCAGACTGATATAACCACTCTAAATACTTCTACATCTTCCTCAGGTAAGAAGGATGTCAAAGTGGCTGACAAGAAATTGGGGCTTGATGCTCAACTGCCGCTGCCCGAAAAATCAGGTAGTCATTTTGTCTAGGCAAATCAAATAAAAAAAATAATTGTTTTCCTGTTTTGCCAGAAATGTTAGGTGTATTTATACAAGTAGTATTTTTGTTATAATAGACCTTTTAGCACATTGTTGAAAAATAAAAGGTCTGTTTAATAATCTGTTTTACTCCATCTGTCCATGCATAAATGCAATAGAAAACTCCAAGATTGTTTTTAGTTTTTCACTTTCATTAGACTTTGGATTTTGAGAGGATAAATGAAATTGTATAAATGAGGATAAATAAAAGATCTGTTTAATAACCAGTCCAACATCTGGCTTGAAATTGTATAAATGAGGTGATGTCAAAAAATAGATTGCACTAATGGATTTTGCATCAGATAAAGTCGCATAGCGACATTCCAATCTATTTGCATATAGTCAGCAATAGCCTAATTTAGACTACCTAACTAACTAAAATGTGGGTCCCACTTGCCACTTCAGGTAAACTCAGCACATCAAGAAGCCATGCTGATGAGATAAAAAGCCCTGCTCCTTTCACTCCTGAATCCGAGGTAATTATTGAACTGCAATGTAATTGTTTCAAGAATGCATTTCCTACATCGCAGCAAGTCTTTCACATAAATAATTGTCCCAAGAAAAAGTTTTTCCCCAAACTACTGTTTCTTTTAATGTTGGAATCCTATTCATCAGAGGAAAAGTATTATTTATGAAAATTTTGCTATATGAAAATCATAAAATGTTCTTAACCCAGATAAATTCCAAGTATCTCCTAGTATACCCTTGAAAGTATATTTATTAGGACATGCACTACTTACAAGTATCTCCTAGTATACCCTTGAAAGAGAAAAAAAAATGAAATAACAAACAGCCAATACTAAGCTCCTCTCAATGGTAGTATCTCAGTGCATGTTCAACAGTGACATGGTTTGTACACCACAAACCATATTGAATTAAAATTAATATGAAAACTTCCCTCATCTGTAAGTGTGGAGATTTTTATCCAAGGACACAACATTTACTATTGTTAGCATAAGCACAAGTTCAACTTTGAGTTGGGGTTGGCATCAAAGTGTAGCAGTAATTTTTGGATTGATGATGTTAACATATAATTATGCAGTCCACATCAGATCCATATGACACTCCAAAAGAATCCGAGTCGCCTCGCTTCAAGGCCATAATGCAAGCGACAAGTGCACCAAGGAAGAAGGGTCCAGGTGATATAAAAAGCTTTTCACATGAGTTGAATTCTAAAGGAGTGAGGCCATATCCCAACTTTTGGAAGCCTCGCGGTGTTTACAACTTAAAGGTGATATTTTTTTGTAAAGCCTTGTGGTTTTTAGTTTGTTATGGCACCTTTACGAACTCTTTAGTGATTTCTTTTATGAATTGTCCCATTATATTAATGGGTAGGGATCACTTGACAGTTGACATTATAGGCATTGCCTGTATGGTGCATATTTCATGCTGATAAACATTCATGTGATCTGTTGCATAATTTACCCGTTAATTAAGTGATTTGAATTTCTCAGCAGTCTGAAACTAATGGTCCTTGCATCACCAAATTACTTGAGTTGCATGAAATTTGATTGGTGGGCTATCTATATGCTCAACAACGTACCTATAAATTCACCTTTTAATTATCTATCTTATTTGAGTTGATTTACAAGCTATTGTCAGGATCATTGTCACTTGATCCTTCCCTAATTAATTTTTTTTTTTAATCTTTTCGAGGAGTGAAGTGTGGTTCTTTATTATAACTAGGGTAACCCTATTGTACCATTTCATACTGGGCCCCACTCGCAAGTATAACCACATATGGATTATCTGCGTTGTGTGTATTCCAGTTGCTGCTTCTGTTTAAAATTTTGCTCTTTACTCTGATGGGCATGTTGACGTTCTACTTGAATTTGGCCTCTAAATATACTTCTGGATTAAGAAATTGCCTCTGAAGAATTTTGTAGCAAACAATTTACAGAAGGCATCTACCGATTACTGGGGCCTTTATGCTTCTAATCTGAAATCTAAATTTTAACATGAGACCTAAATTATATTTCAGGAGGTGTTAAAGGCCATACAGGTGAAATTTGAGAAGGCCAAGGAGGAGGTGGACTCTGACCTGGCAATTTTTGCAGGAGAACTACTTGGCATAATGGAGAAATCAACTGAAACACACCCGGAGTGGAAGGAAACCCTAGAAGACTTGCTGATACTTGCTCGAAGCTGTTCTATGATGACACCTGGTGAGTTTTGGCTCCAGTGTGAAGGGATTGTGCAGGACCTAGATGATCACAGACAGGATTTGCCAATGGGTGTACTAAAAAAGCTGTATACTCGTATGCTATTCATACTTACCCGGTGTACTAGGTTACTCCAGTTTCACAAGGAGAATAACTTTGCTGAAGATGAGGTAGTGTTAGATTTGAAGGGGCCAAAAGTGGTGCAGTCAATTGACAGACAAGCTGCTTTGAGGCCGAAGCCAAGAAAAAGCACTGACAATGCAACAAATTCTAGAAAGTCCTATAGCCAGGAGCAGCGTTTAAAATGGAAACAGAGTCATGAGTTACAACCTGTTACCGACTTGTTACCCCCTATGGAGCCGCCTTCTTCTAGCAGAGAAAAGATAACCTCCTGGAAGCCACTTCCCTCTCCAGTGGTGAAAAAGGAGCCACCATCTAGTCAGAAAAGGACCATCGCTGTAGGTACAAGTACAGGTGCCAGTACACCTGAAATACCTAGCTCTGTAGAATCTTCTATTCACCTGTCCGTTATTCCTTCAGATAAGAATCAGCAAAAGGTCTCATGGGGGTACTGGCCTGACCAACCAAGTGTTTCAGAAGAGAGCTCTATTATGTGTCGCATTTGCGAAGAATATGTACCTACACAATATGTAGAAGACCACTCCAAAGTATGTGCCATAGCTGATAAATGTGACCAGAAGGGTTTAAGTGTCGATGAGAGGTTGATTCGAATAGCTGAGATGTTAGAAAAGTTAATAGAGACTTACTCGCAGAAGGACATGAACCCCAGTGTGCATGTTGAATCTGATGGTGGGCCCTCCCCTAAGCTTAGTGATTGGTCCAGGAGAGGATCAACTGATATGCTAGATTGTTTTCAAGATGGAGATATTAACCCCTTATGTATCGATGATTTGAAGGGTTTACCTTCTATGACTTGTAAGACACGCTTTGGACAAAAATCTGATCAGGGAATGGCTACTTCTTCGGCTGGCTCAATGACACCTAGATCGCCACTTACCACCCCTAGATCGAATCATTTTGACATGCTTCTCACTGGGAGGAATGCGCTTGCTGAGGCTGATGATATATCTCAGGTATCATATCTGTCTTTAAAAAAACATAGCATTAGTAGCTACTGAGTTGGGGATGTCAGGTATTGACCAGGATTTATATATGTGGCATCTAAATTTTAGTGTCAAAATGGTACAGATTATTGAGCTTGCTGATATTGCACGTTGTATAGCAAATACGTCTCTTTATGAAGAGAAATCCTCGCCTTACCTGGTTTCTTGCATGGAAGATTTGCAAGAAGTAATTGGCCGGAGGAAGCATGAGGCCCTGACAGTTCAAACATTTGGTGTTCGTATAGAGAAGCTACACCAGTAAGCTGTGTAGTTCATTTTTTTGTTTTGAAAATTTTCTTTCCTAACCCTATTAAACTCAAATACATGTCATATGTCCCTGCCAGGCTTTTAAATACAACGCTTTATCATTGCTAACCACGCTTTATTGTTCTTTTGAGTCCCACCGCAAAATATGCAAATTCACATTTTTAGTGGTCTATTAAACTCAAATACATGTCATATGTCCCTGCCAGGCTTTTAAATATAACGCTTTATCACTGCTAATCACGCTTTATTGTTCTTTTGAGTCCTACCACAAAATATGCAAATTCACATATTTAGTGGTTTTTGCTTACTGCTATCATATTTAAAACAGGGAAAAAGTTTATTTTAAAGACATGCCTATATTATGGTCTATCATTGTTTTATCGCTGCTAACTGCTAACTGCTAAATGAATCTCTCAGCTTTAAGATTCTGCATTATTAGTTTTGAAAGATGCTTTTACAAACTTATTACAAATTGGGGGAGTTCAAGCAAGAAAATCACACAAATAAGCTCCCCTTTCCATGACATCACTATCCACCATGACTGGAGCAGTACTGTTTCTTTTTTATTTTATTTAAAACAACCTATTTTTGGTATGCTTTTCGACATAGATGCACACTTATTATTGTCAATATAATTTGATGTATTTTACATTCTGCAATTGAAATAGAGAGAAGTATTTGCAGCTCTGTGACTCTGTTGATGAAAAGGTTGATTCACAAAGCACGGTAATGGATGAAGAGGATGATGTGGTGCGCAGCTTACGGGCGAGCCCAGTCCATCCAATCAAGGATCGTACTTCAATTGATGATTTTGAAATTATAAAACCAATCAGTCGTGGGGCATTTGGTCGGGTATTCCTGGCCAAGAAAAGAACAACTGGAGATCTCTTTGCTATAAAGGTTAATTTTGTTGTAATAGATACAAACATGGGTTCTTTCACTTCTTTGCGATCCCCTTTTGAAATTCATTACAAACATAAATTCTACAAGGTTAAAAGGAAATCCACTCTACCACTCAATTTTACAATGTCTAAAATATACCTCAATGTTTATGACTAGTATCCTTTTGGTCTATGAGATTTCCATTGGTTTTTGGTGCAAAATGTAATGTAAAAACTTTTAGAGGCATAAATGGATCAAATCTTGTGTTGTATATAGTTAATTGAATTAGCAACCTTTCGGAAGCTCATTCATAAGTGTATCTATATATCAATTTTTTTGGTACTGGCATTTGTACAGATGTTGTACCTTTTTCTTTTTTAATGGAACTTAGCAAAACATCCAAAACTGACACAAACAACAAAATTTATGTAATAAAATGACACCTTTTTATAAACTTGCCTTGATGATGCATGGGGTTATGAAACTATTTAATAATTATAATCTTGTCCTAATTGTGACCAGGTCCTTAAAAAGGCTGATATGATCAGAAAAAATGCTGTTGAGAGTATATTAGCCGAACGTGACATCCTAATCACAGTCAGAAATCCATTTGTGGTGCGTCAGTTGGTTAAAATTCGCTTTCTCACAATTTTTTTATTGTTAACTCTCTTTACCAAGCACTTTGGATTTGATCCACTTCCTGTTTCTGATAGGTGCGTTTCTTTTATTCTTTTACGTCTCGAGAGAACCTGTATCTTGTAATGGAGTATTTGAATGGAGGTGACCTGTATTCTCTACTTAGAAATTTAGGCTGTTTGGATGAGGATGTTGCTCGAATATATATTGCTGAAGTAGTAAGTTGCTTCTTCTTTGGTAATTGAGGTTCCTTTTGTTTCTCTCTTGACGTTGTACATCATTTTTTCAAGTTGTACTAATTTTTTTTAAGGTTCTTGCTTTGGAGTACTTGCACTCAAATCGTATTGTACATCGAGATTTAAAGCCCGATAACTTGTTGCTTAATCATGATGGCCATATAAAGGTAACATTTCACAGTTCGTTGAAAATTTGGTCTCTGCATCTTATAATATTGTAACTCCTAAGAATTTTTTCTTTTCATTTTTCTTAGTTGACAGATTTTGGTCTGTCTAAGGTTGGTCTGATCAACAGCACAGACGACCTGTCTGGCCCAGCAGTCAGTGGGACTTCCTTGTATGGAGAAGATGACCGTGAGCATGAGCATGAGCATGATCCTGACTTTTCTGGTTTTGAACAAGAAGATCAGATTGAAAGGCGAAAGAAGCGATCTGCTGTTGGTACTCCTGATTATTTGGCCCCTGAGATCCTTTTGGGCACAGGGCATGGTTCGTTTGCCTATCCCTATGCTGTTACTTTTATTTTGATTATAATCACCACCTATAACAGCATAGGATATGCATGGTTCGTTTGCCTATCCCTATGCTGGTACTTCTATTCTAATATACTGAGAACATTAATAATCAATCAATCAAGATAAAAATGAGCCCAGTTTAATGGATACAATGCATTTTCTTTTAGTGTACTCCAGTACTGGTAGTGATGACCAAATATTTTTCTCTGTGTGGAGCTGGTGCACATCAATCAGTATTTAACCTATACTGGTTGTTACTTTTTTTTTTTTTATAATAATCACTAAACAGGTGCTAGTGCGGATTGGTGGTCTGTAGGGGTTATCTTATTTGAGCTCATTGTTGGAATACCTCCTTTCAATGCTGAACATCCACAGGTTTCATTCCATTAGCTTTACCATCAATTTAATCAGAATTAGCAGTTATATGTTCTTTCTTTTGGATACCATACCTTTCTTATATATAGGGCAATTACTAAGAATTAGCACGTCATGAACGTATGTGAGTTCAACTTTTTTGAACTGCTTAACAACTGTAGAATTGGATTGAATTGTAAAAGGAACACATCCAGCTTGAAACTAAACTTTTTGAACATGGAATTGGATGCTTTTCTAGGTGGGAAAGTATGTTAATATGAATATATAATTGGTTTCCTTGTTTTCTAGATGATCTTTGACAATATTTTGAATCGGAAGATTCCTTGGCCTCGAGTACCTGAAGAGATGAGCACAGAAGCTGCTAATTTAATTGACAAGTAGGAAACTTTTCCCCCATTGTAATGGTAAAATCCTCGGTAATCTTGTACTTCATCTGATGTGCATTCTTATTGTATTGATTTTTGCTATTCTGTATGCGTAACTCATTTACAGGTTATTAACCGAGGACCCTCATCAACGGCTTGGAGCAAAAGGTGCATCAGAGGTACGTTATTTTTGTTAGAAAATCTACAATTTTCTCCAAATAATTTGGTTCCAAAATTCTGTGTTTTAATTAGTATTATAAAATTTAAACACACTATTCTTTTAGGTCAAGCAACACATATTTTTCAAGAATGTCAACTGGGACACATTGGCCAGGCAAAAGGTTAGATACCTGGGCATATTAATTTGTCTGTGTTAGACAAGGGATTTTTTATATACTCAACATTGAACTTTCTTGTTCTTTTACAGGCAGCATTTGTTCCCTCTTCTGATGGTGCTTTTGACACGAGCTATTTCACAAGCCGTTACTCTTGGAATCCTTCTGATGAGAACATATTGGAAGGCTATGAACTAGAGGTCTCTAGTGATGATGGGTCTGTCAGCGGCAGCAGCAGTTGTGTAAGCAATCGTCAAGATGATATGGTATGTTTCTATCCCAAAGTTTTTTTCTTTTTACACTGTATGTTTTGGTGATAGAATAACTTTTATTGTTTTATCTTTATAATTTTTCTTAGGGGGATGAATGTGGAGGCCTTGCTGCCGAGTTATATTCTGGCACTTCAGTTAATTATTCCTTCAGTAATTTCTCATTTAAGGTAATAGTTGGGAATTTTTTTTTCTATAATTAGTACAAATATATATTATATTTGACAATATATTCATTTTAATATGGTCAAATTGGTCTGTTCCATAACCTTTGAAAGACTGCCAAGTGGTAATTTTTGTACTTCTCTCCTCACAAGCCAGTCCATGTTTTGTATGTCTATTTTGCAAATGCCCACAGTGTTTTGTGCTTTCTTTTTATTTATTTTGCAAAGTAACCTAAGAAAAGTACTTCTCTAAAATATTTTAAGAACAATGCCAAATTTAAAAAAAAAAAAAAGAATGATTCAATGAGATAGAAGCTTACCGTTTATTATGAACTGCTTTGTGGTGAACAGAACCTGTCACAGCTTGCATCTATCAACTATGATTTGCTCGGCAAGGGTCTCAAGGAGGATAGCCAGACCTGATACCTAAAATTTAGCCTTTTTTTCTAATTGGATAGTTCTAAATCAATATTCGGTGAAGGCAGCTCCTGTACAGCTTGTAAATAAATGTAAGCAAATAGTTGACTGGATTCATGTAATATATTATTTTAATATAATCTTTTTGATGTTGAATATATGGCACTGTTCTTTATCAATATTGGTCAAAATCATATCAAGGGAGTATTGTTGCAATCTCTTTATTCTTTTGAATTTGATGGCCAATAATGACTGCATTGAGAAATTGCAAAAGCTGAAAGACCAAGTGTGTGTGTGTGGGGGTTGGGGGGGTTGATGGTCTCTGGAGCCTAACTTTTGATGTCAGAAGCATTTCCATATGAATTTTTGTTGCATTTTATTTTTGCTTTGACCTGGGTTTATTTTTGTTGTACAGATTGATGCTCAGGGCTGCAACATAAAGGACTGGTCTAGAAGAGCTGCGTAGAGAGTTTGTTTGGAGTACTTTGGATCCAAGTAGAGTTATATGTTATTTTATGGTTGTTGGGTAAGCAAGATACCTTGCCTTTCAGTTTTGTCAATTTAAAGGCAAGAGTATTGATAGTACTTGTGCGCAGTGGGACCAATTATCCCACATATCTTTGAAAATTTTGTGTACTAGGCCTTTGGAAAAGATTAATCCGGTCCTTAATGAAATCTTTTACTTTAAAATTAATTATTGTTTGCACCAGTAGCCAATGACATAGTGTAGCACGGGGGTCGCACATATACGTGCAGCCTATAGCTCATCCACCCACCAGAGTAGCTGTATGAGATCGCAATGCAAAGGCTGTATGTATACAATCACATATTCACATGGCATGCTGCACAGTGTCACAATCTTGATCACAATCAATCAGAGTGAGAAATTGAACAAATAACACATAATTGAGCTCAATTTTATAAATCTGTTAGAATATGGATACAAATGGCGAAAGCCAAGTTGATGTAGAACAGAGAAATTACCAAGGCTATTCACTAAATTGATTTCACAACCTAAGAAATTGGAGTGTAATGGGTGTTTGATTTGCAGAGAAAAAGGCGTTTGACCCTGAAGAAATTGGAATGCAATGGTGTTGCATATGGATGAAACTATACAATCAAGAATTACAAAAACGGACACATCAGTGTATAAATCGTAATCGCTGATATGGTGTAACGACTCCATCAACGACTTGCCCCAGGAGCTCTCCATTCTAGCGTTGTGATTCCTTAAAACCGTAAAGTTAAAATTCATGTAAATTCTTATTGCGCTTTGGTGCGGCCAACTGACATGAGGTTCTCTTCACTATATCTCCCATTAACACATATGGAGGACTGGAAGGGTCGTTATCTGTTGCTTGTATCTGTATGGTTCTATCCTTTCATGGACAGCGAAATCGTTCCTGATAAATATTTGCTTGTCCAGCTGATATTGTTATAATGTTGTAGTCAAATACCAACGACCGCCATAATTGTCCCGAACAATTAGGCTTCGGTTCGTTTGGGCTGTCACAAGGCCATGCCATGTCATAGCACTGGATTTGTGTTATGTGCGCTAAAAGAGAACAAGGTGTTTGATCGTCGCGGGCGCCATCATGACATTGCGTCGTTATTATCCACACGTGATTTTTCATATCATCATTCTTTATGTTTAAACAATGTTACTTTTGTAAAAGCCTTTTAAGGAAATGTTTAGACGCTACGTTTATTGCTATCATTGTCATTACCATTACCATTGAATCGGTGGACCGTTTTATGATCTATTTAGTAAAACAAAAATGCATATGTAAATCAGTTTGGGACTTGGTTCAAAGTTCAAACCCCTTCCCCTATTAAAATTTTCCATTTCGGCCTTCCACTATCAATTTTTCCGGTTTGTAAAACCCCAACATAGGCTATATATTATTCAATAGTCCCCTCTTTCCTTGTCTATTGATAACTCCATATTATTCAATAAATATTCAATGAATTAATATAGGCTAATTCACATGCTGATGAACTTCCTTTATTAGCTTTGAAATGGGAAGTGCTCATCTTCGAAAAATCAAATTTTAAAAAGCCCAACTGAAGTGATTATGGGCAATTATGATAATAATTTTGAAAACATCGGTCCTAATGAAAGAATAATACCTATTGAAAATAAAGTCTATAACTGAATACTATAACATATAAACTAAACACCAAAACAATTTAAATATACACTCAAAATAATAGCGATATTGATAAAAATGGAAATACCTGTGCATAGACGAGTCTTGCTCCTGATTTTAATGAAATTTCAGATAGGAGGTTTTTTTTGCCATCGTTCTTATCAGAGGTAAAGTAATCACATCTCAGATGGTAATTTAAATTGTAATGTATCATTGCTGAGTACATAGACGTGCTAAAAACAACAATCCAGAGAGGTTTTCTTCAAAAAGAATTACAAAACTATATGAGATAACATTACAACAACACAATTGTCATTCTAATGAATATTATTTTTTTTTTCAAAATTCCATGCCACAAATAAATTAAAATTATCTACGTATTAATAGCACCTTGCAAAATTTTCACCTCTGCAAACCTTCTGTTACCCTATAGAAGCACACTACAAAAGTTATATCCTTAAATTAGATCAGGCATACTTTCTTACCCTCCACTCTGAACCTTTTGCTTCCTTCTAGCTGCAATTGATCAAATAACAACGCATCAGCTTTTTTTCATTTTCACCATCTTACTAACACCCTTTTTGGGATTCCCTCCCTGAAATCTTGAGTCCCAAATTAATCAGAACTAATGCTCCGGAACATTGGCATGGACATCTCTTAGCCAAGGAAAATTTCCTCAGAGGTCACCCAACTTTACCCTTTGTAATAAATTGGTCATTACAATTTGATTTGTCCCCCAGAAACCACTGAACTTTCAATTTGTCCAAATTAAGTCTGATGATGTTGACATATTTTGCCAATTCTAAGAACCTCTTGGAAACTATTTTGTTGATTTGAAGAACCTTTTGCTAACATGAAGTGACACTAGCATGCAGTTTTTGATTTAAAAAATGACAGAGTGACTTGATTAGACCAAATTCAAAGTTCAGTGACTTATCTCAGGGATAAATCAAAGTTGGCTGGCCATTATCTTACCAATGAAGCTGCCCACCACAGGATTACAATACTGTACAAATTCAATGTTGATACAATAATGTAGTGCACTGGTGATAAATTATGCTTGGATTTATCATAAACAGTAAAATTTAACAACACAGAGAAACACAACCTTCTGATATCAGAACAAAGCATACCTTCTTCTTTAGGAAAGTCAAAGCTTCGCGCTTAGAAGAGAACTTGGAAAACACCATTTCAGAATGCTCATCAATAAGCGCCTTAAGCTCCTTTAGCTTCAGAGCTTGTAAAGGTGCCTGAATTAAATAACCAATGTCAGCTACTTGCATCTTGAAAAGAAACAAAAACCACGCAACCAAATATAGTCAGCTACCTGATGAAGAATTGTTTTGCACAGATTCTTGAGCTTTATCTTAGATTTATTAGAGACAATTTGACCAGAATCCTCATTTGTGTCCTCACTTGGTTTTAGATCTGTCAACTCACTTGAGTCTTCCTCGTCACTTTCACAACCAAAAGTTTTTTTTTGGCCCTTGAAGCGGGTTCCAGCAATTTTCTTGGGCTGGTCCTTAATGCCTAGTCCCTGTCTTCCTGCTGTTGCTTTATCCTGTAAATGGCAAATATGTTGAGCTTACAATAAACTAATAACAGCTGAATGAACTTGGCAAGATTTGATCAATAAATTAAATCAAACTCACCAAGTTATCATCAGTTAATTAGAGTAGAATGATTTCTACTGATGCATAGGAAGAGACTCTTGAAGAAATACATAATTTTGAAGATATATGCTTAAACAATTTACGAAGTATTAATTGTAACAACTTGCACATATGAATATGCTCAAACAATTTACTAAGTATCAATCGTAACAACAAAAATACAAGCATTGTTCAATGAACTTAAGTTGTCAGCAACACAAAGTGCACACTAAAAAGAACAATAAATTACCTCAGTGATTTGCATCACTGCAGTGAACAATAAATACAAAAATGCTCATCCCCAAAGAGTCAGAATAATCTAAGCCAGTAAAAGGTACCTGAACCAGATTATAGAGATTTTCTTGATCTTCTTCAGCAAAAGTCTTGCGGACATATGCAGAGTTGTCATCTGAACTTCTAGCTTTGCATAATTTATTAGATCGTGCTCCAAGAAGACCTCCAAAAGTGAACCCTTGCTTGTGCCCCCACCAGTCAGCCTTTATTTCCGGTACAACTGCCCATTTGAACAATATAAAATGAAAATCTTTTATTTAACTATTTTGTTCGTTTTAAGTTTTTAACTTGGTAAAGCAAGATTATTATAAATAGACCAATTGGCAACAGAAAACTACAATTAAAGAACCATGGATTCATAATCAGCCATATATTATTGGACGATAATACCCTGATACACATCTAAACTCCAGCTGAGGTGTCTTAAAATTAAAATATACAAATCTTGAACAGATATATTCCAGAGTAATGCTTCAACATACACAACTGCATGGATCAAACCACAAGATATCACATGACCAATACTTGCACATTCTTATCTTTGTAGGAGTAAACATTCACAAATCTGTTATTTCCCAAATATGTGCTATGTAGAAATAAAATAGTACAACTCCTGGTATCTTAGTATGTTGAAAATTGCCATTATCTCCGTATTTCAGACTGCCATTTTGGCCTCGACTAAATCCTATCATTTAAAGCTTGAATTAAGCCTGATTTACTTACAACCGTCAACCGAGATGAACACTACACAATAGAATAGCTGGAAACACTTAATAAAAAAAGACTTATTTGCCCAGCCTATTCATTGGAAGTTTGGAACCACATTTTCTTTCCAAAATCAGAGACTAGCACCAGTATAATACAAAAGGACGGTATTAGAAGTTATGGAAGTGTACCAAAACAAAAAAAAAGGGAAGAAGAAAATAACACCCAGAGCAATAAAAAGATTGCAACTGCTTACCTGCCTCCTCATCATCATTAAGATCATCAATTTCCAAATCTGATGGACCAGAGTTCAAATCGAGATTCTTCTGCCCATCTTCTACTTTGTGTCCCTGTAAGTGTAGTTATAATCATAAGTTCCTTATGACACATAATAGCAACATCAACACTGACAGGAAGATACTCCATTATCTTCAAAATAAAAAGAAAGTTAAACATCGGAAGGAAGGATCATACAGAACCCAGGATTCCTTGAAGATCCTTCTCTGTGTACCCGCTCACTCTTTTTGCCCACTCTCTTTTCTTGTACCTAATTTTA
Organism: Carex arenaria; assembly: GCA_964058825.1. Taxonomy (NCBI): domain Eukaryota; kingdom Viridiplantae; phylum Streptophyta; class Magnoliopsida; order Poales; family Cyperaceae; genus Carex; species Carex arenaria. Next base: position 127,044 of record CAXKVW010000302.1, on the reverse strand, counting down.
GAGAACAAAACACAAGTTCAATGTAAAACTCCAACAGAACAGAAAAGTTAGTTACAAGTCAAGAATTAAGATAGAGATAAGAACCTTCCCTGTGGCCGAGGAGCTTTGCTAGCACAAGCTTCTTTGGGCTTATCCTTCTTCTCAGCTTTAGTAGGGGTTTCCGTTGCATCAGCAGCTTCTATACAGAGATTAAGAGAGAGACCTCACAACATTGGTACAGTACAGATGTGTATAATTAAAGAATAATAATTTTTGAAAAGTACCCTTTTCAACTGATTCAGCTCCTTGCTGTCAATAGAAAAGAGAAACAAGTTAGCATGATCCGAGAATTCCATAACTAATTGAATTTTTAAAGTAGCATTATCAATAAACAGCACTCACCACTTTCAATTTTTTAAGAATGTTATCAAATTGAGTTGTATCCAAGATCCAATTATTATTAGGTTTGTCTAGACCAATGCCTGTCGAACACAAAAGGAATTAACAATATTTACAGTTTGACTCCAAAATAGTGTACACATAACAGCAAAACTGCTAAAAAAGTGTGCATACCTAAAGTGTCCTGCTTGTTTTTCACTCTAACGTGTCCCTTTATGCCTTGTTTCTCCTTTCCGAGGCCTTCACCTTCTTCCCAGCCCTGCAACAAATGTAGTTATTTCAATCAAGCCTTGAGACTTTTCTGGTTCAATAAGCACCCTAAACTTTTATCTGACATATGGAGTGCACAAAATTTTGAAATTTAATCTGATATTGATTACATTGACGAGTAAAACATTTATTAGGAGCCATCACATCCTTGCTATTCTACCGCATAAAAGTTAGTCATCTCCTTCGTCCTATTTGAATCTTATAAACTGAAGAGAAACTTATGGAATTAGAAAGACATTCATAATTTGGAAAAGATACTTATGGAGTTTTAAATTCTTCAAATGTAATATGATGCATGGGAGAGAGAAGGACGTTCAAGATAAGGGATACATGGACTTTCAAGAATCAAGATAAGAGAAAGGGGCAACCATATGTATAAAGTGTAATTTGCTTGTATTGAGTCATGGATAAAATACATGGAGAATATAATGAGTGGAATAATAATGAGAATACCATTTGTTTCATGAGGCGGAAGGCGGCGGATTCTCTAGCGACGCCATTGTAACGCGTGGGAGCTTCCGGCGAGGCCATTGTTGTCGATCTGCTATCGACTCGAACCTCCCTCGCCGTTTATATGGCGCCGCTGATCAACTGATAGACAAGCTTACGGAAATACCAACCAAACCCTAGTCAGTCTGTAATTTAATAGACAAGCTTTGTAATTAAAAGTGCCAAACCTCCAAGTCCAGATTCGCTTTATTACGGGGGAAGGAGATGATGATCTGACCGTTGGATGCGAACGGGTGGGGGCGTATCATTGGGGGAATAAGATTTGGTCCAAATGGTTTTGGACTAGACACCATACAAAGCCTCTAAAAATCATACGATTAAAGTTTGAATAGTTAATTTAAACTGCTCAACATGATTTTTATATTAAAATGTGTTCAGAGACCAAATTTTATATTTTTTGGAATTTTTTACCTATTTTTTTTATATACGTACAAAATCATTATTTCTGAACGGTTCAAAAACAATGATTTTGTACAAATCTAAAAAAATATAAACTTTTGTCTCTAAGCACATTTTAATATGAAAATCATTTTGAGCAATTCGGATCGTCTATTTGAACTTTAATTGTACAATTTTTAGAGACTTTGGATGGTGCTGGTCCAAAGCCATTCGGACCAAACCTCATTCCTTCTCTGAGATATCTCAACTTTTGTGTGATTGAATTTCGTTTATTTGTTCTTTGAGATTCGTGCATTTGAAATGTTGAGATTTTCTAGAAAAATACTCTTTAAGTTTGATATATCTCATAGGATGCAAATTCTAATTTTTTTGGTAACATGTTAAGAAGTGTCATCCCAGCCAATCAAAGCATTACTCGAACTTCTCCATAATCTTCTCTCCAGTCTTCTTCCCATCCATCTATCATCATCCATGACATCTTTGGTCCTTTCCCTGTCTTCTATAGTCCACCTCAACTCTCCCACACTTCACACCCTTCTCTCCCCTCACCTTTTAATACCTCACTTCCTCACCTCCCTCCCTGTTTTCTCCACTTCCGCCCCCTTCTAACGCTCTCCTACTCATGCCCTGCTGGTCAACCCATCCCTGCCTCCCCTACCTTTATGTCAAGACCGTCATTATGTTCTCCTCTAATTCCTCCCTCATCTAGCCTTTTTCTGGCATCCAAGTCATAGTTTCTCTTTTCCACTCTCTCACTGGCTCTCCCCTGGCCTCTCTCGATGGCGCCGCTCTTACTTTTCTCTGTACCTCAGCTATCTCTGCCCTTACCTCCTCCTTTCTCTCCCCCTCCCCTCAAACCCTCCTAATCATCGGCTCCGGTGATCTCTCCCCCTACCTTATCTCCGCTCATCCAACTGCCCATCCCTCCATCAACCACATGGTCATCTGGAATCGAACAATCTCCAAAGTACTAGACCTCATTCATGAACTTCGTAATGAAGAATCCGACTCTTCTATAGTTCCTTTTGACTATGTTGAGAAATTAGACGAAGTGATTGGGTTGGTAGATATAGTGAGTTGTGGGACGAGTTCGTCCAGCCCAATTGTGAAATGAAGGTTACTTAAGTCGGGTGCACACCTGGATTTGGTAGGAGCATTCATACCTACAATGAAAGAGTGTGATGATGAAGCGTTGTTGAGAGGTAGAGTGTTTGTTGATTTTGAAGTGGCAATGTATGAGATCAGGGAGTTATCTCTGTGCATGTTATGTTAGTCTTTTGGTTTCTTATGGATGGTTGCTTTTCCTTCTAGTTAGGTTTAAATTTGAATATTCGATACTATGCACTACTTTTGTATGAACTATATTGTTTTGTAATAAAACAGGTGGAATATATCCACATTTGTCAAAAAAAAATAATATATCTTTAATTATCACAACTCAAATATAAGAGAAAAAAAAACTAGTATATAGTATATAATTCAAAAAATGCTACGGTGAATCCATAATTCTATATGAGTAAATCTAGGGTGTGACGTGCTCACCAAGAAAGTTTGGTGAGCACAACGTCAAAAATACATCGGATCGGCTTCAAATGACGAATCCAAACCGTTGAACCCCATGTACTTCGTGAGTGATGCATGTACATGCAAAATTTTGGAAGTTTCGAATTCATTTGCTACGAGGTTAGGCGGTCAAAGTAATAAATCTTTTAATAAGTTATTATATTAGTTGTTTTATATATTCATTTTTCATCATTACTTTGGCCGCTTGACTTCGTAGCAAATGAATTCGAAACTTCTAAAATTTTGCATGTGCATGTATCACTCACGAAGTATATGGATTTCAATAGTTTGGATTCGTCATTTAAAGCCGATCCGATGTATTTTTGGAGTTGTGCTCACCAAACCCTCTTGGTGAGCACATCACACCCTAGATTTACGCATTCTATATACTCGCTATCATCTGCATTCTCATAATTCAACATGTATTATTATAATTGAATCTGTATTCTTTACAATTTAACTTGTATTTCAAAATCCATTTCAATAAATTAATTTAAATTACTGACAGTTATTAAGTTAATACTGTGCATCTTTTTTAATTCGACATTACAAAACGCTAGCAACACAATAAATTAAAATGGTTGGTTTGCTATACAACAAACTATACTTTAACAACCCTTAGTATTGATTTTAGAGCGGAGAAAAGATTGAAACTCGAATGAATGTATGTATGTCCGTACGGGAGTTTGATTTTAGAGCGCACAAGGAGCTGTATGAAATTTGGCACCTGCTCAAGACTCACTCGGGCTTCCACTGTGTGAAAATTTCAAGAAACCAAAATAATTTGGTTGATTCTCTGGCGAAAAGGGCGCGCATAGAGGAGCTTTTTTTTATAAACCATAATTAAAAAAAATAAAATTCGGATATCAAGCATGAGTAGCTGAGTTTTTATAAAAACCATAAGAAACAGTTTGGCAGTTCGTTTTCTACAATATTTTATCTCTCAGAACGAGTTGCCAACCCGTTTTTGATTTTTTTCCAGTTTTCAGTCAAAAACGGGTTGACAGCCCGTTCTCTACAGTAACTTTTTTTTTAGAATTTGCTTATAAAATAAATCAAATATTTTGTTTGATTTTGTATATTAACAATAAGATTAATGGAACAATTTGAAGAGATTTTTTTTTGTGTATTTTGACTATTTTATCATTTTATCAAATCAATGGATTGGTTTTCAAATATACGTATTATTTTTCTAAAATTTATTTTTTATATTTTAAAAACAAACAAATTTAATCATTCAATTGTTATTTTTATTAAAACTCATTTAATTTGAAAAGTACTTGTTTTTTTGTAAAAATATAAAATAAGTGTTTTATTTATGAAAAAAATATGTTAGTATTCTAATCTCTTCAAATGGTTCCATTAATTTTATTGTTAATATACAAAATCAAACAAAATATCTGATTTATTTTATAAGCAAACTCTTAAAAAAAAAAGTTACTGTAGAGAACGGGCTGCCAACCCGTTTTTGACTGAAAACTGGAAAAAAAATCAAAAATGGGTTGGCAGCTCGTTCTGGAAGATAAAATACTGTAGAGAACGGACTGCCAAACCGTTTCTTATGGTTTTTTATAAAAACCCAGCTACTAGGGGTGTAAACGGATACGGATTATCCGCGGATTATCCGCTCCGAATCCGCTTATTATCCGTATCCGGATTAAACGGATACGGATAATTTTAGCATATGAAAAAATAATGCGGATACGGATAATTCTGCGAGGATATAAACGGAGCGGATATCCATATATATCCGGATCCGAAATTTAATATCTCAGCAGCTTTCAATTTATTTTACTCTTGCGAAATTTCCAAAAAACATACATATCCGTTTAAGTCCAAGAATCTTAGTAGAAAAATCATATAATCTATTAGGATAATTGATTGGTTCTCTGAACCAATAAGCAATTAGTCATGCATAATAATCACTGTGCAAACTTAAAAAGTCTATTAAAATTTTGTCAATTTAGGTAATCAAATTAGGTAATTTAAAATTATGAAATTTAGTATAATTACACAACATCCGACAATTATCCGCTCCATATTCGTATTCGAATCTGTATCCGTGGATTATCCGTTCCGTATCCATATCCGTTTAAGACGGATATGGTTTTCAATTTTGATATCCGTTTACTATCCGTATCCGTATCCGCTTGTTGAAAAACGGATGCGGATATGGTATTAGCATTATCCGCTCTGTTTACACCCCTACCAGCTACTCATGCTGATATCCGAATTTTATTTTTTTTAATTATGGTTTATAAAAAAAGCTCCGCATAGAGGGTGGAAACCGGGAGGGCCGGAGGGGGCTCTACTACAGAATTTCACTGGTTAGGGCTAGTTGATATGTCAGGATAGATTCTCTATATTTTATGAAATGCTGACAGGACGGATGTAATTTGGAATTTTGAAACTTGGTCTACGGGCATGAATCACGCAAAAAAAAGAAAAAGAAAAGGCAGGACGGTGGTCTCAGAAGTAGGGGTGTAAACGGGTACGGATTATCCGCGGATAATCCGCTCCGAATCCGCTTATTATCCGTATCAGGATTAAACGGATACGGATACGGATAATTTTAGTATATGGAAAAATAATACGGATACGGATACGGATAATTCCGTGAGGATATAAATGGAGCGGATATCCGTATATATCCGGATCCGAAATTTAATCTTTCAATTCATTTCACCCTTGTGAAATTCCCAAAAAACATACATATTTGTTTAAGTCTAAGAATCTTGATAGAAAAATCATATAATCTATTAGGATAATGGACTGGTTCTCTAAACCAATAAGCAATTAGTCAGGCATAATCATCATTGTGCAAACTTAAAAAGTCTATTAAAATTTTGTCAATTTAGGTAATCAAATCAGGTAATTTAAAATTATAAAATTTAGTAGAATTACTCAATATCCGACAATTATCCGTTCTGTATTCGTATTCGAATCCGTATCCGTATCAGTATCCGTTTAAGACAGATATAGTTTTCAATTTTGATATCCGTTTACTATCCGTATCCGTATCCGCTTGTTGAAAAACAGATGCAGATACGGTATTAGCATTATCCGCTCCGAATCCGCTCCGTTTACACCCCTACTCAGAAGTCGCTTTTTTTTTACACATACATGCTGGAGTTTGAAAAGGCAGGACGGTGGTCTCAAAGTCGCTTTTTTGAACACTCATTCATTTATTCATTCACACATTAATTGATTGATTGAAGTCACTTTTAAAGAAGTACGTGTAGCTCCGAGGAAGCTCTGCATGTTGCTGGGGTCAAAGGGATGAAGAAGGGGCGGCGGTGAGAATGCAATGTGGCATGTAATTCCACCACGTGGGCCCATTCAACGCTTTTCTTCTTCTTGAAGCCCATCAATTAATATCCGGGACTATACTGGTTAATTATCAGCCCACTGGGGATTACGATACGAGGCACACTCGGGGTGCGGTGTATCAGGCCGCGTGGCCTCACGCCTTCGTCATGTGGAATTTCGTGTCGTTTCTGGAATTCAACCCTGGCCCTGAGGCGCAGGGCTTCTTAGGCTTTCTAGCTGATTTGGCACAATATAATATAATCCTCTGCTGGTGGTACGTGGCATTTTCTTTTCTTATTAATTTATTATCTATCTCCACCTCCCCTCAGTCCTTCCCTTCTTCTTCTTTTTTTTTAATTTTGTTTTTTGTTTTGTTTGGAAATTGGAATATCCACCCGGTAGGTCGGTACAATTCGTCTCCAAACTTTATACCAACCTGCAAAAGGTTTCAATTTAGTTATATTAATCGTGCAATCAGTCAACGTGTTATCCATTTTTGGCATTAATAAATTAAGAGGGAACTAAAGTGATTTGATCTAACATATAACATATTTTAGTATTATCAATGTAATTTTTTCTATTGTGGTGATAAGTTATATTTTTCTTTTGAGCTGAGAACAGTAACCGCGCTTCAGTACCCGCAATGCATCAACATCATGACTATCATAATTATCTGGAAAACCGCAAAAACTCCAGCACTGAATATTTTTTTTTTTAAAATATTAATACATATGTAAGAAAGTATTTATATCTATGCATAAAAGTTTTTATACATGTGAGGTGAACAATATTTACGTGAATAATTATCTCTCCAACCAAATCTTCTAAATGTAACTGCATCATAAATACTTGTAGGGATCACTCAAATTACATGGGGAGATTATACACGTTTTTAGAGGTAGTGTTTTTTCTCTGTTCAATCTCATTTATATTTCTAACGATCTGTGAGAAATTTTGCAAATCTAAAATCACAAACGTTTTCTGCGCAATTTTCTCTTTCAAAAGATATCTATGATGACGTACTTTTAAGCTCGTCGCCACATAAGTATTTATACCTCGTTCTATATTATTTACATATGACATTGGTTGATGTCTGAAAGTATTAATATTATGTACTGTAAATATTTATACCTATGTGATCAATTATTTTTGTTAGATGAAAGTTGACGCAGGGATGATTGAAGAAGGTTGATGATGTTATATGGGACCCCTATTACTTCATTAGAGGAAAGTTGACGTGGTGATGATTGGAAGAATAGAAAATGAATGATCATAACAAGTTACACATCAAAGTGTTAATATCTTATCTTCAAATTATTTATATCTATGAAGATTGACGCGGGTATGAGTGCGGGGATTGAGAAAGAAGGGACCATAGTGCTAGTAGAATAATAATTATTGGGGACCATAAAAGAAAAATGCTGGTAGAATAATAATTAACGGGGATCATAATACATAATTTTGAGATACTAGAGTGAGAATACTCAAATAGTTATTTTTTTTAATCATAAGGTGATCAGTGTCTTGCCTTTTTTCCAAAAAAAAAAGAGAGAATTAAGATTGTCTTATTCATGATATTTTGTAAGCATGATTTCTATATTAATTCGCGTTAATTTAATTTACATAAGTAATCATATCATTTTCTCTTGGTGAGTCTAGCGTAAAAAAACTATCAAATTAGCTTTAGGTCACAAATTCAAACTGTTGAAATTGATCTACTTCACGAATGATGTGTTTGTATAAATTATTTAAATTTCCGTATCAATTTAGTTTCAAATCAAGAGTTCGAAATTATAAGGTTTACAAGTTAATTTTCATACATCATTTTTTGAATATTTTTTTACTGCTTGACTTATACTAAATTAATTTAAAAAATTAAAAAAAGTTGTATGCAAACTCATCAATCGTGAAGTAGATCGATTTTAATGAATCGTAATTTGAAATCAATTTAATAGATTTTGGAGTTAAGTTCAAAATAAGTGAGTGAGTTTAAGAACACCCAGGCTCTACTTAGAACAATAATATGAATAATACATCCACACACGACATGTATTATGCACACTCAATGATAGTCCTTGGTATCACCAGTTTTCTAAGAATCTTGTATATAATATTTTTGTCGAATAGACTGTTAAATTTTACAATAATTTTTTTAAAGAAGTTGAGAGTCGAGCCTTCACCTTTGAGTTAAGATTTTTAATTTTAAAATAAAGATTCATGCACAATATATCCTTCAACTATTTTTCAAGATAAAAATGTGAGACAAATTTCAACCTTTAAATATTTATGATTTTTTTATTCTCTACACATATTTAGCACTAGATTAAAAATTAATTCTCAAAATTTTTAAAAACTTTTTATGGATCATTTCGCATATACGGATTAGGATTTTCTGAATGAATATTTTCCAAACGGGACTTTTTATTGAATAGATGATTTCAGTGTCGTATTGGAGTTTGCTTCTCTCGTTTTCCGCTTTTAATTTGTATAATGACATGTATTTCTTGGTATATTCTTTTGATATATTTGTATGTGAAATAAAGTATGAAGATAAAATAAATAATTTTGATCATCATTCTTACAAAAATTAAATTCGCTTTATTTTTATCTCAAACATAACTTTTCAGGAGCAAAATGTACCTTGTTTATTCGGTTTCAGGAATATGTCCATTTAAGAGTTTACGTTGAAGAGAACGGAGTAGGTCTGATGCTCCAGTGAACTCTATGATTGTCTGATCCGTCTTAAAATTTGTGTGTACGAAAATTTTAGCTGACATGCACAAACTTTAAAAGGAAAGCGCACGAATCCTAAAACAGGTCGGACGATGGGCGTCATACCTACTCTTAAGTCTAAGTTGAACTTGTATATATGGCAAGGTTCTAAATAGCGATTATAGCGGCGTAGCGGGGAGACGAAAAAAAAAGCTATAGCGAATAGCGAAACTATAACGAAAGCTTTCCTACATAGCGTTTTTTTTCTTTTTAAAAATTATATTTTATATTTCTACTAATAAAGAACATTATCTATAAAATCTTACAGAGTAACAAAAACACCAAATTGATTAAGAAGTTATAATATTCATATTGAACCAATACAAAGTCCAAATTGTCATTCAAAATATCCCTAATTCTATAATTCATAAACTATCGATACATTTTCTATTCAAAATATCATACTATCATATATTAAGTATCATTTTACTACATATTCAAATCAACCATTCTTTAGATTAGTTAGACCGAGACACAAAGCCCATTTAAATTGAAAAAAAATAGAAAAATAAGCCCATGTAGCATAGCGGACCGCTATTACTGCTATAGCGGCCGTAGCTCGAATGACGCAGTTTTACTCCGTAGCTTAGCTTATAGGGTCCAAAACCGCTATAGCTAGCTATTTAGAACATTGATATATTGTAATATGTTCCATATGCATAGTGTACCTTGTATATATATGTTACTATGCATAATATATATTGGTTTGTACTATTAAGGGTGTTTATCAGTTTGGTTCGATTCAAATATAATTAAAATAAGCAAACCAAAGTTTTATTAGATTTTCAAAAATCAAACTGAATCGAAATATAATAAGGACCAAACAGATCAAATCAAAGTAAATTTTAGTTTGTTTGGTTGAACCAAAATAGTGTATTAATCATAAAAATAAACATTTTTTTGTTAAATCTTTTGAATTTTTTTAAAGATGAATTTGAAATTTTTGTTTGGTTTGGTTTAATAGGTTTTAACCCAAACCAAGCAATATACATTATGTTGTAATTTTTGAATTTTTTAAATGTTTGGTTCTGACAGAGAATTGGTTTAAAAATTTCAGTCTGTTTGATCTAACCGGTTTTAAATTTTTTAAACAAAATCGAACTATTAAACCGGCTTTAAAAAATGAACTAAGTCGAACCATCTAACTGGAAAAATTGAACCATTTAAACCAAACAATCTCAGTTTGGTTTAAGACTGACACAACTGGACTCGACAAACACCCTACTATGGATCAATATTTTCATTTTTAAAGTCTAAATAGTCGATGGACTGTTAGACATGTTTTTCATATGAAAATATACTTGTAGACTAAATTTTATATGTTATAGTTTTTTATACTAATTTTTTAGATAGATAGAAAATCAGTACTTTCAATATTCTGAAATCTTTAGGTCAAGTGATTTTCTATTTATTTAAAAGTAAATAAATAAATAAATAAATAAAATGTAAAATTGATCTTTAAGTATATTTTCATATGAAGATTTATTGTATGTATAGTACAGTAACCTCACTCATTGTATATGATAATATATTATGCATCTGGCAGTTTTCGTGTCGGCAATTAATTGGTAGTGAAGGATTCACATGGAGTAAAAGCAATATAATTTCTTTTGCTACCTACTCCACGAAGGATGTATCAATATGAATGATTTCTAAATCATAAAATGTAAATCTTGTGAAATATAACTCTCTAGACTTTCTAGAGAATAAGTGTGAGGTTGTTAACTTGCTTTTCCTTCTTCTCAAGTTTCTAAATTCCAAAGAATAAAGCATTTATCAGTCTCCACCGAGTATAACTTGAATTCAATCCTCAGATTAAATGCTCTACTTTTTCTTCAAACTAACTATATATAAGATGAATTTAGGTAGAATTTTCTTAACACGGCTAGGCCGAAAATTAGAGATGCGAAGCCGCGAAGGGGATGGTTAAGTCAAAGGAGAGAGAGGGGTTTATATAGCTCAAAGCTAGGGCTTCCTCTTGTCTACAATGTTCCATTTGCTCCTAAATAAATGGATGAGAAGTACCTCAAAATATATAAACAAGGTTAATCGGTTATTAGAAGTGGTCTACATGATTCAATGAACCAAGAGATAACTCATGGACCAATATTCCATTTGCCTAGTCATGTGTCAAATAGTATCCAACATTGAAGTCCTCCCATGACATCTTAACACGAATTCTTTTGAGTTAATTAATTTAGAGTCCGGCTAGTATAACATCAGTGTTATATGACATACAATTTTCAAAATTTATTGGATAGACTATAAATTACTAATTCAAATTGTTCAAACCGATTTATTTTATGAGTAATGTGTTTACTTGCAATTTTTTTTTTTTTTGAGTTATTTCAATACCAAGTGTAACGGTAAGAAATGATGAAAAATAAATGCATTCAAATTAACTCAAAAACTCCTACATTTGACTGCTTGACTTGATACTAAATAAAAATGCACAACTAATGAAGTAGATTCGTTTGGATTCACAATTTAAAGTCAATTCGGTAGATTTTTAAATTGGTATTATGTAGGCTAAATAAATACTTATATCACACAAGTCAGACTCATTAGTATAATTTTCTCATGTTATTTGCTATGTCCCATAGGAATATAAATTATTTAGGTTTAAGATTGACATCTTTATGATATTTATTTTAGAATCATTGAATGATACCAAAATAAGTTTATCTAATTAAATCATTTTTGGTATGATCCACTAGTAAAATCTATGTTATGTTGACAATAAAATTAAACTCCCTTTGAATTTCAAAAATCATAAGAATTATCAAATAACATAGATAATATGTACCATACAATATCATATCTTTGTTGTTGTTGTTGTTATTTTATTATTGATATTATTATTAAGCCATGACTTAAGTAACAATATTAGTATTTGCATAAATCGTATTTGTATTTATATTGTATTCTCAAACTATTTGTATCTGAATATTTGAATCAAATTTTTACAGATTCAAAGTGGCAAGGAAAGCCCACTGTCGTTGGCTCAGTTTGGGAGATTCCAACACGTGCTACTTTCATTCCCTCGCATCGGCTCAACACAGAAGGAACAAAATAACGAGTATGACACACAACAATATTGATACACATGATGAAGGGAGTATTGGAGAGGCTTTCCTGGAACACATGAAGGGCCTATTGGGCGAGCAAGACCAAGTGCTAGATTTTAGGCTTGAGGTTCTATATTCGAACCCGACATATATGATGCAACTAGGGGAACCGTTTCAGGAGGAGGAAATTAGATCAGCGGTTATGGGACTGGCAAAGGGTAAAGTGTCGGGCCCGGACGGATTGCCAAACGAATTCGTCCAAAAGTTTTGGGTGGAGCTTAAGGATGAGGTGTGAAACATAGTGAAAAACTTCTACCACAACTCAGCAAGTATAGATGTAATAAAGCAAATATAGTCATGATTCCGAAAAAAAAATCTCTAGTTTCAGTGCATGACTACAAGCCAATAAGCATCCTAAACCTTGTTCCAAAGCTGATTACCAAGATCCTAGCTAGCCGATTAAGCAAATTCCTACCAAGCCTCATAGACAATCACCAAACAACTTTTATAAAGGCCTGACAAATCTCTGAAAATTTCATTGTAATAAGAGAGCTCTTACACCGCATCAAAGTGGCTAAGGAGTCGGCAATTTTCCTGAAAATATATTTTGCCAAAGCTTTCGATTCTGTTGATTGGGAGTTTTTATACAAAGTCATGAGGGTTAGGGGATTCCCTCTGAGATGGATCGGATGGGTGAGAACTATCATGTAGACATCCCAATCAAGGGTGGTGATAAATGGAGAAGGATGAGAATTCTTCACCAATAAAAAGGGTTTGCGCCAAGGCAATCCTTTATCACTGATGCTATTCAATATATCAGTAGATGTTCTACAGAGAATGCTACAGGTCTCAAGTGCAATTCTTGCCAAGCCAATGTCAAACCCAGTAGAGCAAGCAATCATCGCGCTTCAATATGCGGATGATACAGCTATAATTGCAAAAGAGGATGAAGATGTTCTAATCACAGCAAAGATCATACTAAGACTCTTTATCAAAGTCTTGGGTCTCAAAATAAATTATGACAAGTTGGCTTTTGTGCCGTTAAATATCCAAAACAGAGAAATGGTTCATCTTATTCTAGGGTGCAGTGAAACGGAATTCCCTGTCAAGTACATTGGAATGCCATTGACTCTACAGAACCCAACAAGGAGCAAGTCCTACCGCTGGTGGAAAAAATGAAAAAAGACTTGAGGGATGACAAGGTAGGCTGCTATCTAGGGCAGGATGCCTATTGCTTATAAATTCAGTGCTCTCTTCAATCCCTATCTATTTCATGTCTTGTTTCATACTACCAAAGTGGGCAATTAAAAGAATAGATCGGGTAAGGAGAAGGTTTCTATGGGGAAAATCAGAGGGAGGCAGGGAAGGGGTACCACTCATTAATTGGTATGCGGTCTGCTTACCTAAGCGTTGGGGCGGTCTGGGAGCACCGGGCTTATATCTGAGGAATGTATTGCTGATTCTTAGGTGGAGGTGGAATTTATACAATTAGTCAGATGAATTATGGCGTTCCACGACATTGATACTAAAAGGTAGGGGATTGGAGCCGAATGGACCCAAAGTGTGGGTAATGACCGGGGGCTTTTTCTAGAAGTTACTTTACAAACTAAAGCCACTTTTCAACTGGTGCACCACATGGTCAGTCGGAGATGGACACATGGTATCCTTTTGGTTCGATAACTGGGCAAGCAAACCAATATTTGAGGGAAGTGCAAGTGGTCAGGGACCTTTGCACAAGAATCTTACCCTGAGAGATGCCATGCCAATATTACAGGAAATTGCACCTCAGGTACATGACCAACTACAGGATTCAATGTAAGAGGGGACTTCTGACAAACTGCTATAAAGATGGTCTGCAAACGCTAAGTACACATTGATATCGGTTTACAGGGCCATGATCAGTGAGGAAAGATCAACTGGAGGTTCAAGGCGATCTGGAAGGCAAAGATCCCGCCCAACCCAAAGGTCTTCGCCTATCTTCTCATGAGGGGATGAGTGCTATCACATCAGGCAATGCTGCAGGGGTTTCCATTGTGACCCCCGTTGCTATACCTGCCGGGTGTGTCCACTGGAAACTTCACAGCACATTTTCTTCGATTGTGGTTACTCACTAGAAGTATGGCATCGACTAGCCCAATTAACGGGGTGCAGATGGATAGTGCAGGGAGACTATGTAACAAACACATGGGAGGCGTCGGCCCTACACATAAGGAGAACTGGAGGTTTACAAGCAAAGCTTTGGATGCGGAATTTCATTTGTGTCTGCTGGAACGTATGAAAACAGAGGAACGCAATTTTTTTTTCAAAACAAACTATTGCTGCCTCAAGAATTGGTCGACATAATCCTTCACAAAATATCGTTGTGGACCCAGTATTGTAAATAAGGTTAAGAAAGGGATTAAACTTCAGGGTGGGGGTTAGCAGGAAAAAACAAAGCAGATTCCAGACTGGTTGTTCTTTTAAGTTGTAATCTGATGTAAAACTAATTTTCTACCTAATACAACACTTGGCCGCATCGGCCAAGCTTTAAAAAAAAATTGATTGCGGATTCAAATACGCGATGGAATATCCAATCCGTTTGCAGCCCTACATGAGGCTCGCTACTTATTTAATAATTGAGGAGGGTTCAAATGCACCCAAATTTCTATGCTCTCATTTGCTCCCAATTCTTTATCTTCATTTTCAAAGTTCGAATAGTCGATCCGAACCATTCAACATGATCATCATAATAGAATATGCCTGGAGACCAAATTTTATATTTTTTGGAATTTTTTGAATAGGTACAATATCATTGTTTTAAGGAGATTCTGGACCATCCAATAAAGTGATTTTGTACATATCTTAAAAAATAGTAAAAAAATTTCAAAAAATATAAAATTTGGTCTCCAAGCATATTTTATTATGAAGGTCATGTTGATTGGTTCAGATCGACTGTTCGGACTTTGAAAATGAAGATAAAAGATTGAGAGCAAATAAGAATATGAAATTTTGAGTGCATTGGAACTCCTTCTCTTAATAATTATAATTTATTACGAAGGAGTTGGAATCCGTGAAAATTATTATTTGGTCTTACAATTTTGATGGTCATCGGAAAAGCCATATTGTACTTACAACTTTTAGCACAATTGGTGTCAGAAACAATCTATCAAGGCATCGACGCGTAGAGTTGGCAAATCCATCTTTCCACCATTCAAATTTTCATGATATTTTTGTATAATATGGAGTTGTGATTGAACTTTGAACTTTAATTATTATAAGCATCGTCTGAGACGTTGACAATAAAATCCCAGGGGGAACATGGAAGTAAGCAACAAAAAAAAAAAAAATCCTAGGTGGAGCGGTCGGACTATGAAAAATCAAGGAGTAAAAGATTTTATAGCTAGAAAATATCAGGCAATGAACTATCATGTTAGCTCTTTATTACCGCATCTCAGCATATCAAACAGCTCACATGATACGTGTGAGTCTGTGAGACTATGAAATTTGTCAATTGAAGCACATGGACTAATAAAATAAATTGATAATAATAATTAACGAGCACCATTATACCTCTGCTAAATGACCCAAAATAATAAATAGTCAATGAAATTTCAAAGTATGGCCCACGTCATGAAACCATCTTAAGTCTTGAGTCTCTCTTGACAGTGAAATAATGATAAAATATCCTTTTGATCACTAAACTAAAAAGAGGGTCAAATTAAATTGACACCTAGCCCGAGAGACGCACTTATAAACCGCCCCACACACACCAGACGAGACGAGAAGAGACTCCCCCCCCCTATCTCTATACGTTTTAATCTCTCTCTCAAACCTCCTCCAAGCTCCAATCAGCTGTTTACATTCGCCTCGCGGTTCCTAAATCCGAGGCCGAAACATTGTACCTAGGTTTCCCTCATTTTATTAACCTTCAAGATTGGAGTTGCCCAAAAAGCCAAAATTTCTGATAAGCACAGCTAAAGAAACACGAAATCCATGTCGCTCGCCGTAACTACTAGCATCAGAACTAACACTTTTTGCGCCGCCGCTTCACGCCGTCCGGTCGCATCCGACCTCATTTCTGGCGGTCGACTGCTTCTCTTCGCACCGCTTTCTATTCGCGCGCAACCCCTCCGGCATACGCGGTGTCGAGATACGCCCATCTGCTTTGTCTTGGAGAAGGAGAGAACGGGCGAATATGCAAATGGAGACTCCGTTTCTGTGGATATCGATGAGCAATTGAACACAAGCACTATAGAGGAACTAGAGGCGGGGAAGGAAATTGCTCAAAGAATCGCCAGGAAGAAATCGGAGAGAAAAACTTACCTGATTGCGGCTGTGATGTCCACCTTGGGTATCACTTCAATGGCTGTTTTGGCCGTGTACTATCGCTTTGCTTGGCAAGTGGAGGTCCGTACTCTGTTCCTCACTCTTTTTTCCATTTCATTCTTGATTTGAGATCAATTGATGTACCAATTTTTAAGTTATTTTTTTGTAACTTGTTTGGTGTGATAAACAGGGAGGAGAGGTGCCGATGACTGAAATGCTTGGGACCTTTGCTCTTTCCATAGGCGCAGCTGTAAGCATGACTAAAAAGATTCTCTCTCTCTTTGTTTTCTTTTTAATTTTAATTTCCTAAATAAAACGAATCCTAGTCACTTCACATTAGTTGAGATTGGTCACTTTTAACACGAATGAGTTTATTGGCCAATGATAATACTCTATTAGCTTAGTGAAACCATAAAAAAAAAATCTTAGTTTGTTCACACTGTCAGTTAGGATTAGTCCAAGTTGAATTTTGCTTTGATTCGTCTCAGGTGGGAATGGAGTTTTGGGCGAGATGGGCGCACAAAGCACTGTGGCACGCCTCTCTGTGGCACATGCACGAATCGCACCACCGGCCTAGAGATGGCCCGTTCGAGCTTAACGATATCTTTGCGATTGTAAACGCCATCCCTGCCATTTCTCTCATGTCTTACGGCTTCCTCCACCGTGGCCTTGTTCCCGGTCTCTGTTTCGGAGCGGTATGCCTCTCCAATCTCCTCCCTGTTTTATCTTTGATTCTCCTCTAACATTTGACTATTGATTCTAAAAATAGTAATAATGTAAAAGGAGAAGATTTTGAGTTTTGACTGCTGAGTAAAAGGCTATTTGTTCTCTGTTTTTAAGTATCACTTGAACCTCGTTGACAGATTCACCTCACCTCTATGTTAGTGTACTTTATTTAATACGGTGCTTATTAATTTGATAGCAATATAGCATTGGAGTGCGACATGAAACCTTGCTTTGTTTGTTAATATCATAATCAAATAGCAGCAAGCAAGGGATGTAGGGAACAATCCACTTGTTAGAAATTAAGATAGGCGTGAAAGAAGGGAGGATGGATTTAATAATCTGATGTCCACGTGTCGGCTTTTTACAGGGCCTAGGGATTACTCTGTTTGGTATGGCATACATGTTCGTCCACGACGGGCTGGTCCACCGGCGATTCCCGGTAGGTCCCGTGGAGAACGTGCCCTACTTCCGGAGAGTCGCCGCTGCCCACCAGGTTTTGTTTGCTTGTTTCCAAACCGCCCTATCTCTCATTCATGACTGTACCAGGTTTTTAATAGCACATATTCTCTGGTATAACATGTGGTGAGTCATCCACCTGGCAATGGATTGAATGTTTGAAACTATGAATTTCATTGCTGGCGGACCTGCCACAAGATTATGTCTATAGAAAATCCGGGTACAATTATCTTGGTTAGTTTTTGTATTTGACGGAGAAATTAATGATGTGCGTGGTTGCAGATACACCACACGGACAAGTTCGGCGGGGTGCCATACGGGCTGTTTCTGGGACCAAAGGTGAGTGGTTCATATTTCAACTTTGTTCCTTTTTACAATTCAGACATACCATTGAGGACAAATTGGAATTGTATTTTTACTTGGCCCTTAATTTGTGTGGTGCTTAACTTGTTGTTTGTTTGTTTGCTTTGCTTTGTTTTATTCCAGGAACTGGAGGAGGTGGGTGGGGTTGAAGAATTGGAAAAAGAGATTAGCAGAAGGATTAAGAGGAGTGAGGCTCGTAATTCTAGTGACTGAAATATGAGAAGGGTTTTATATGGAAATTGGTTGGCGTGTTAGGACTTGTCGATTGGCAAATGAGGGATCTACGTATCCGAACTTCTGGTGACAAAAATATGACTGGCTCGTGGAATGGGTTTGTGGGGTGGGGGAGTGGGGGTCAATTTTGTTAATACTTTTTATTTGAGATATTCTTTTACTTAATAGTAAATCAAAGAAGAATCTTTTTACCTTCTTTCTCTTTTATCGGATTTGATTTGAATAGAAAAAAAAAGGTCGCTTGTATAACTTGATGGGACTCATATTATTTGCCTGACAACCGAATCTTGTCAACATACGTATTCAATTATGCATACTAATTGAAACAACTAATATTTTGTCAACATGGAAACTTTGTTGGAATGAAATTTTTCAATATGAGAATGAGAATTTCAATTTGTTAAAATTAAAGTTATTTAATCTATAAAATTTTTTAGAATATAGGTGTTCAACAAATGACTGAAAAATTTGTTATTATGTTGTTTTTTTTATAGATGATGTAGTACTAAAATTAAACTATATTAAATGTATTGATACTAATTAATAATTATGATTAATATAATTGTATATATCAATTCTAAAAAAATGTCTTTGTGCTTGTTTGTGTTTGTTTTATTATATTATCAAATTGTGTTTGTTTAATTGTGCTTGTTGTTTATGAACAAAACAAAATAGCTTCAAGAGTAAATTTGATTTTGAAAATTACTGTTAGTATATAAAATGAATAAACTTCACAATTTTGGTCTTATATTTGATCAATTAATTTAATATTATTTATAATATTATTGTGATGTTGCTGATGGAGAAGAAATAAAAAAAATAACAAATATTACCAAATATTAACAAATCATTCTTGTTAAGAACAAAAAATAATTGGAAGTTCAAATTGTTTGAACCAAAAGAAATGAAGTGATAAAGGAGTTTTCTTGTTCGGTTTCAAACTTATTGTATTATCCAATTATATTTTGTTTAATTAATGTTAGACATGTACTTGATTGACATATGTATACAAAGGGGATCTGATTAGTCATATTTCTTAATTACATTTTCAACTTAACACATGCACAACAACAGTTGGGAAAAAAACGGAGGTTTGACTCAATAATTTTTTCCCATGAAAAATGACAAAGAAAAGGAAAAAAAGGTAACCTTTTGGTATTGGAAATGGGAATTATTAAATGGATGCCGAACACCTAACAAGGAAAAAAACCACTCAGTAACTTTACCAATAGAAACCTATGGGAATGCAGTGTGCGAACAGGCCCTATATGTATTACATTATAAATCACAATGCCAATCTAAAGAAAGCTGGTGAAATCAGAAAAAAAAAATTAATGTTTAGTCTCTTTTGTAAATAAATGACATGATTAAAAAATTAACATTTTATATAGAGAAAAAAAGTTTGGAGATTAATTTACTCTATTTATTTTCAATTTTTTTTTTATAATTATACATAATTTTTTTATAATATTTTGAATAAGATGTTATGGATATTATAAAATTGATTTTTTTTATATGATTAATTCACATATGTTAAAAGTTTGACTCCGTCTCTAATTTTATGCAGGAAAAATATTATTACAATGTCACTATGATATATCATTGTGAATGGTTAACAATTTCTTTGACTAGTCACTAATTTTAATAACCAACTTATGTTCAGTGCACTTTCGGCACTCCGGTCTCCTGTAAAGACTGGCGAAATTTCGGCACGTTTAATTTATTACATTTTTAGTTTATGATCACGTTATTCGCGTTTCTGCCAAGAAGAACTTCAAGACACATTAGTTAATTATAACTTAGATTAAAAATTCAAAAGAACATATTCACCCTCCCTCTAAGTGCCTTTAGGGACCAACAGATGTTAGGTACAAATAATTAACACATAAACTATTTACACTTGCATAGTTATAATACTTGATAATAATACTTTCAAATGTCGTCCAATGTCACAAAGAAAAAAATTGATAAAATAAGGTAGATACAAATATTTGATACATGAACTATTCACACTTACATAACGAGTTATGAATACTTGCAATTCTTGATATTAATACTTTTAGACATCATCTAGTGCCATATGTATTTTTTTTTTTATAGAATTTGTTAGATACAAAATACTTGATATATGAACTATTCACACTTGCTCGATGAGGTATGAATATTTACATGATGAGCTATGAATATTTGTGCGACGGACAACCCAAAAGTATGCCATTATAGATATCATTTGAAAGAGAAAATTATAAAAAAAAAATATTTGTGGTTTTATATTCACAAAATTTCTCACAGATCATAAGAAATATTGGCGAGATTGAACGGAGAAAAAAAAACAACTCTAAAAATGTATAAAAGATGGGTGAGTGATTTGTTCAGTTTTTTTTTTGAAATACTTGATATCTTAGGTATGAATACTATTTTATATATTAATACTTATGCGCATAGCTATTCATATTTGCGCGCGTTAATTGTAAAATCTTTCAAATATAAGACGGTACCCAAGTAGTTAGTGGTCCCTCAGGTAGTTAATGACTAAGGGGACATAATAGAGTATTGTTACGGGGGGACAACTAGGCACTCCCTTACACCTTGTTTGGATGGAGAGTAGACGAAGGAAGGGGATGTGAAGAATAAAAAGGAATGAAATGGAATAGAAAGAAAGATTAACATATTTAACTTTTTTTATGTTTGGATGATTAATGAGTGAAAATAAATTTAACTTTTCTTTTCGTCTTATTTTTTGTTTGGTTGATTAAAATTTAGAAGATTAATGAGAAATTCGGTAGCTGTTGTAGGTTTGTGACAAAAAAATTTGTATAAGAATTATATAGGTAAGATATAGAGGTGGATATTTGTGTTATTTTTTCTAACAATATTTGTAAGAAATTTAATCAATTTTTTTTTTATTTTAATCAAAATATTTGCAAGAAAATTTCTTTCCATCCGTTACACTCCAAATTGGGAGGGAAACCAATTCTATTAATTTTAATGATACAAGGTTAAACCTTTCACCTCATGTACCATTTACCTCCGACATAATTTTGTCAACCAAACACGATTCAACAGAAAGTTTTATGTTCTTTCCATTCCCTCCCTTCCTCTACTCTCCATCCAAACAAGGTGTTAATGTTAATAACAAAGCAAACAATACAAATAATAAAAAACACTCAACTGAACGTCAAGTTTGCCTTCAGTAAATCCATCCGTGGAGCTGTTCTCTTCGAATAGCTCATAAAATAAAAAAATAAAATAAAAGTCAAAGAGAATAATAAAAATAATAAATAATGAAATCAATATATTGGCTTTTTATTTTTAGTATTTCTTTGAATTGACATTTGTTGAATTTTTAATTTTATAACCAATAAAATTCTACATTTGAAAACTGTTCTTAGTGTATGGAAAATTGGTAGAATCACCATTAAATAGTAACTTTGAATGAGAGGGTATATTAATGTCATTGCCTTAATCGTTGTTGCATATTGTGGTTATCTTTCTAATATACATAACAAAACATTATAGATCACATATTAAAAAAAAAAATTGTTCAGAATATATGAATGAAGCTAAATGACTTGAAACATTTAGATAAAATAATATCTCCCTGTTTCATCACCAACTTCTCCCAATTCAGACTCCAAGCCCACCGGTTATAAAAAAAAAAAAAACAGATATAAAGTACACACAGCATATTAAAAAAAAGTCCAAGTGCTTAGCATGCCATTATTATAACCATGCACATTGCTCATGCGACACCTAAATCACTTTTTTTAAGCCATATCAAGTCAAAAACAAAACAAGGCTATTTAAGGGGTTGCAGAAAACTATGAAGACTGACTGGAGAGAGTAATTAAATAAACATAATGCCATGACAATGGGGTCATTGCTCACGTTATCTCCCATTGCAAATGCCAGGTGTCTCGGATCATTAAATACCCGATCTTGTTGCCGTATTAATTCCGACCTTTTGTTATCTCTATACTAAATTAACTAATACGATTGGTTAATTAGGTCCCCATCAGCAAGTTTTGTTTAGCTACTATATAGGTAATCTGACTGAACATATCGATATATTTTGAATAGTGCGAATTAATATACCAAATATCCAGGAAGAATAGTAGAATATTTCTTTCCTACAGCATGTGGCATGTGGGCCATACGGCTTGCACTAATTATAAGCTGATTCTGATTTCTGGATTTGTATGTAGATTGCACTAATTATAAGCTGATTCTCTATTTATTTATTTATTTATTTTATCTTTTAGTTAATTATTATAAAAATTGTATTGACCAATATACTCTTTTACTCTTCCCCTTTTCTTCAACAAATTCAGATGCTCTTTACAGATTTCTCGTCACACATTCTATTCTCTCTCTTCTACCAAGTATATTTCTAAATAAATAGATAAATGTACCCATATCGCTGTTAACTTTCTAATTAGTTCCTTAGCTTGTTGACGGAAAAAATTCTCTCAATTCAATGAAGAAAAGGTAATTTATTTATTTATTATATTCGAGCATGAGCTTTAGCTCTGCATCTGTACCGTGGAAATATAGTTCTACATGTAGGGGTGTCAATGGGTACGATACGGGTCGGGTGGAAGCATTTTCATACCCATACCCACTAAGAGTTGGCCTTACCCATACCCTACCCTTACCCGTTAAGAATTTGGCTTACCCTACCCTACCCATACCCATTAAGATTAGTGGGTGACGAAACGGTAGCAGGTGAATAACGAATAACACTAATATAATGGTTTTATTATTTTTACAAATATACTATCAAAACTCATCATGTCATACATATGTAATCACAATTACTAATATAAAAATCAAAATATAAATATGCAATCAATTCTAACTAATAACTTTTTATAAAGAAAAAAAATAAAAAATTCAATTATCACTTCTAACAAATTCAAAATTCAATTCTTTAATTAAATAATAAAACATTCAAATAAATAAATAATATGTTTAATATTATATTCATCTTACACCAAAATGCATATATTTTCTCATGAATTAACGTTGATACAATGATATGAGAAACATAAAATTGAATATAATATTTATATATTTATATGTAATTTATTTTATAATTACCCGTTACCCAATAGGTACGAAATAGCCTTTACCCGTACCCATACCCGTTTAGCTAACGAAAAAAAATCCTTACCCATACCCATACCCAATAAGCTAACGAAAAAAAATCCTTATCCATACCCGTCTTATCGAATACGATACGGGTAGGGTAAATGGGTAAACGGTTTTCATTGACACCCCTATCTACATGAGTAGTGTAAATTTGCACAAGCACTCGTATGAAAACAAATTAAATTCTAACAACTATTGCATGTACTTAGACAATCAAACTTGTGGAGTTATTTATTCATATGTACGTACCAAAGATTTATCTCATAAATTGTCTAAAAACTAGAATTCTCACTCTACAAAGAGTTGTTGCAATAAGCGGCAAACTATTCTTAGTGAATACACAGTAAGCTGGTTGTAAAATAACTTGCATTGCTTGAACTGAAACAGAATGAAATGACATCATCATACATCAATCAATGAGAAAATTTCTGGATCAAGCAACATCCCACCAATATCTCTGTAATAACAACAATATCTTCGGTCATATAAAAGAAAGCAACAAACATATTATTCATTCCAATTTTTGAAGCAAAGTTATCAGTACAAGGGAAAAAAAGAAGAAAAAAACTTATCTTCATGCTTGAAAAGGAGAAAAAGTGCGACAGATGAGTAGTTTTGAGATAAAATTGAAGGGAAAAAGAGTGTGAAGGAGATCCCAAAAGTCAACAATTCACATCTTTACATTACCTGATAAGGGAATCTTTTACAATTAGTAGATCTGGACTGTTTATTTTAACTTGGTATGAATCTCAAAGAGAAATATACGGGTGCACTGGTTCGAATTCCAAACTGACTGAGATTTAATCTCAAATAGAAAAGTGAGGGTAATCGCTACAATACCTCGGAGGATACGAATCCAAAAGTCAATGGAAGAAAATGATAGGTAGAAGAGAGAACAGAATTGTGATGAAAACCGCCAAGTAAAATGGATTTGGGTCCCTGAAAGAGAAGGGGAAAAGACGGGAGGATATATTGATCAATATAATATTTAAAATAATTAAATTAAAAATAAATGAATGGCATATAAGAAAGAAAGTTAACTTTATACGAGATATCGGATATTATGTTGTATTCATGGAAAATTGGCTATTTTGAAAGTTTGGATGGGTACACTTGAAATTTTCCTTAGAAACAACATGTATCATGTACATTCAAACTTGCAGTACCGAGGCAGTGAATAGGGAGAATTTTTTGTTAATAGAAAATATTATAAAATAATATGTAAAATATAAAAAGATTATTTTTGTTTTTTGATGCATAGAAGGATTGGTAGAATTTTTACCGATTTAAAGTTTGGATTAATATAAATTCTACCGAGCTAAAGATTTTTTAATAAGCTTGTCTAGAATCTTCTGTGGCAATTAAGGCAAGGAATTTGAAGACCCCAAGTGTGTCCGATCCACAAAAAATCCAAGGCAGCCAGACCAAAAAAATCTTCTAGGATCGGAATTTTTTTAACAATCCAAAGTTCGGATTGGAAAAATTTCTACATATACTTCTATGCATAAAAATCAAAGTTACTATTTCTCTTTCCCTAAATTATGGTTACTTTGTTTTTCAAAGGTACACTTTCTTTTTTTCTTGATCTACATTCAATATTGTTGAAAATCTAAGATTACAACAAATATCAAACTGTCTTTAATTTTTGTGTCTTTATCGTACTTCTATTTTTTAAATGTTAATAACTAAAATTCAAAAATTCAAATATTAAAATAAAACCGTTTGATTTGATTTATCATTTTCTCTATACACATATAAAATATTACAACATTTCGACTTTATTTTGGTTCATTTCAACTTATTGATTAATATTTTAACTGAATTGAAAAGCGGTACATCTTATACTTATGAACCTCATTTGCATTGGTTCTTGTGCTTAGGAACCTCATTTGCCCTTGTTCGTGTGCTTAACAACCTCAATTGTCATTGTTCATATGCTTCTTCACATCTTTTGCACTAGTTCTTGTACTTAGCAACATCATTTACACTTCTTCTTGTGCTTAACAACCTCATTTGCCCTTGTTTGTGTGCTTAACAACCTCTTTTGCCCTTGATCTTGTGCTTATGAACACCATTTGCATTGGTTCTTGTGCTTAGGAACATCATTTGCCCTTGTTCGTGTGCTTAACAACCTCAATTGTCGTTGTTCATATGCTTCTTAACCTCTTTTGCCCTTGTTATTGTGCTTAGCAACATGATTTACACTTCTTCTTGTGCTTAACAACCTCATTTGCCCTTGTTTATCTACTTAACAACCTCAATTGACGTTGTTCGTGTGCTTAACAATCTTTATTGCCCTTGATCTTGTGCTTATGAACCTCATTTTCATTGGTTTTTGTGCTTAGGAACCTCATTTGCCCTTGTTCGTGTGCTTAGTAACCTCATTTGAGGTTGTTCTTATGCATCTTAAGCTCTTTTGCCCTTGTTCTTGTGCATAGAAAACATCATTTACACTTCTTCTTGTGCTTAATAACCTTATTTACCCTTGTTTGTGTGCTTAACAACCTCAATTAGCGTTGTTCGTGTGCTTAACAACCTCTTTTGCCCTTAATCTTGTACTTATGAACCTCATTTGCATTGGTTATTGTGCTTAGGAACCTCATTTGCCCTTATTCGTGTGCTTAGTAACCTCATTTGAGGTTGTTCTTATGCATCTTAACCTCTTTTGCCCTTGTTCTTATGCATAGCAACATCATTTACACTTGTTCTTGTGCTTAATAACCTCATTTACCCTTGTTTGTGTGCTTAACAACCTCAATTGGCGTTGTTTGTGTGCTTAACAACCTCTTTTGCCCTTGATCTTGTGCTTATGAACCTCATTTGCCCTTGGTTCTTGTGCTTGGGAACCTCATTTGCCCTTGTTCATGTGCTTAACAACCTCATTTGAGGTTGTTCTTATGCTTCTTAACCTCTTTTTCCCTTGTTCCTGTGTTTAGCGACATCATTTATACTTGTTCTTATGCTTAACAACCTCATTTACCCTTATTTGTGTGCTTAACAACCTCAATTGGCATGGTTCGTGTGCTTAACAACCTCTTTTGCCTTTGATCTTGTGCTTATGAACCTCATTTGCGTTGGTTCTTGTGCTTAGGAACCTCATTTACCCTTGTTCGTGTGCTTAAGAACCTCAATTGTCGTTGTTCGTCTGCTTCTTAACCTCTTTTTCCCTTGTTCTTGCGCTTAGCAACATCATTTACACGCATTATTGTGCTTAACAACCACATTTGCTCTTGGCGTTGTTCGTGCGCTTAACAACCTTTCTTGCCCTTGTTCTTGTGCTTATGAACCTCATTTGCATTGGTTTTGGTGCTTAGGAACCTCATTTGCCCTTGTTCGTTTGCTTAACAACCTCATTTGTGGTTGTTCTTATGCTTCTTAACCTCTTTTGCCCTTGTTCTTGTGCTTAGCAACATCATTTACACTTGTCCTTGTGCTTAATAACCTCATTTACCCTTGTTTGTGTGCTTAACAACCTCAATTGGCGTTGTTCGTGTGCTTAACAACCTCTTTTGCCCTTGATCTTGTGCTTATGAACCTCATTTGCATTGGTTCTTGTGCTTAGGAACCTCATTTGCCTTTGTTCGTGTGCAACCACATTTGAGGTTGGTCTGATGCTTCCTAACCTCTTTTGTCTTTGTTCTTGTGCTTAGCGACATCATTTATACTTGTTCTTGTGCTTAACAACCTCATTTACCCTTGTTTGTGTGCTTAACAACCTCAATTGGCATTGCTCGTGTGCTTAACAAACTCTTTTGCCATTGATCTTGTGCATATGAACCTCATTTGCATCGGTTCTTGTGCTTAGGAACCTCATTTGCCCTTGTTCGTGTGCTTAAACCTCAATTGTCGTTGTTATTTTGCTTCTTAACCTCTTTTTCCCTTGTTCTTGTACTTAGCAATATCATTTACACATGTTCTTGTGCTTAACAACCTCATCTGCCATTGTTTGTGTACTTAAGAACCTCAATTGGCATTGTTCGTGTGCTTCACAACCTCTTTTGCCCTCGATCTTGTGCTTATGAACCTCATTTGCATTGGTTCTTGTGCTTAGCAACATCATTTACACTTCTTCTTGTGCTTAACAACCTCATTTGCCCTTGTTAACAATCTCAATAGGCGTTGTTCGTGTTCATTTCAACTTATTGATTAATATTTTAACTGAATTGAAAAGTGGTACATCTTGTGCTTAGGAACCTCATTTGCCCTTGTTCGTCTGCTTAGGAACCTCAATTTTCTTTTTTCTTATGCTTCTTAACCTCTTTTACCATTGTTCTTATGCTTAGCAACATCATTTACACATGTTCTTGTGCTTAACAACCTCATTTACTCTTGTTTGTGTGCTTAACAACCTCAATTGGCGTTGTTCGTGCACTTAACAACCTTTCTTGCCCCTGATCTTGTGCTTATGAACCTCATTTGCATTGGTTCTTGTGCTTTGCAACCTCATTTGCCCTTGTTCGTGTGCTTAACAACCTCAATTGTCATTGTTCATATGCGTCTTCACCTCTTTTGCCTTTGTTCTTGTGCTTAGCAACATCGTTTACACTTCTTCTTGTGCTGAACAACCTCATTTGCCCTTGTTTGTGTGCTTAACAACCTCAATTGGCGTTCTTTGTGTGCTTAACAACCTCTTTTGCCCATGATCTTGTGCTTATGAAACTCATTTGCATTGGTTCTTGTGCTTAGGAACCTCATTTGCCCTTGTTCGTATGCTTAACAACCTCAATTGTCGTTGTTCATATGCTTCTTAATCTCTTTTTCCCTTGTTCTTGTGCTTAGCAACATGATTTACACTTCTTCTTGTGCTTAACAACCTCATTTGCCCTTGTTTATGTACTTAACAACCTCAATTGGCATTGTTCGTGTGCTTAACAATATTTCTTGCCCTTGATCTTGTGCTTATGAACCTCATTTGCATTGGTTCTTGTGCTAAGGAACCTCATTTGCCCTTGTTCGTGTGCTTAGGAACCTCATTTGAGCTTGTTCTTATGCATCTTAACCTCTTTTGCCCTCGTTCTTGTGCTTAGCAACATCATTTACACTTGTTCTTGTGCTTAATAACCTCATTGACCCATGTTTGTGTGCTTAACAACCTCAATTGGTGTTGTTTGTGTGCTTAACAACCTCTTTTGCTCTTGATCTTGTGCTTATGAACCTCATTTTCATTGGTTCCTGTGTTTAAGAATCTCGTTTGCCCTTGTTCGTGTGCTTAACTACCTCAATTGTCGTTGTTCATATGCTTCTTCACCTCTTTTGCCATTGTTCTTTGTGCTTAGCAACATCATTTACACTTTTTCTTGAGCTTAACAACCTCATTTGCCCATGTTTGTGTGCTTAACAACCTAAAATGGCGTTGTTTGTGTGCTTAACAACCTCTTTTGCCCATGATCATTTGCTTATGAATCTCATTTGAATTGGTTCTTGTGCTTAGGAACCTAATTTGCCATTCGTGTGCTTAACAACCTCAATTGTCGTTGTTCATATGCTTCTTAACCTCTTTTGCCTTTGTTCTTGTGCTTAGCAACATGATTTACACTTCTTCTTGTGCTTAACAACCTCATTCGCCCTTGCTTATGTACTTAACAACCTCAATTGGCATTGTTCGTGTGCTTAACAATCTTTCTTGCCATTGATCTTGTGCTTATGAACCTCATTTGCATTGGTTCTTGTGCTAAGGAACCTCATTTGCCCTTGTTCGTGTGCTTAGTAACCTCATTTGAGGATGTTATTATGCATGTTAACCTCTTTTGCCCTTGTTCTTGTGCATAGGAACATCACTTACACTTGTTCTTGTGCTTAATAACCTCATTTACCCTTCTTTGTGTGCTTAATAATCTCAATTGGCGTTGTTCGTGTGCTTAACAACCTCTTTTGCCCTTGATCTTGTACTTAGGAACCTCATTTGCATTGGTTCTTGTGCTTAGGAACCTCATTTGCCCTTGTTCGTGTGCTTAGTAACCTCATTTGAGGTTGTTCTTATGCATGTTAACCTCTATTGCCCTTGTTCTTGTGCATAGCAACATCATTTACACTTGTTCTTGTGCTTAATAACCTCATTTACCCTTGTTTGTGTGCTTAACAACCTCAATTGGCGTTGTTCGTGTGCTTAACAACCACTTTTGCCCTTGATCTTGTACTTATGAACCTCATTTGCACTGGTTCTTGTGCTTAGGAACTTCATTTGCCCATGTTCGCGTGCTTAGTAACCTCATTTGAGGTTGTTCTTATGCATCTTAACCTCTTTTGCCCTTGTTCTTATGAATAGCAACATCATTTACAGTTGTTCTTGTGTTTAATAACCTCATTTACCCTTGTTTGTGTGCTTAACAACCTCTTTTGCCCTTGATCTTGTGCTTATTAACCTCATTTGCTTGGGTTATTGTGCTTGGGAATCTCATTTGCCCTTGTCCGTGTGCTTAACAACCTCATTTGAGGTTGTTCTTATGCATCTTAACCTCTTTTGCCCATGTTCTTATGCAAAGCGACATCATTTACAGTTGTTCTTGTGCTTAATAACCTCATTTACCCTTGTTTGTGTGCTTAACAACCTCAATTGGCGTTGTTCGTGTGCTTAACAACCTCTTTTGCCCTTGATCTTGTGCCTATGAACCTCATTTGCATGGGTTCTTGTGCTTGGGAACCTCATTTGCCCATGTTCGTGTGCTTAACAACCTCATTTAAGGTTGTTCTTATGCTTCTTAACCTCATTTGCCCTTGTTACTGTGCTTAGCGACATCATTTATACTTGTTCTTATGCTTAACAACCTCATTTACCCTTGTTTGTGTGCTTAACAACCTCAATTAGCATCGTTAGTGTGCTTAACAACCTCTTTTGCCTTTGATCTTGTGCTTATGAACCTCATTTGCGTTGGTTCTTGTGCTTAGGAACCTCATTTACCCTTGTTCGTGTGCTTAAGAACCTCGATTGTCGTTGTTCTTATGCTTCTTAACATTTTTTGCCCTTGTTCTTGTGCTTAGCAACATCATTTACACATGTTCTTGTGCTTAACAACCTCATTTGCTCTTGGCGTTGTTCGTGCGCTTAACAACCTATCTTGCCCTTGTTCTTGAGCTTATGAACCTCATTTGCATTGGTTCTGGTGGTTAGGAACCTCATTTGCCCTTGTTCGTTTGCTTAACAACCTCATTTGTGGTTGTTCTTATGCTTCTTAACCTCTTTTTCCCTTATTTTTGTGCTTAGCAACATCATTTACACTTGTTCTTGTGCTTAATAACCTCATTTACCATTGTTTGTGTGCTTAACAACCTCAATTGGCGTTATTCGTGTGCTTAACAACCTCTTTTCCCCTTGATCTTGTGCTTATGATCCTCATTTGCATTGGTTCTTGTGCTTAGGAACCTCATTTGCCCATGTTCGTGTGCTTAGTAACCTCATTTGAGCTTGTTCTTATGCATCTTAACCTCTTTTGCCCTCGTTCTTGTGCTTAACAACATCATTTACACTTGTTCTTGTGCTTAATAACCTCATTGACCCATGTTTGTGTGCTTAAGAACCTCAATTGGCGTTGTTCGTGTGCTTAACAACCTGTTTTGACCTTGATCTTGTGCTTATGAACCTCATTTGCATTGGTTCCAGTGTTTAAGAATCTTGTTTGCCCTTGTTCGTGTGCTTAACAACGTCAATTATCGTTGTTCATATGCTTCTTCACCTCTTTTGCCCTTGTTCTTGTGCTTAGCAACATCATTTACACTTCTTCTTATGCTTAACAACCTCACTTCCCAAGTTTGTGTGCTTAACAACCTCAAATGGCGTTGTTTGTGTGCTTAACAACCTCTTTTGCCCATGATCATTTGCTTATGAACCTCATTTGCATTGGTTCTTGTGCTTAGGAACCTAATTTGCCCTTGTTCGTGTGCTTAACAACCTCAATTGTCGTTGTTCATATGCTTCTTAACCTGTTTTGCCCTTGTTCTTGTGCTTAGCAACATGATTTACACTTCTTCTTATGCTTAACAACCTCATTTACCCTTGTTTGTGTACTTAACAACCTCAATTGGCGTTGTTCGTGTGCTTAACAATCTTTCTTGCCCTTGATCTTGTGCTTATGAACCTCACTTGCATTGGTTCTTGTGCTTAGGAACCTCATTGGCCCTTGTTCGTGTGCTTAGCAACCTCGTTTGAGGTTGTTTTTATGCATCTTATCCTCTTTAGCCCTTGTTCTTGTCCTTAGCAACATCATTACACTTGTTCTTGTGCTTAATAACCTCATTTACCCATGTTTGTGTGCTTAACAACCTCATTTGCCCTTGTTTGTGCGCTTAACAACCTCTTTTGCCCTTGATCTTGTTCTTATGAACCTCATTTGCATTGGTTCTTGTGCTTAGGAACCTCATTGGCCCTTGTTCGTGTGCTTAACAACCTTAATTGTCGTTGTTAATTCTAAATCTCTTTTGCCCTTGTTGTTGTGCTTAGCGACATCATTTACACTTCTTCTTGTGCTAAACAACCTCATTTGCCCTTGTTTGTGTGCTTAACAACGTAAATTGGCGTTGTTTGTGTGATTAACAACCTCTTTTGCCCTATATCTTGTTCTTATGAACCTCATTTGTATTTGTTCTTGTGCTTAGGAACCTCATTTGCCCTTGTTCGGGCTTAACAACCTCAATTGTTGTTGTTCTTATGCTTCTTCACCTCTTTTGCCCTTGTTCTTGTGCTTACAACATCATTTACACTTCTTATTGTGCTTAACAACCTCATTTGCCCTTGTTGTGTGCTTAACAACCTCAATTGGCGTTGTTTGTGTACTTAACAACCTCTTTTGCCATTGATCTTGTGCTGATGAACCTCATTTGCATTGGTCTTCTGCTTAGGAACCTCATTTGCCGTTGTTCGTGTGCTTAACAACATTAATTGTCGTTGTTCATATGTTTCTCAACCTCTTTTGCTATTGTTATTGCACTTAGCAACATCATTTACACTTCTTCTTGTGCTTAATAACCTCACTTACTCTTGTTTGTGTGCTTAACAACCTCAATTAGCGTTGTTTGTGTGCTTAACAACCTCTTTCACCTTGTATGTGTGCTTAACAACCTCTTTTTCCATTGATCTTGTGCTGATGAACCTCATTTGCATTGGTTCTTGTGCTTAGGAACCTCATTTGCCCTTGTTCGTGTGCTTAACAACCTTAATTGTCGTTGTTCATATGTTTCTCAACCTCTTTTGCCCTTGTTCTTGTGCTTAGCAACTTGATTTACATTTCTTCTTGTGCTTAACAACCGTATTTTCCCTTGTTTGCGCGCTTAACAACCTCAATTGGCATTGTTCATGTGCGTAACAACCTCTTTTGCCCATGATCTCGTGCTTATGAACCTCATTTCCATTGGTTCTTGTGCTTAGGAACCTCATTTGCCCTTGTTCGTGTGCTTAACAACCATAATTGTCGTTGTTCATATATTTCTTAACCTGTTTTGCCCTTGTTCTTGTGCTTAGCAACTTGATTTACATTTCTTCTTGTGCTTACCAACCTCATTTGACTTTGTTTGTGTGCTTAACAACCTCAATTGGCATTGTTCGTGTGCTTAACAACTTCTTTTGCCCTTGATCTTGTGCTTATGAATCTCATTTGCATTCGTTCTTGTGCTTAGGAAGCTCAATTGTCCTTTTTCGTGTGCTCAACAACCTCAGTTGTTGTTATTCATATGCTTCCTCACCTCTTTTGCCCTTGTTCTTGTGCTTAGCAACATCCATTACACTTCTTGTTGTGCTTAACAACCTCTTTTGCCCTTGATCTTGTCTCATTTGCATTGGTTCTTGTGCTTAGGAACCTCATTTGCCCCTGTTTGTGTGCTTAAGAACCTCAATTGTCGTTGTTGATATGCTTCTTAACCGCTTTTGCGCTTGTTTTTGGGCTTAGCGACATCATTTACACCTCTTCTTATGCTTAACAACCTCATTTGCCCTTGTTTGTATACTTAACACCTCAATTGGCGCTGTTCGTGCGCTTAACAACCTTTCTTGCCCTTGTTCTTGTGATTATGAACATTTGCATTGGTTCTGGTGCTTAGGAACCTCATTTGCCCTTGTTCGTTTGCTCAACAACCTCATTTGTGGTTGTTCATATGCTTCTTAACTGCTTTTGCCCTTGTTCTTATGCTTAGCAACATCATTTACACTTGTTCTTGTGCTTAATAACCTCATTTACCCTTGTTTGTGTGCTTAACAACCTCAATTGGCGTTGTTGGTGTGCTTAACAACCTCTTTTGCCGCTGATCTTGTGCTTATGAACCTCATTTGCGTTGGTTCTTGTGCTTAGGAACCTCATTTGCCTTTGTTCGTGTGCTTAACAACCTCGTTTGAGGTTGTTCTTTTGCTTGTTAACATTTTTTGCCCTTGTTTTTGTGCTTAGCAACATCATTTATATTTGTTCTTGTTCTTCACAACCTCATTTACCCTTGTTTGTGTGCTAATCAACCTCAATTGGCGTTGTTCGTGTGCTTAACAACCTCTTTTGCCCTTGATCTTGTGCTTATGATCCTCATTTGCATAGGTTCTTTTGCTTAGGAACCACATTTGACCTTGTTCGTGTGCTTGAGAACCTCCATTGTCGTTGTTCTTATGCTTCTGAACAACTTTTGCCCTTGTTCTTGTGCTTAGCAACATCATTTACACATGTTCTGGTGCTTAACAACCTCATTTGCCCTTGTTTGTATGCTTAACAACCTCAATTGTCATTGTTCGTTTGCTTCACACCCTATTTTTCCCTTGATCTTGTGCTTATGAACCTCATTTGCATTGGTTCTTGTGCTTAGGAATCTCGTTTTCCCTTGTTCGTGTGCTTAACTACCTCAATTGTCATTCTTCATTTGCTTCTTCACCTCTTTTGCCCTTGATCTTGTGGTTATGAACCTCATTTGCATTGGTTCTTGTGCGGAGGAACCTCATTTGTCCTTGTTCGTGTGCTTAACAGCCTCAATTGTCGTTGTTCATATGCTTCTTAACCTCTTTTGCCCTTGATCTTGTGGTTATGAACCTCATTTACATTGGTTCATTTGCTTAGGAATCTCATTTGCCTTTGTTCGTGTGCTTAACAACCACATTTGAGGTTGTTCTTATGCTTCTTAACCTCTTTTGCCCTTGTTTTTAAGCTTACCGACATCATTTATACTTGTTCTTGTGCTTAACAACCTCATTTACCCTTGTTTGTGTGCATAACAACCTCAATTGGCGTTGTTCGTGTGCTTAACAACCTATTTTGCCCTTGATCTTGTACTTATGAACCTCATTTGCATTGGTTATTGCGCCTAGGAACCTCATTTGCCCTAGTTCGTGTGCTTACCAACCTCAATTGTCATTGTTCATATGCTTCTTCACCTTTTTTTTCCCTTATTCTTGTGGTTAGCAACATCATTTACACTTCTTCTTGTGCTCAACAACCTCATTTGCCCTTGTTTGTATGCTTAACAAACTCAATTAGCGTGGTTCGTGTGCTTAACAATCTCTTTTGCCATTGATCTTGTGCTTATGAACCTCATTTGCATTGGTTCTTATGCTTAGGAACCCCATTTGCCCTTTTTCGTGTGCTTCACAACTTTAATTGTCATTGTTCATATGCTTCTTAACCTGTTTTGCCCTTGTTCTTGTGGTTAGCAACATCATTTACACTTCTTCTTTGTGCTTAAGAACCTCATTTGCCCTTGTTTGTGTGCTTAACAACCTCAATTGGCGTTGTTTGTGTGCTTAACAACCTCTTTTGTCCTTCATCTTGTACTTATGAACCACATTTGCATTGGTTCTTGTGCTTACGAACCTCATTTGCCTTTGTTCGTGTGCTTAACAACCTTAATTGTCATTGTTCATATGCTTCTTAACATCTTTTTACCCTTGTTCTTGTACTTAGCAACATCATTTACACTTGTTCTTGTGCTTAATAACCTCATTTAGCCTTTTTTGTGTGCTTAACAACCTCAATTGGCTTTGTTCGTGTGCTTAACAACCTCTTTTGCCCTTGGCCTTGAGCTTATGAACCTCATTTGCGTTGGTTCTTGTGGTTAGGAACCTTATTTGCCTTTGTTCGTGTGCTTAACAACCTCATTTGAGGTTGTTCTTATGCTTCTTAACTTCTTTTGCCCTTGTTCTTGTGCTTAGCGACATCATTTATACTTGTTCTTGTGCTTAACAACCTCATTTACCCTTGTTTGTGTGCTTAACAACCTCAATTGGCGTTGTTCGTGTGCTTAACAACCTCTTTTGCCCTTGACCTTGTGCTTATGAACCTCATTTGCATTGGTTCTTGTGCTTAGGAGCCTCATTTGCCCTTGTTCGGGTGCTTAAGAACCTCAATTGTCGTTATTCTTATGCTTCTTAACCACTTTTACCCTTGTTCTTGTACTTAGCAACCTCATTTACACATGTTCTTGTGCTTAACAACATCATTTGCCCTTGTTTATGTGCTTAACAACCTCAATTGGCGTTGTTCGTGTGCTTAACAACCTCTTTTGGCCTTGATCTTGTGCTTATGAACCTCATTTGCATTAGTTCTTGAGCTTAGGAACCTCATTTGCCCTTGTTCGTGTGCTTAACAACCTCAATTGTCATTGTTCATGTGCTTCTTCACCTCTTGTGCCATTGTTCTTTTGCTTAGCAACATCATTTACACTTCTTCTTATGCTTAACAACCTCATTTGCCCTTGTTTGTGTACTTAATAACATCAATTGGCGTTGTTCGGGTGCTTAACAATCTTTCTTGCCCTTGATCTTGTGCTTATGAACCTCATGTGCATTGGTTCTTGTGCATAGGAACCACATTTGCCCTTGTTCGTGTGCTTAGTAACATCATTTTAGGTTGTTCTTATGCATCTTAAAGTCTTTTGCCCTTTTTCTTGTGCTTAGCGACATCATTTACACTAGTTCTTGTTCTTAATAACCTCATTTACCCTTAATCTTGTGCTTATGAACCTCATTTGCATTGGTTCTTGTGCTTAGGAACCTCATTTTCCCTTGTTGGTGTGCTTAACAACCTCATTTGAGGTTGTTCTTATGCTTCTTAACCTCTTTTGCCCTTGTTCTTGTGCTAAGCGACATCATTTACACTTGTTCTTATGCTTAACAACCTCATTTACCCTTGTCTGTGTGCTTAACAACCTCAATTGGCGTGGTTCGTGTGCTTAACAACCTATTTTGCCATTGATCTTGTGGTTATGAACCTCATTTGCATTGGTTCTTGTGCTTAGGAACCTCATTTGCCCTTGTTATTGTGCTTAGCAACTTGATTTACATTTCTTCTTGTGCTTAACAACCTCATTTGCCCTTGTTTGTGTGCTTAACAACCTCAATTAGCTTTGTTCGTGTGCTTAACATTTTCTTTTGCCCTTGATCTTGTGCTTATGAACCTCATTTGGATTGGTTCTTGTGCTGAGGAAGCTCATTTGCCCTTGTTCGTGTGCTTAACAACCTCAATTGTCGTTGTTCATATGCTTCTTCACCTCCTTTGCCCTTGTTCTTGTGCTTAGCAACATCATTTACACTTCTTCTTGTGCTTAACAACCTCATTTGCCTTTGTTTGTGTGCTTAACAACCTGAATTGGCGTTGTTCGTGTGCTTAACAACCTCCTTTTCCCTGGATCTTGTCTCATTTGCATTGGTTCTTGAGCTTAGGAACCTCATTTGCCCTTGTTAGTTTGCTTAACAACCTCAATTGTCGTTGTTCATATGCTTCTTAAACTCTTTTGCGCTTCTTTTTGTGCTTAGTAACTTCATTCACACTTCTAATTGTGCTTAACAACCTCATTTGCCCTTGTTTGTGTACTTAACAACCTCAATTGGCATTGTTCGTGCGCTTAACAACCTTTCTTGCCCTTGTTATTGTGCTTATGAACCTCATTTGCATTGGTTCTGGTGCTTAGAAACCTCATTTGTCCTTGTTCGTTTGCTTAACAACCTCCTTTGTAGTTGTTCTTATGCTTTTTAACCTCTTTTGCCTTTGTTCTTGTGCTTAGCAACATCATTTACACTTGTTCTTGTGCTTAATAACCTCATTTACCCTTGTTTATGTGCTTAACAACCTCAATTGGCGTTGTTCGTGTGCTTAACAACCACTTTTGCCATTGATCTTGTGCTTATGAACCTCAATTGCATTGGTTCTTGTGCTTAGGAACCTCATTTGCCTTTGTTCGTATGCTTAACAACCTCATTTGAGGTTGTTCTTATGCTTCTTAACCTCTTTTCCCCTTGTTCTTGTGCTTAGTGACATCATTTATACTTGTTCTTATGCTTAACAACCTCATTTACCCTTGTTTGTGCGCTTAACAACCTCAATTGGCGTTGTTTGTGTGCTTAACAACCTCTTTTGCCCTTAATCTTGTGCTTATGAACCTTATTTGTATTGGTTCTTGTGCTGAACAACCTCATTTGCTTTGTTTGTGTGCTTAACAATCTCAATTGGCGTTGTTTGTGAGGTTAACAACCACTTTTGCCCTTGATCTTGTCTCATTTGTATTTGTTCTTTTGCTTGGGAACCTTATTTGCACTTATACATGTGCCTAACAACTTCAATTGTCGTTGTTCATATGCTTCTTCAAGTCTTTTGCCCTTGTTTTTGTGCTTAGCAACATCATTTACACATCTTCTTGTGCTTAACAACCTCATTTGCCCTTGTTTGTGCGCTTAACAACCTCTTTTGCCCTTGATCTTGTGCTTATGAACCTCATTTGCATTGGTTCTTGTGCTTAGGAACCTCATTGGCCCTTGTTCATGTGCTTAACAACCTTAATTGTCGTTGTTAATTCTAAATCTCTTTTGCCCTTGTTGTTGTACTTAGCGACATCATTTACACTTCCTCTTGTGCTAAACAACCTCATTTCCCCTTGTTTGTGTGCTTAACAACGTCAATTAGCGTTGTTTGTGTGATTAACAACCTCTTTTGCCCTTTATCTTGTTCTTATGAACCTCATTTGTATTTGTTCTTGTGCTTACGAACCTCATTTGCCCTTGTTCGTGGGCTTAACAACCTCAATTGTTGTTGTTCTTATGCTTCTTCACCTCTTTTGCCCTTGTTCTTGTGCTTACAACATCATTTACACTTCTTATTGTGCTTAACAACCTCATTTGCCCTTGTTGTGTGCTTATCAACCTCAATTGGCGTTGTTTGTGTACTTAACAACCTCTTTTGCCATTATTCTTGTGCTGATGAGCCTCATTTGCATTGGTTCTTCTGCTTAGGAACCTCATTTGCCGTTGTTCGTGTGCTTGACAACATTAATTGTCCTTGTTCATATGTTTCTTAACCTCTTTTGCTATTGTTATTGTGCTTAGCAACATTATTTACACTTCTTCTTGTGCTTAATAACCTCACTTACTCTTGTTTGTGTGCTTAACAACCTCGAATAGCGTTGTTTGTGTGCTTAACAACCTCGAATAGCGTTGTTTGTGTGCTTAACAACCTCTTTCACCTTATTTGTGTGCTTAACAACCTATTTTTCCATTGATCTTGTGCTGATGAACCTCATTTGCATTGGTTCTTGTGCTTAGGAACCTCATTTGCCCTTGTTCGTGTGCTTAACAACCTTAATTGTCGTTGTTCATATGCTTCTCAACCTCTTTTGCCCTTGTTCTTGTTCTTAGCAACTTGATTTACACTTCTTCTTGTACTTAACAACCTCAATTGCCCTTGTTTGTGTGCTTAACAACGTCAATTGGCGTTGTTTGTGTTGTTCACAACCTCTTTTGCCCTTTATCTTATGCTTATGAACCTCATTTGTATTTGTTCTTGTGCTTAGGAACCACATTTGCCCTCGTTCGTGGGCTTAACAACCTCAATTGTCGTTATTCTTATGCTTCTTCACCTCTTTTGCCCTTGTTCTTGTGCTTACAACATCATTTACACTTTTTCTTGTGCTTAACAACCTCATTTGCCATTGTTTGTGTGCTTAACAACCTCAATTGGCGTTGTTTGTGTACTTAACAACCTCTTTTGCCAGTGATCTTGTGCTGATGAACCTCATTTGCATTGGTTCTTGTGCTTAAGAACCTCATTTGCCCTTGTTTGTGTGCTTAACAACCTCAATTGACGTTGTTCGTGTGCTTAACAACCTCTTTCGCCCTTGATTTTATGCTTATGAACCTCATTTGCATTAGTTCTTGTGCTTTGGAATCTCATTTGCCCTTGTTCGTGTGCTTAACAACCTCAATTGTCGTTGTTATTGTGCTTCTTAACCTCTTTTGCCCTTGTTCTTGTGCTTAGCAACATCATTTAAACTTGTTCTTGTGTTTAACAATCTCATTTGCCCTTGTTTGTGTGCTTAACAACCTCTTTTGCCCTTAATCTTGTGCTTATGAACGTCATTTGCATTGGTTCTTGTGCTTAGGAACCTCATTTGACCTTGTTCGTGTGCTTAACAACCTCAATTATCGTTGTTCATATGCTTCTTCACCTCTTTTGCCCTTGTTCTTGTACTTAGCAACATTATTTACACTTCTTCTTGTGCTGAACAACTTCATTTGCCCTTGGTTGTGCGCTTAACAACCTCAATTGGCGTTGTTTGTGTGCTTAACAACCTCTTTTGCCCTTGATCTTGTGCTTATGAACCTCATTTGCGTTGGTTCTTGTGCTTAGGAACCTCATTTGCCATTGTTCGTGTGCTTAACAAGCTTAATTGTCGTTGTTCATATGCTTCTTAACTTCTTTTTCCCTTGTTCTTGTGCTTAGCAACATGATTTAAACTTCTTCTTGTGCTTAACACCTTCATTTGCCCTTGTTTGTGTGCTTAACAACCTCAATTGACGTTGTTCGTGTGCTGAACAACCTCAATTGGCGTTGTTTTGTGTGCTTAACAACCTCTTTGGCCCTTGATCTTGTGCTTATGAACCTCATGTGCATTGGTTCTTGTGCTTAGGAACCTCATTTGCCTTTGTTTGTGTGCTTAACAACCTCAATTGGCATTGTTCGTGTGCTTAACAACCTCTTTCGTCCTTGATCTTGTGCTTATGAACCTCATTTGCCCTTGTTCGTGTGCTTAACAACCTCAATTTTGCTGCAAGATTATAGGGATTTATATAGCCTTCAAGGCATAGGTTTAGGATTTTGGAGAGCCTATGTTGGCATGATCTTCACTCTTCATTTTCTTTATTTCAACTTCAAGAGTTCAGATCTTCATCCAGCCTTCAAGGCATCATTTGCATGGGCTTAGACCAATCATATTAGGCCATGTTGGCAATCCAGGTGAGGGAGCATATGCAGCCATTCATATATTTCATTTAATGGGCTGAGATATGCTTTATGGAGTTCATGCTTCACCTCATGCATGGGAGAAGATTCTTCTCTTTTGGCAACTTGTCTTGCTTATAGGACAGTTGTGCATGAGGTTAATTTAGTGCAGGTGCAGCAAAGGCAGTGGGTATGTTATCCCTAAGCCGGTTTTAACATTATCATGGTGTATAGCCGTTTAGCATCTTTGAATCAACGAAGGGGCGACACCAGGCAGGCACAGCATAAATTTAATATGCCATGCATGATATTATATCCATTTCGCCCTCAATTTTCATATTTGATTAGATACGGCTCTTCTTTTGGTGCCTGTCAGGTGCTATTTTTCATTTTTGACACTCTCTTTAAGACGTATTGAATTAAAGCCTATAATGGACTCATGTGATCCTGGCGACATAGCTCAGGGGCTTGAAAAGGCAATATTGCCATTATCATGTTTTAATTTGGCTTATACCCGATTATAGACGGGTTCCATCTCATTCTTTGATTTAGCTCCCTTATCTTCCAATTAATTTATCAAAGAGCATCGCCTATGGGTGAGGAACAAGCTCATTGTTTCAATTTTGATCTTTGCTTAGTAGGTGCCTAGATCCCAAATCTGACAGTTCTTCTCTCATTCCTCAATTCCTTTTAATTGTTGAGAGAGGGGTCAAATTATGTGTGTTATTATCATCACCTAGTGCACAAGTACTATGGTGCACAAGGAATTCAAGCAATTCGATATCTTCTTCGAGAATTTCTGACTTCACCTCGCCAGCGGGCGAAAAGGGGAGGAAAGAAGGGAAGAGAGAGAGCTGACGGGTAGGGACCACATGTCAGTCTCGTTAGAAGCAGGTTTACACATATTGAAGGGTGCAAAGGTGCCGGGGCGCTGGATTTTAACTCGGCTAAGAATCTGGGCGAGCTTGGTGTATCGTGAGCCATATGACTGACAGTTTGGTTCACAGGTTTAGTTTTGATGGGCTGAACTTAGCTATCTTGGGAAGTCAGCGGAATTTAGAGTATTAATCTGACAGGTGGGGTCCAGGGTGCATGGTTTGGTTTGCGCACCCCAACTGTGTACCCAGTGACTTAGGTTAAATGCTAGGGGTACCCGATGACACGTGGCACCAATCAGAGAACATAATTTTGTAAATTTCATAACTTTCCAACCAATTTGAGTTAGAACATGTATTATATATGGAAATTCATGATTTTTAATATTTTATTCAATCATGAACTTTGTTTTGTGAATATTGCCTATCTTGTGGCATTATGTCCTCTTGAGTAACCCATTTTGCAGTGAAGTGGCATCTCAGTCCAAATGAAGAAAACTCCAATCTTTTTAGGGTACAACAGTGTCTGAACAGATCATTATATTCGACTCATAGGACAACTTAAACCCTAGACAATCCTTGTTATTCTGCCGATCACCTATAATGCCACCACATTAAACCTTGTTATAACTTCGGTTGTATTTTAAATTGCTTTAATTAATTAATCACTTTAAGATCACCCAAACAAACCCTAATTAACAACAACCCGACCTAGGCTAAGTAAAATTATTTGGTCTTAATACACTATCCATGTTGATCAATACACTGATTATACTACGCGATAGGATTGTATACTTGCAATCTGAGTCGAAAGTGAAATCAAGGTTAAAATGTATAGTCTACTATACTGAAACTTTGTGCACTACTGCTTTCGGTGCATCAGGTTTTTGGCGCCATTGCCGGAGACAGAGTAAGAACTCTCCATTAGAGAGCTCAGCACATGAGAAATAGAAGAAAAGTAGAGGAAAGTCAGTTGACTATGACATGGCATGGCACCTCTGTTTAGAGTGGGAAAAATGGCATGGCGGATCCAGCTCTGTCACGGAACGGTACGACACATGTGACTATTACGTGCCATGACTTGCGTGTTGCGTGCTGTGACCATCTTTTGAAAATTTGGTACAGCACGGTACGTCACACAAAAAGTCTAGTCACAACACGGAATGTGGTCACGCAACAGTTAGATCTTGATCAATTGTGAATATTGAATAAACTAACCTAAATTATGGAAAAAAAGAGTTAACCATGATCAATCATATTTGGACACGGCACGTTTGGGCACGACGTGTGACTCGTGTGCCGTGATCACCTTCGATATTTTGGTCACGGCATGGTACGACACATATAACTGTTCACTTCGTCACGACACGAAACCAAAGTCATGACGTGTTAATCATGGCATAGCACGGCACGACATTTTTTTACCATTGTACCTCTATTTTTGTTAAAGTAAGAGGTTAGGACATCATTCGAATACACATTGAATACTTTTCTTCCTCCATTTAATCTCCATACTAGTTTTTAATTATCAATTAGTATTTCATGCTAATTATTAAGGTTGGAGACTATTTAGAGTAATAATTAATTATATTATAGAGTTTTACAATTCAAATCATCAACTTAAATGATCCATAAAATAATAAAAATTCAATGAGCAAAATAATATAAATTACAATTTAGGAACAAAACATAGAATACAATAATTAATTGATTGTTTCTAGTTCACAACAGTAACAAAATTGTTTTTTTTTTATGATTGGAATTTTTTTTAGATCAAATGAAAATAATATTTTCTTATTGATCAAATTAATAGTTCAGAATAATTATCAAAATTTCTAACATACCGTATATATACTGAAGGAAACAACAGTTGTTTTCGAATAATTTATTTGCCTTGCGGATGGGGGACCATGAACTATAGTCGATAGAGATTACTGCTTTTTCTGTGTTTTAAAAAAAAAAAAAAAAAATCCTCTATCATACAAAAAGAAATATAGTAAATTATGAAACGCGTCTTCGGGACAGCTCGTGAGTCGTGACATAATGCGTGAGCCAATACAAAATCGTCACGTTGGAATATCTGACACGACGGGATACAGTGAAGATTTTTTCCCCCTTTTTTTATATTTCCCTTTTGTTCATAATTTAACAAGGAATTTTAGACTTGCACGACTCTTCTAATCAGTGTCGATATTTTTTATTTCATGTTACGATTGGTTTTTAAAAAAGCGATGAATTTAATCTTGGCGTGAAAGAAAACGAGATCGTTGCAAAAAAAGAAGAAGATGGATTTAAAAATTAAACATTTTTGTTATTGATAGGGCCATGTGCCCACGATCCATATTATAACTAGGTCTCGGACTATTAATAGGCTCGGCCTCGGATTCTTTACACGGTAAAGGTGAAGGTGCCCCATACGGCACTCACACACACACTTACTAAGGTATGATAGGGAAGAGTTAATACACACATCTAGTTCACAACACTGCACTCCACCAACCACATTTCGGCCTGTCACCCTCGACAGGACGAGGCCAGTAAGGAGAGAGGTCCAGCCATACGGCCCGCCTGCATCCGGAAAGGGACGTATCAGTTATATAGTTTTATATTGACATATCTTAGGCAGGAGAATTTAGATTTGGAATTTTTTTATTTTTTGTGAAGGGAATCAAGAGTATATTTTGTACAATCACAATATTGAGCAGGGAATCAAGAGTATATTTTGTGAATGGTGATCATACATGTTTTTATAGGTGAGTTTTTTTTTCTCTGTTCATTTTCGTTCATATTTCTAACAATCTAT
The DNA here is from genome assembly GCA_964058825.1 of Carex arenaria. NCBI lineage: Eukaryota > Viridiplantae > Streptophyta > Magnoliopsida > Poales > Cyperaceae > Carex > Carex arenaria. The sequence continues at coordinate 82,700 of CAXKVW010000302.1, read as the reverse complement.
GAGGATTTTACAATTTATACCTACACTTACAGTATTTTTTACATATGACACTGGATGATATCTGGAAGTATTAATACCAAGTATTCTAAGTATTTATACATATGTATTATAGTATTTATACATATGTTGTCAACTATTTTTATTAGAGAAATGTTGCAAGTGTTTTTTACATGTGAATATATTACACTAGATAACATCTGAAAGTATTAATATCAAGTAATATAAGTATTTATATCTATGCGTTAGAAGAAGGTTGACGCGGGGACGATTGGGAAAGATTGATGCAGGAATGCGAGGTCTCTAGTACTTCATTTGAGGAAGGTTGACACGGGGGCCATTGGAAACTGAAAAAGGGAGTGATCATATCAAGTGACGCACACAAGTATTAATATCTTGTTTTGTAAGTATCATTTTTTTCTTGCGAATATTTATATTTATAAAGGTTGACGCTGGACGAGTGTGGCGGCTGAAAAAGAAGGGACCAAGTAATTAGTGGGAACCATAACACATCATGCCTTTAATGTACAGTGCAAATACAGTACGAATACTATAGCGCAGAGATGAAAATAATTATTCAAAATAAAAACTACTATGTAAACATTTTTTGTACGGTCGTGGAAGCTCAAGATTTATTGATATGTTTTTTACAAAATATAAAATAGAGTGGTTTCAGCCTTTGCACCAAAATAAACTACTTATTTTTTCTTACTACTACTACTACTACTATTATTATTATTATTATTCTCCTATTCTGTAATCAGCTGTCAATAATAATTATTAAACAATAGGAAAACAAAAGTCCGACAAATAGGCGTGCGACGGTGCGAATATGAACATAGAAGGCGAAAAGTGCAATGCCTGCTGGCTCTTTCGATGACAAGGTCAAAGATCAAATAATATATTATTTTATTTATATATATATATAAAATAATAGTTGGAATTATGTCACATCTTTAACCAAATTAATCCGAGAAACAAGTGAAGCGAGGACGGAAAGTATGAAAGAATTCCGAGCTTTTATTGCCAAACACGATATGTTGATAAGGATAGTCCGGTGCTAATCCGTCTGTCATCGTAAATTCCTTATCGGTCAAGTTTGAGTGGTTTGTTAGGTATATGCGCTGATAGATACAGACTTAGAGCAGAGAATGACTTGTGTTTTATTGATAAACATGATTCGTCCACAAAGTATACATTAATGTTATAAATAACAGTATGTATTCATCGGACTAACGAAATACCCTCAAGTAATTAATCAGTATGTGCTGATTAATCGTTGTTATTAAAATTATGTGTATATATTCATAATTTATTAAAAAAAATTATTTAACTCATTAAACTTATCAAAATAAACTTAATTTAACTTAGTTCTATTATTATAATATGACACTACGTTTATTTTTCTTAACAACACATACGAATTTTGCATGTGCAAGTAACACATTTAAATTTGAGAATTAAGCTTATTAAAATACTAATAACATATTATTTGAAAGAAATGAAACATTCCATAAAATTATTAAATTTAGTTTATGAGAACAACTTATTTTCACGTATGAACATGTCGTAATAATTGAAACAAATAAATCAGTAAGTAAGAAAAATACATATTATTAAATAATAGAAGTATTAATCAATTTCAAAATAAAAAAAAACATATATAAAAAATATTGGATGTAGATCCAAGCACAAATATACTACACTACATGATTTATGAAACATATTATCACACAGTCATAGAAAAAAAAAAAACAATGTGAATGTAAATATTCATTAGAATAAATGAAAATAAACGGAAATAAACGAATGATTAAACAGGAATAAACAGAATAATTAGCCGATTAATTGGAAAAATCAGTAAACAAACCTCCGATTATTGAATTTGTAACCGTTTGATCGTCATTAACAACTAAACAAACATTTAATTGCCTTTAAGAACATTTCTAAAACACTGGTATACATATGTATACTGCCATCCTTAATTCCTTATTGGTCAGTTAGGTACTCTGATAGATATAGATGGAAATTTTTTTTTGGTAGAAAATTATGAAAAAGAAGCGAGGGAAATAGAAAGAGTACATGGATTGTAATATTGATAGAAAGACCGGTACAAATTCTACCGATCCTAAAAATCAAAATATTTTAGACCGGTAGAAATCATAACGTTCCTAACATAAAATTTGTAATTTTCGAGTCTGGAGCCGGGTGCATCCGAATTCCCATCCTCTGAGATATCTCAAACTTTGCGTGACTTTTCGAAATATCTCAATCATTCAAATACGTTCTACACGAATCTCAAAGCTCAAATAATATTACCACCTACGTCCCCCCGAATAGGCACCGGACACGTAAGTCACGCAAAAATTGAGATATCTCAGAGGTAATGTACCCGGTGCATCCTCCAATACTCCATCACGTGGGTTGAATTCAGAGTGCGTATCCTCTAAGATATCTCAATTTTTGAGTGACCGACGTGTTCGGTGGAATAGCGCGGGGGCCAGTATTAATTTTACATTAAGATACGTGTAAAATTATTTAAACGGTTAAGATTTTTCTTAAAGTCATGCAAAGTTTGAGATATCTCAGAGGATGCGAATTCTTGAATTCACACTGAGTGCAGTACCCGAGGTGCAATGAATACATCCGGACTTCTCACGAAAAAAAAAAAAAAATTAGATCTGAGCTGTTCTTTAAGTTAGCACGAATCTAGAAATGAAGCCCCTATAAATTCCATGCACCGGATTGAATTTGATTTGGATGGAACTAATCTGTACCGTCCATTTTTTTTCTCCTCAAATTCTTAAAATTACAAATTTTGTGTTAGGAACGGTATAATTTCTACCGGTCTAAAGTCTTTCGATTTTTAAAATCAGTAGAATTTGTACCAATTTTTCTATCAATAATACAATCTATGTACTCTTTCTATTTTCCTCGCTTCCTTTTCATAATTTTCTACCAAAAAAAAATTTCCGATATAGATGGACTTAGCAGAGAATTTGGTAAAGATTTTAACAAAGTAGATTTTACTTCATGCAGTGCACGGACTATGGGATGAAACAACCGCTGAATGGTTTGTGTGCTGCATTAAGCCTAAACAGCTTTGTAAAAAAATTTACCAAGGCGGACGCTTAATTTATTGGCATTCAAGTCCACAACGCATCCAAGTGAGTCTGCTCGATGGGACACTGACTAGACTGTTAATTTGATGTTTTTCCTGCCGAGTCAAGTCTAAGCCAATGAACCGAATAAATCAGTGGATTGCTTCTTTTATACACAATCTTTAAAAGGCACATGTTACAGTGAAATGCGACAGATAGCAGAATTTTTCTTTTCACTTGAAAAAACCAGCTGATGTTGATCCAAATTTCAAAGGATAACTAGTAGGTAAGCTCACATGGAGAAGCGGTAAAAAAAATATTGATATTGATGAAAAAAATATTTTTACGATCAGAGAGGCGGACTTAAGTGGAGCAAGAGGGCAATCATTTTTTCTGGATTTTGAAATTTTATAGTCTACAAGTCCGAATCAACTTTGTTTCTTTTGGAAATTTTTTTTTTTTTTTTTGCCTTTATCTAAAGTTCGGATATGTAATTTGAATTTAATTTAGAATTAAAATTAAAATAAATTGCTTGAATTCAGATTGCTAATTAGAACTAGGAGTCAGAGTATTGAAAATTACAAGTTAGAGCATTGTTTTATATATAGTATCTAATTAGCTAATGTCCTTGATTATTGGTATCAAACGTTACAGCATACTAGATATAAAACAATGCTCTAACTTGTAATTAACCAATAACGTTTGATATAAAACAATGTTCTAACTTGTAATTATTCCATGTCCTTGGTTATTGGTATCAAACGTTACAGCATTTTATTTCATGTTGAAATTAACCAATATAATATATCAGGTATATTTTAATCATCTTAATTACATGTTTATAATAATTGTGAGGTTTTGGCTTCATTTTAATCCTCAAATTTTGATTCGTTGCTTCTTGATGCATGTCGAAATAAAATTGAAATATATAATTTTTTGTGTACGAGCATCGCATGATATATCCAAAATATTCAATCAGTTATTTTTGTTATTTACGAGTTTAAATAATGTTTTTTTTTTTTTTGGTTATATGATTTTATTGGCAATGATGTGATACCAATAATCATGGATATGGGACCCTACGCCAGATCGTTTTAGAAAGCACAATTCGAATTCGACCATCTATTGGTACAGAAAATTTAACAACATAAAATTTTCGAATTTCCTCTATCTAATTCGAATTAACTAACAAAATTTTATGTGCTCAAGATAATGTTTTGAGCTTATTGGTCAGCACAGACAGTAGCAAGCGTGTTCCGGGCTTTTCGGAAGATCACCCCATCGGACCGGCCCATTTATTCCTCCCAAAATTTTAAATAAATGTGAAGCCTGCATTTATTTAATTATACTATTCATGGCCCAAATACATCTCTCCTCTCTCTCATGGCGCCTTTATCCCATCATCTTATCTAGAAAAAGAATATATACAGAGATTAATTGACAGTCCTCACATCACCTCCGTTCCCGTGGTACAGCCATGGCGACAACCGCTCCGCCAATAAACTCAATACACACGCTGCGTTCGCACCTTCCAAACTCTTCTTTGCGCCGTCAAGTAGCTCGGCTTCGCCTGAGCAGTAGGCTTCAGTCAACAGCTGTACGAGCCTCTGTGGCCACGGCGCCGCTTCCGACTCTGACAAAGTCACCGAATGGCATCGTTCTCATCGACCCCTCAGAGAAGGAGAAGGTTCACCGCCTCAAGCTGCATTACGTCGAGAAAGTCATTCCCCTTCTCAAGGACCAGTTCGGATACACCAATATTCACCAGGTGTTTGCTATTGCCTAACCCAATAATTAATGCTCTTTGTCTTTCAATTTCCCTTGCTAATTTGCGAGACACCAAGTGTGCATGACTTGAATTGCTAATAAAGTAAACTGTGGGAAAAATTAAGAATTTTGCAAAGGATAATTTGGACTAGAATCAAGTCAATGTATGGGGGCTTGTGTAGGCTTGCTTACCTTACCATTTTTATAATTTGTTGGTTAAAGGTACCAAAGTTGGAGAAGATTGTCGTCAACAGTGGGATTGGTGATGCACAACAGAACTCAAAGGGGTTTGAGGTGGCAATGAAGAATATGACCACAATCATTGCCCAGAGGCCGGTGAAAACAGTTGCTAGAGAATCGGTTGCTAGCTTCAAAGTAAGGGAGGGAAACACACTTGGACTTATGGCGACCCTTCGTGGCAAGGTGTATTACATACTTCTCTACTTACATGCAAGATATTTGTACATACATCATTACACAATTTGAATTGCGCAACGAAGCGTTACTCAATCCTATTTTGCACACCTAGTCATGTCATTATGATGCAATTACAATAAAATCAGCTTCATCTTATTACCTTCTGTTGCTTAAGGAAACTCAAGGCACTCATTTTGGGAGAAAAAAAAATTAGGGAATAGAAATATCTATCTATGTTATTTTTACTGATATGAAAACAAAAAGAAAAACAATTACAGAAGTGGCAATCAATAACTGTATACCAGCACCATACCCCATTGCCAAAACATTACCAGGAGCTGCCACCAGAATTTTTATTTAGTCCTACATTTCTTGTTAGAGTTAAATTTTAGTACAAACAGTCCACTGCCTCTCTCTTTTTTCCAGAATATTAGTAGGTCTTTCTAACATTTCCTGTCATTTTTTTTCCTTTCCATTATTAATGGTTCTTGTCGTGTCCTTTGATGCTTAAATGCAGTACATGTACTCCTTCCTCGATCGGCTGATAAACCTCACCCTGCCACGTACTACAGATTTCCAAGGCTTAAATCCAAGAAGCTTTGATGGGACTGGGAACTACTCCTTGGGTCTGACTGACCAGGGCGCATTTCCTGAGCTGGAGAACCTGGGTAAGCAGCACGGAATGGAAGTGACAATTAAGACCACGGCAAGAAATGATGATGAGGCAATGGCTCTGCTCTCTCTGATGGGGATGCCATTCAGAGAGAAGAAGGAGGATGAGGTAGTGCGCAAGAAGAAGAGGTATAAGAAGCATCACTTTGCTTCAAAGCCATCTAGGCCAATTAAGAAGAAGAAGAAGTGACAGGGTTAAAATTGGGTGCTTTGTATTTTTGTCCTGTGTGTTTCGCTATTTTTGATATTGAAGTTTCTTATGAACTATTCCTTATGAGATATATAATAAACTCTGTTGGGAGTTCTGCTTCTTGTGTTTTGGTATCTAGAATTACTGATCCAGTTTTCAGCTGAAGAATAACAATACTTGTGCTACCAAAAATTTTAAAACTAGATTGTAACTAATAAAAAATGGGTTAGTGTTTCATAAAAAAAAAAAAAAAAATTGGGTGGGTTAGGGCCTGTTCGGATGTCCACTTTCCATTGAGAATTAGTGGGATTTGAGGTCAATTAGGATTTAATTTTCCACACCCTTTCGGATGACTCAAAAGTCAAAATTTTCTAGTGCTTTCAATTTTTTTTGCCACCCAAATTTCCACGACAGTGTGTTGGGATTTTTTTTGTGCAATCTGACCCAATAAAATCTTTCCCAGACGCCCTCTCCTTTTTTTTTTTACAACCAATTAAAATTTAATATTCGATAACATATATAGCACATTATTGGTCTAACTAAATAGATAAAAAAAATTAGTCAGAGAAAAATTTATAGCACATTAATAGATTATTGGTCTAACTAAAGAGTGAGCCTATGGTACTATGCATATCACGGATGGGTCTGTGATACGGTTCAATATCTTCGTTTTCAAAGTTCTAACGGTCGATCCTAACCGTTAAACATGTTTTTCATATGAATATGTACTTGCCGACCAAATTTTACATTTTTTAGAATTTTTTTACTATTTTTTTAGATAGGTATAAAATCACTTGATCCGAAAATTCTGGACCATCCAAAAACAGTGATTTTCTGCCTACCTAAAAAAATAGTAAAAAAATTCTAAAAAATGTAAAATTTGGTCGGCAAGTACATATTCATATGGAAAACATATTGAACGGTTCGGATCGACCGTTAGAACTTTGAAAACGAAGATATTGAATCGTATCACGGACCCATCCGTGATATGCATAGTACCATAGGCTCACTCCTAACTAAATAGATCTAAATAGAAATACATAATCGTAAAATAATTTAAGATATCTTACAATTAATCACATGGTATAACTAAATACACATTTCAACACATTCTCATAATCAATCATGTGCACATTAATACTCATAGGTTCTTAGTCTTTTAAAAGTGAGTTTCCATCTTTGCCAAATCTCGCGTGTAATCCTATGACAAACAAACAAGTCCTTAATGTGTTCAATATATCTACTTTACTGCTAACATTATTACAGATTGGGATGGGAACTTGTAGCTTAAGAGGTATAGGGACAGTAGTACAACAAATGAAATTGCTGAAAAATGAACATTATAAAAGCGTCAGTGATGATTAATGAGTCTTTGTTTTCTAGGAGAGAAGAAAAAAATTATATGTTCAAATTTCAAACTTCTAAATGATTGATAGTTACAGTTTGATATCAATTACCATAGTTGAGATGAGCCTCAAGAAAGACGGTGATTAATAATTCTACAACATAAAAGATTTGTCTTAGAGCACTGCGATCTCTCACTCTCTCTTAAATTAAAAGTTATTTGTGCTGAACTCAAATTCTTTTCTTCGTTCTGAAAAATTAATAGAAGGGGCTTACAGTTTCAGAAAATTAGAATCCTCTCCAGCTGTGCAAGGTGTAGTGCAGGTCAGAAGGCTCGTTTTTCCTTAAGATGCGTGCTATCTCTCATCAACCATCCTTACGAATTGCACGGCTGTAGCCCATTGCAGCGTTGTAGACTTGTAGGGTAGGAAAACCCAGGCCATTATGATGAGATTATGAGAGGCTAACCCAAATGGAGACTAATCATTTGAATTTGATTTGACCAAATTGTATTGTTTGTTTCTAGAAGGAGAACAAATTGTATGGCCTAGAAATCGCGGGTTCGAAATTGACGACCCGGTTCTTTACCGTTGGGTGTCAATGGGTTCAATATGGATTAGGGTGGAAATACATACTCATACATATTGAGAATGGATCTTACTCATACTCTATTTTTATTCATTAAAAATTGACATTATTCTACCCTTTTCTTATCCGTTAAAATTATTGAGTAACAAAATAGTAGTGAGTGAATAACGAATAAAACTAATATAATAATTAGTTTTATTATATTACGAATATAACATCAAAACTCATTCATTTCACACATATGCACCCACATTACTAATAAAAAAAAAATATGCAATCGATTCCAACTAAGTTATTTTTTTTATACAAGGCAAGAGAATTTAAAAATATAATTATTTTTCGGATAAATTCAATTATTTAACTAAATAACAAAATATGTAAATAAAAGTAATATGATTAACAATTTTCTTACAGCAAAAATCATTTACTAATTACTAAATAATAAAAATACATAACTAATTATTGCTCAAATATTGAAATATCAAGCAAATAAATTTTTAATATCACTGATTATTACTCAAACATTATAATATAATTTTATTTTATATAATTACTCAATAGAGTAACGGGTACGAAATAGTCTTTACTCATATTCTTACCCGTCTAACTAACAAAAAAATTTCTTACCCATACTCATATCTAATTAGCTAACGAAAAAAAATTACTCATACCCGTCTTTTTTTTGAGAAAATAAATGGGGTCTAGCCCTCATTTTCATTAACCATGATCGGTTACAGTGGTTGGGTTTCTGAGAAGAAACCCTATACTCATACCCGTCTTTAATACGGTATGTACAGTAAATGAGTAAAAGGGTCATTGACACCCCCTATTACCATATAAAGATAAGAGAAGAGAATTAACCTAATTAGATATTATCTTAACTAGCCTTTTCCTTGGAACACTGCAGCTGAGATTATGTATCAGGATCACATGACTTTAAAGTCAACTTTGACTACAACTAAAATAATACTTCCTTATTATGTTTCGATGGAATGTTATGTTATCATTCGACAAAGCTAGAGACATTGAACGCCCCCATTTGTATTGCACGATCCAGAAAGGACGTACAGATCAACCAAAAAACCCGGATGTATATCCTATTGATCTGGCGATATTATCAAATATCTATTCTTGACTTACACACACATATGAGTAAGGTTTGGGTGTTATCAATAGCATAAGGTCATCCGTACTATAATTTCAAAATTTATCAAATAAATTTTCAACTTTGATCTAAATAACTCAATAAATTAGTTATATAATTAACTTGTTGAATACCAATTTTTATTATTTTTAGATTTTTTTTTTTACTATTTTTATGATTTATGAAAGACGACAAAAAATGACTTTAAAATAAAACAAAATTGTCAATATTTTAGATTATTTTTTGCAATATTTCATAAATCATAAAAAAATTAAAAAATATTCCAAAAATAGTAAAAATTGGCATTCACAAATTTATTGAGCTATTTAAATCGAAGTTTGAAATTTATACGATAGATTTTTGAGACCGTAGTACGGATAATCTTATGCTATCTATAGCACCCAAGCCTCTCTCTCTCTCTCTATATATCTCACTGTATTGTTCTGATAGATTGTTTTAAATAGACGATCTAGACTAGGGGTGTTCATCGGTTCGGTTCGGTTGGAACCGAACCAAACTAAGCAAACCAAACTTATAATTTGGTTTTAAAAATAGAACCGAACCGAACCGATTTAGTATTGCAACCGAACCGAACCGAACCGAACCAAACCGAAGTTTTATTTCGGTTTGTTCGGTTCAAACCGAAATATATTAATTTTTTTATTTAGAGCAATTGTTTTGTAATAAACCAAAGTATATTAAGAAATAAACCGGGTATTAAGATATAAACCGGGATATTAAAAATAAATCAAAGTATTTAAAGCAATTGATTAAGAAATAGACCGAGGTATTAAGAAATAAACCGGGGCGGTCCGGATTAAATACATAATATATAAAAGTTCGGTCGGTTCGGTTATTTCGGTTTTGAAAATTTCAAACCAAACCGAACCGAAGTTATAATTCGGTTTTAAAAATCAAACCGAACCGAACCATTAAACCGGAAAAACCGAACCATTTGAACCGATCTAATTCAGTTCGGTCCAAAACCGATTAAACCGGACCCAATGAACACCCCTAATCTAGACCAGAAAAGGAAATTATTGAAGTTGTCCTTTTGTATTGTAATGTAGGCGGCAATCATTGTATATATCTCTATATCATATAGGTCAATTTCAGATTATTAACTCTAAAAAGAAAGAAAGTGATGCATTGATCATTTTTCCAAGGACATGAAACGACAGGTATGCCCATCCTCTAACAACTATGAGTCTTCGCCTTCAATTCCCTGCTATAGTAGTATATATCTTGGTCTTATCTTTTATTAATTGTGGTTGTACCCACTAATGTATATTTCTTCTACTCTACTGATGATATGAATCTAAATTTTAGAAAGAAAATAATCTAGTAGGAAGTATTATTTTTCCTTGTACTCTTCGAGCAGCAGTTGGCATGCTGGTATCGAATTACCTGCTAAGATTATTTGCAACTAGATTGTCAATGGTATGAAATGGGTAGGGTGGAAGCATTTTTAATCCTTACTCACTTTGTTAATGAAAAAAACTTTACCCTATTTGATAAGTTAAACAAAAAAAAAAAAAAAATTATCTTTACATACCCAATAAGCTAAAATAGAAAAATATTATCCGTATCTGTCTTATCGAATACGGTACGGATAGGATAAACGGCTAAACAGATGCCATTGAATAGATGTATATGAGCCATGAATAAAACTATATAGCATTGATCATCTTCACACACACACACACACACACACACACACAGTATGGCTAATATGCTTTCGGTTGTATTTCGGCCGAAATACAACCAATGCATTTTTCAATTTTCGAAGTCCAAAAAGTCGATCCAAACCATTAGATGTGTTCTCCATATTGAAATATGCTTGGAGACCAAATTTTACATTTTTTGAATTTTTTTTACTATTTATTAAGCCACTTTGAAAATCGTTAATCCAACAGTGGCTCAATCAAACCGAAATGCACCCAAATTTTTATGCTCCTATTTACTCCCAATCCTTTATCTCCTTTATCTTCATTTTCAAAGTCCGAATAGTCGATCCGAACCGCTCAACATGATCTTCATAATAAAATATGCATGGAGACCAAATTTTATATTTTTTAAGATAGGTACAAAATCATTATTTTAAGGAGATTCTGGACCATCTGATAAAGTGATTTTGTACCTATCTTAAAAAATAGTAAAAAATTCTAAAAAAAATATAAAATTTGGTCTTCAAGCATATTTTATTATGAAGGTCATGTTGATCGGTTCGGATCGACTGTTCGGACTTTGAAAATGAAGATAAAGGAATGGGAGTAAATAGGAGCATAAAAATTTGGGTGCATTTGAACCCTTCTCATATATATATATAAAGAGAGAGAGAGAGAGAGTAGAACTAAGGTGCTCCTAGGAGTACCAAGCCCTTTTGTACTCTTAACTCTAAAACCTATCGTATTAAGGTAGAAGGATTTTAACGGTTTGGATTCGCCGTTCAAAGTTAATTCGATAGATTTTAGAGTTAATAGTACAAAGGAGTTTGGTACTCCTAGGAGCACTCTAGTTCTACTCATATATATAGGTTGGTTGATATCAAATTGATTGTTCCTGAGGTTCCGTGCAACTAAGTCATTTTTCAATTTTGAAAGTCCAAAAAGTCGATCCAAACCATTAGATGTGATATCTATATTAAAATATGATTTTTTGGATTTTTTTTTTACTATTTATTAAGTTACTTTGAAAATCGTTGATCCAATAATGGCTTAACCAAATAGTAAAATCAGATTGGCTCATTGGATCAGCGATTTTCAAAGTGGCTTAATAAATAATAAAAAATTCCAAAAAATATAAAATTTGGTCTCCAAGCATATTTTAATATAGAGATCATATCTAACTGTTTGGATCGACTTTTTGGACTTCAAAAATTAAAAAATGGCTTAGTTGCACGGGACCTCAGGAACAATTGATTTAATATTAGCCAACCTATATATATAGATGAGCTAACTTGCTTTCAGAAATAAAGATGGTATTTTACAACCCGCTCACCGAAATTTTTATTAATATGCAAATTAATAAATTAATTTAACAATCTATACAATTTTTACACATAATTTGAAAAATATCCAAACCGATGACAGTGTAATCGGTTTCAGAAGATCAAACCGATCACAAATTCGTCAGTTGCAGAAAATTAAAACAGCTGACAATGTCACCCATTCCAGAACCGATGACTTTCAGAAGTTAGAACCGATTACAATGTCATCGGTTTAAATTTAAAATAAATTTTCATTTAATTAATTTATTTAATTAGAAAATATTATAATTTATTTATTTATTTTATTAAAATATTAGAAATATTTTTATATTTTTTTAAATTAGATAGAATACCATATAATTTGATTTATTAGAAAGACTGAAACAAATAACCCGGATTAATATTTTTCAGATCGGATTTTTTGCGGCTGTAAGAAAAATTAAAATATTTCTTTGTGTGTTATTGGAAAAAAATAAAAATGCTTTGAATATGAATTATTGATCCTAGTTCAAAAGTCACTTCTAAGTAAATATAGAAAATATTATGGTCTTTCTATTTTTGAAAAAATAAAAAAATTTTCGCAACTTTGTAATCAATACAAAAAGGTGTTTTAATCTGAGTCTTTCGTTGTTTTAATCTGATATAATTCTCACATAAAAAAGTGTGCATTCTGCATCAAAAATCGTGCATAAATATATTATGCAATTTTTTTTGGCCGAATTTGGTTGAAACCGATGACTTTGTAATTTCTGAAACCGATGACGTTGTCATCGATGACAATGTCATCGGTTTCGAGAGATTTTGAATTTCATTAAAAAATTGTATAGATTGTTAAATTTATTATTTTTTATATTAATAAAAATTTCGGACCGCTTATATCTCATTTTCAAAGTTCAAATAGTCGATTCGGACCTTCCAACATGTTCTTCATATTGAAATGTGCTTGGAAACAAAATTTTACATTTTTTTGAAAAATTTTTACTATTTTTTTCAGAATTTATTTAAAATCACAACTTTTCATTAAATACAAAAATAATAAAAAATTCAGCAAAGCAATGATTTTCAAAAATTCCGGAAAAATAGTAAAAATATTTCAAAAAATGTAAAATTTGGTCTCCAAGCACATTTCAATATGAAGAATATGTTGTAAGGTTGGAATCGACTATTTAAACTTTAAAAATGAAGATATAAGCGGGAAGTAAAATACCATCTTTACTTTTCAAAGCAAGTTAATCCATCTCTCTCTCTCTCGATCGATATATATATATATATATATATATGAAATTGCTAATATGCTACGTGTAGCATAGAGGGTCTCTGCGTAACGGCTCAATATTTGAGTTTTCAAAATTCTAACAGTCAATCCAAATAGTTTAATATGATCTCCATATGAATATGTACTTGCAAATCAAATTTAACATTTTTTAGAATTTTTTTACTATTTTTTTAGATAGGTAGAAAATCACTTGATCTGAAAATTCTATACCATTTAGATCAAGTGATTTTTTACCTATCTAAAAAAATAGTAAAAAAATTCTAAAAAATGTAAAATTTGGTTTGCAAGTACATATCCATATGGAGATCATGTTGAATGGTTCGGATCGACCGTTAGAATTTTGAAAACTCAAATATTGAGCCATTGTATGGAGGACCTCTGTGCTACGCGTAGCACCTTAGCCAACTTCAGTTTGATATGATGATATCCATATCAAAATGTGCTCGGAGACCAATTTACATTTTATGGAATTTATTTGCTATTTTTTTAGAATTTTTGAAAATCGTTTTTTTTTCTGTGGTCCAAAAATTTCAGAAAAACAACGATTTTCTAAAAATTCTAAAAAATATATTAAATAATTTAAAATAATACAAAATTTGGTCTCCAAGCACATTTTAATATATAAAACATGTTGAGCCTTTTAGATCGACTGTTTGAACTTCGAATCCAACAATTTTTAGTCCAATATATAATAAGACATATACATTGCAATGCACCATAGCCCAACTCGATTTTTTTTTAAAAACCATAATTAAAAAAAATTAGAGAACCATAAGAACTGAGTTGCCAACTCGGCCCGAGTTGCCAACTCGAATTTTTCATTACTCCTGTTTTTACAAAAAAAAAAAAAACTATAAGAACAGAGTTGCCAACCGGACCCGAATTTTTTTTCCCCAGGACCGAGTTGGCAACTCAGCCCTGTGTTGTTTTTCAGTTTTTACAGGTAAACTGTGTATGGTGTAACGAAGGGAGAAAAGTTTGTTTTCTGCCGAGACCGAGTTGGCAATTCGGTCCAGAGTATGTGTTTTTTTTTAAATTTGCTTAAACTTCTATGTTAAAACGAATCTGATAAAAAAAAAAACGTCTCTATCGATTTTTTTTATTAAATGAATTATTTCTAAAAAGTTTGACATGTGAGTTAGACGCGGTCAATGCTGACGAATTAGAAGCTTTGACCGCATATTTGAAATTACTAAAAAAAACGAATTTAATCTTATGTCTCTGGAGAAAATTTGTTTAATGATAAAATTTGTGAAAAAGTTCGTTTAATGAAGCATTGACCGCATCAACTCGCTTGTTAAATTTTTTTGGAAATAATTTGTTTAATGAAAAAAATTTGACAGAGACATTTTTTTTATTATATTTGTTTTAACAGAGATGTTTAAACAAATCCAAAAAAAACACACTCCGGACTGAATTGCCAACCCGGTTCCGGTGGAAAAAATATTTTTCCCTTCGTTACAACGATGGCTACACAATTTATCTATAAAAATTGAAAAATAACACGGGGCCGAGTTGACAACTCGGTCTCGAGAAAAAAAAATTCAGACCGAATTGGTAACTCGGTTCTTATGATTTTTGTAAAAATAGAAGCAATCATATTGGTTTCCTAAATTTTTTTAATTATGATTTAAAAAAAAAACTGGGCCAATTCTCTCTCTCTCTATATAATTTTTTATTTTTTATTTTAAATTATTAATGTATAGAATACTGGATAAAAAATAATTTTTATCCGTATTCTTATTTGTTATAATGTTCATAAACAAAATATTTATTCTCATACAAGAGCTAAACGAAAAATAATTTATATATGTTTTATCAAATACGTTATAGATCAGAAAAATTGATATAAAAAAAAAAAGTACATTGACACCTACTACGAATTTAAGGGTAAAAGAGTTCCATGCCCACCATACCAATAATAAATTATACATAAAAGTAGGTTCAACGTGGCTATCAGCGCTGGTCATTATAGATTACATAACCCAAATATATTGGAGAAGAATCCGATTTTTAAATTCAGTTTTCATCCATGATCAGCATTCAGCACCGTCTCTTGTGAAGTGAACGGTGAAGATTGCTTTAGACCATTCAACTCAATTCCGTACTAATTAAATATGAGGCACCATTTTCTTTTTAATCCCTCGATAAAACAAAAAAAATTCCAGAACTGTCCTCAGTTACTGTAGCACCAAATCATCAGGTAACCTGATGGTTTGCTATAATATATATATATATTTTATTAAGATATGATTTATAGTTTGATCAAGAACCGTCAAAAACAAATGTCGAAATTGATGAAAGACTTTTCAAACTTGATAATCCATATTATATTGATCCATTTGATCATTTTCTGACATGCATTAATGATTCAAATATTTGGAAAGAATTTTCATATATATGAGGTCGTAAACTCATTAAAATTTTCAAGTTTGACGAAATTGAATGGCTTATTGCTGTAGACATAATTTTGAATGTACTTAATTGGTCTAAAAAAAATGGAACCGGTAGTCCTAACAAATACAAAGCAAAATAAAATAATAAACAAAATATAACACTAATAAAAAACATCCAAAATTTTTATAATACAAGATTTTCTTCAATTTAATCACATTATCAATTTATTCCTACAGTAAGCCATTCAACTTCGTCAAACTAAAAAAATTGAATGTGCTTCCGAGTTCAGAGTAGCTGCAAACGAATCGAACTTATTCCAGTTTGAATTTGGTTTGAATTAATTTCGAATATAAATTTTTACGAACTCAATTTCGAATCTTTTACGAACTTATTTTACGACAATAAAGAGTGATCGTAGTCGCCGAGAGCGAGAGGTGAAAGTCGTCAAGGGTTTCAGAACTAAGAGCGAGGGTTATGACTTACGAGTTATGACTTATGGCTGAGTGTCCTTATGTTTTAATTTTTAAGTCATCAGCGAACATAAGTCATTAGCGGAAATCAACAGTTCATGTTACTTTGAGATTCGAACTAAAATAGTTTGTGAACCTATTTCGAACGAACCAAATCCAGTTTGAGTTTGGTTTGAATTAATTTCGAACTATTTCAAATTAAATTTTTTACAAATTTTTTCGAATCAAACTTGAATCGAATCACGAAATACGATTTTTTTGTGTAACCCTAGTTCAGACACGCGACCTAATCTATGTTAAAAATCTTTTCTAATATTTGAATCATTAATACTTGTCAGAAACTGATCAAATGAATCAATATAATATGGATCATCAAGTTTGAAAAGCCTTTCATCAATTCAGCATTTGTTTCTGGCTGTTGATTAAACTATAAATCACATCTAAAAAAAAAAATACCAAAGCAAACCGCCAGATTATCTGGCGGTTGGGGCACTTTAAAAAAAAAATGAGGGCAGTTCTGAAATTTTTTTTATTGAGAGTATTTAAAAAAAGGGACCACCTAGCTGTCCCCCATGAAACGTCCCCTATCAGTCCCCCGGATAAAAACAGTTGAAACCCGCTAAAAGACAGTTGAAACGCGTTAATCGCGGAAAAATATTTCGGACTGTAAAAACATCCGATAGTATTCATTCCAAAGAACATATGTATTCAACCAGAGACACAAATGTATTCAACTACAATAAGAAAAAAAAACTCATCATCTTTTACACGTTTTTAGAGGTGGTTTATTTTTTCTCCGTTCAATCTAACCAATATTTCTGACAATCTGTAAGAAATTTTTCAAATCTAAAACCACGAACGTCTTCTACATAATTTTCTCTTTCAAATGAGATCTATGATGATATACTTTCGAGTTGTCGGTTGCACAAGTATTCATCATCGTCATGCAAGTATTCATACCTCATTGAGCAAGTATTCATCCTTATTATTCACCTAGTTGTTTCGCTAATCAATCCCTCATTTTGTCCCCCGGTCAATAACTACCTGAGTAACTACTAACAAACTATGGGACCACTTAATATTTGGAAAACGCCTAATATTTGAAAGATTTTACAGCTGTTGCGCAAGTATTCATCTATAATACATCAAGTATTCATATGTAATGCATCAAGTATTCATTATAAGATATCAGGTATTTAAAAAAAAATTAGACATGTCACTCACCCATAAAGTATTCAACCCTATGAATTATTTATAAGTAAAGTATTCATACTTATATGAGCATAAAATTCTTACTCAACCAGACTTCTAAAATAAGAATATGTCAAATAACACTTCAATTAAAAAAGTAAATTACTTGTCAGTGAGGTATTCACCTTTAAACTGTAAAAGTATTTATTCTTAGACACAAAAGTATTCACTTAATAAGTATTTACAAGAAAGTAGTCATTCAGCAAAAATTTCACCAGTCATCAATAAAAGTGTGGATGACTTAACTCTAAAATATCCATCCATAAACATAAAGTATTCACTCACAAAAAATAATGTTATTACGTGATAATTATTTTCCAGCAAGTATTCATTTAGCAAGAATTATAAATTTGTCAACATTAAAAGGCAATAATATATAAATCTCGAATGAATTAAGTATATATTGTGATTCAAACATAAAGTATTTAATACTTAAGTATTCATCCATACAGTAGCAACTAAGTATTCATCCATACAATAACAACTAATTCATTTCAAATATAAAGTATTCACCATACTTGTCAGAAGTCTGAATGTACATACAATAGTAAGTATTCATCACTAGTCAACAAATCATTCAACCTCATACATAAAGTATTCATTCATACTTAACATAAGACTAACTGCAGCAGGAATAGTAGCTTTTCATACCTAATGTAATACAAATATTTATAATCATTCCTAATTTATTCATTTATAATTATCCAAACAATTTAGTATTGAAATATCCATACTATGAATCAAAGCAATTCAACAGTTGATTACCCCCTCAAGTATTCACCGTCCTACATAAAATATTCACCGTCCTACATAAAGTATTCATACATAATTACCAGAAAAACTAAATGCACCTGTAATACTAAGTATTCATCATAATATATCAAATCATGAACCTCATACCTAAATTCAATTGAGTACTGAAACATTAACCATCACATGAGCATTGGATCATTAAATTAAATTGATAGAAGTTGCATCGACCATCCTCGTCATGGAAAGAATAAACAAATTTGTTAAGATACTCTTCTCTTTAATTCGTACCAGTGGAACAAATCAGTCAAAGCAGCAGTTCTCTTCATGACACGAAATGCATCGGTGGTAGATGAGGAGTAATTGGAGTCCTTAGCCCTGCACGCTTCCTCTTAGGTGTAATATGCATCTACAAGTCATAAAGTATTCATTATATATCATATTGTCATTTCAATTCAAAAATTCAAATTATACTATGAATCTCACATCCATAAAGTATTCATTCATATACAATGAAGTATTCACCCTATACAGTAAAACATATTAACAATATATCAAAAATAAATTGTTACCTGTTAGGAGTAGGTATTCATTCATATACTTGATTACATCGAAAAAAATCTGTCACAAGAGAAGCCAAACCTGATGGTTAAGTAGATGGTTGTATGTATTTGTTCAAACCAGAAAAATTATATTGAAATTGGTTCAAGTTTGAACAGCTAACTCCTCGACTACAAGTCATAAAGTATTCATTATATATCATATTGTCATTTCAATTCAAAAATTCAAATTATACTATGAATCTCATATCCATAAAGTATTCATTCATATACAATGAAGTATTCACCCTATACAGTAAAACATATTAACAATATATCAAAAATAAATTGTTACCTGTTAGGAGTAGGTATTCATTCATATACTTGATTACATCGAAAAAAATCTATCACAAGAGAAGCCAAACCTGATGGTTAAGTAGATGGTTGTATGTATTTGTTCAAACCAGAAAAATTATACTGAAATTGGTTCAAGCTTGAACAGCTGACTCCTCGACTACCCTCACAAAATCATACAAATAAGTATAGTTTTGGGACTAGATTCAATTAGACTCTAATTCCTATGCCCAATTCCTGCAACAGGCAAATGAAACATAGACATTAAATTAATCTCACATTTGTATGTTGTGTCAGAACTCCAAAATAAATATTTAATTGATGGTTTTCGGTTACAAAGCTTGCATCTATAGTTTATAAAAACATTGAAAATGCTCAAAATAGTTGAGCTTAAAAAAATGGAGAAAATTTAAACAAGAAAAGAAAAAAAAATAAAAACATGTATAAAATGACATTTTACAACAGGGACTGACTGGTTTTTCTTCATTCCATACCAGTATCATATTGTACCAGTCTTGTACTGTTGCATACCAGTATTCAACCCTGTGACACAAATCACTCAACCTCATTTAAGAAGTATTCAACAACTATACTGTAAAAAACTTTAAAAGTGTGAAATAAAAACTAACTGCACATATTCATTCATATTAACTAACATATTCAACCTCATTAAATAAGTATTCAACAGCCATATTCATCCCAAAAAGATAAAGTATTCATACATAATTTCATTAAAACTAACTACACATGTCATACTAACTAATTATTCATTCACACTATAAATGAAACAAATTCAACAGTTTATAACACCCTTAAGTATTCATACATAACAAAAAATATATAAAAATTAAAATCAATATATTCACTTAAAGTATTCATCTATAATGGATAAAGTATTCAACTTGTATGAGCATAAAATCTTACTCAGTAAGACTTCTAAAATAATTATCTATCAGAAAACACTTGTCATTAAAGTATTCATCTGTTTTGACAAAAGTATTCATTATGAAATACAAGTTTCATTAAGATCAAAAAACATCCTGAAACATAAAAAAAACATAAACCATTCAACAATATGACACAAGGAATTCAATATCATTAAAGAAGTATTCAACATCCATAACATCACAGAAAAATATTTTCAAATTGTGAATTAAAACTAACTGCACGTATGAATATGTGCAGTTAGTTTTAATATTTATGCACATATTCATACATTTTCAACTGACATATTTAACCACATTAAAGAAGTATTCAACAACCATATTAATACCAAACAGATAAAGTATTCATCAAAAATTTCATTCAAACTAACAGCACATGCCATAATAACTAATTATTCATTCACAGTGAAACAAAGTCAACAGTTATAACACCTTTAAGTATTTCTACATCACAAAAAAAACAATATATATAGAATTCTTCAAATCAACTTATTCAGATAAACTATTCATCTTTAATCTTAAAGTATTCGTCTGTAATGAGTAAAGTATTCACCATTTATGACCATAACATATTACTCAGTCAAATTTTTAAACTAAAATATGTGAGAAAACAATTCTCATAAAAGTATTCATCTGTTTTGGTGAAAGTATTCAGTATGAATCACACAGTATTCACTTCATAAGTATCTACCAGAAAATACTCTTTCAGCAAAAAATTCACCAGTCATAAATAAAAGTGCAAATGACTTAATACTAAAGTATTCATCCATATACATAAAGTATTCACTTACAGAGTTAAAAATATTTACCTGATAATTATTTACCAGCAATTAGCAATAATTCAGATGATTCAAACTGAAATCAACAATATGTAAATCTCGAATCAATTAAGCATACATTGTGATTCAAACTGAAATATCATATGATTCACATAGAAATCAAACCGAAAATGGCAAAACTACAGAAATATAATATCAAATTGAACATCTCGATTCAGTTATGGACAGATGAAAATTAAAAATTTACCTGAAATAAGAAGGCCAGATCGCTGATCAAATTTGAAGCGTGAACGGATAAGATCGACGAAGAGATCGACGGAGATATCGACGGAGAAGATCGACGGAGATATCGACGGAGAAGATCGAAGGAGAGATCGTCGATTCAGTAATCCGAGTTTGGTGTCCGACGGAGAGATTGACGGAGAAGGAAGTAATCCGGGTTTGGTGTCCGACGGAGAGATCGGCGGAGAAGGAAGAAATCCAAAGGCGCGCCGAAGTTGGAAAGAAATAAAATTCAAAATCGTGGAAGTGGGGCCCGAATGGTTTCAGTTAAATACAGTTGAATTAAGCTTAGAACTTAAGTTCCGCCAATAACCACTTCGCAGGGGACATGACAGCAGGGTATGTTATAATTACCCTTAAAAAAATTGGTATGAGGGGGAGCAGCTTGGGTCCGATGTCCATCGGACTCAAACTGGATCCGATGAGTTCTATAACCGTTCGATTTGCTTTAAAATCCGCATGCACGGATATTAAAGCGACGCGCACGGATCTTGAAGTAGATCGGACGGTTATGGAACTCAAGCTGCTCTCATATGAGGGACCTTTAATTTTGTGTTGTATTTAGGGCTGCAAACGAATCGAACCGAATTGAACTTACCCCAGTTTGAGTTTGGTTTGAATTAATTTTGAACTTAGTTTGGTTTGAATTAATTTTTAATCAAATTTATTACAAACTCAATTTCGAATCTTTTACAAACTTTTTTACGACAAGGAAGAGTGATCGTAGTCGTCGAGAGCGAGAGGTGAAAGTCGTTTAGGGTTTCAGAACTGAGAGCAAGGGTAACGACTTACGAGTTATGACTTATAATTGGACGGCCTTATGTTTTAACTTTTAAGTCATCAGTGAATATAAGTCATCAGCGGAAATCAACAGTTCACATTACTTTGAGATTCGAACTAGAATAGTTTGTGAACCTATTTCGTACGAACCAGATCCAGTTTGAGTTTGGTTTGAATTAATTTCGAATTATTTCGAATAGAACTTTTTCGAATCAAACTCAAATTGAATCACGAACTACAAATTTTGTAGAGTCCTGGTTGTATTCAATGCAAAAAGAAAAATGTTGTTTTTAAAGCTTGACGGTGGCTATTAGGGCTGTATAAAATATTCGTAGTCTGTGATTCGATTCGAGTTTGATTCGAAAAAGTTCGTAAAAAAATCAATTCGAAATAGTTCGAAATTAATTCAAACCAAACTCAAATTAGACTTGGTTCGTTCGAAATAGGCTTGCAAACTATTCTAGTTCGAATCTCAAAGTAAGTAAACCGTTGATTTCCACAGATGACTTATGTTCGCTGATGACTTAAACATTAAAACATAAGACCATCCAGTCATAAGTCATAACTCGTAAGTTGTTACCCTTGCTCTCAGTTCTGAAATCCTAACAACTTTCACCTCTCGTTCTCGGCGACTACGATCATTCTTCCTTGTCGTAAAAAAGTTCGTAAAAGATTTGAAATTGAGTTCGTAAAAAAATCGATTATAAATTAATTCAAATCAAACTAAGTTCGAAATTAATTCAAACCAAATTCAAACTGGAGTAAGTTCGATTCGGTTCGATTCGTTTGCACTACTGACTATTAAGATAAAATAATAAAAAAAATAATGTTGTTTTTTGGTACGCAGGAAGTTAGCAACCAGCCCTCTTCTAGAAAGTACTGTTGCTATTCATAGTTTCAGACATCTCCATACCACTTGAGAGTAATTCCGATGCCCATCGGACCTATCTTTTTCGATGGGTGAAATGACCATCAGATCTACATCATGATTCGTGTGAACTCATTAAAATCCGTGCAAGTATTTTTAGTTTCCGTGCGTACAAATCTCAATGATAATCGTACGGTGTTAGAGCTAATTGAACCAAAAAGTAGGTCCGATGCCCATCGGACCTACTCCTATCCATACTGGGTAAAAGTGTAAAACTGGGGTTTTGCATTGCTCTGTTGTGTTGACCTTGAATGTCTAAAGTCACCGGTTTTATTCCTTGATAGATCGTATCCTCTGCATTAACTCAAAAGAGACCTTTTGAGTTAACGCATCTCAACCGTCCAATCCGCTTAAAATCCGTGCAGACCAGATCCGCGCTAATATTACAGGATCCTGTGTTAAAATCAGACGGTTGAGATGCATTAACTGAAAAGATTCCTTTTGAGTTAATGAAGAGGATACGTGTTCCTCGGCCACGGGCTGCTCTGCTTTTTTTCTTTTTGTTCTAATGGGAACGACACCGACGCGCTAGCATCTATCAATCTGACTATTCCCTTTCGCACGCACACCATCTCCGCTTCCCTTTTCCTTCCTTTTCCTCCGTACTCCCAAAAACAAAACCTAATTTCATTTCAGAAACTCTTAAGTTTCAAATTGAGGGAGAAAAGTCATGGCGACTGGAGACGGACAGATGAACGGGATCCCGACCCATGGTGGCCGCTATGTGCTTTATAATGTCTATGGAAATCTATTCGAGGTACCCTCAAAGTACGTCCCTCCTCTCCGCCCGATCGGTCGAGGCGCCTATGGTATTGTTTGGTGAGTTTTTTTTTTTTATCCCTCTACAGTTTGAAACTTTTCCCCATGATCCTTACTTTCTAAAGAATAATTCTAAAAAGGTAAGAGCTATTACTAGAAATACTATATACTAAAGAAAGATCGTATCTAGTAGTATCCACTGGCCTATCAGGACTGTTATTTTTACTTGAAATAGAGCTGTTGCTTTTACTTGAAATCATGCAGCTCAGCAGAAACATCAATTGGTATCTGTGTAGCTCGAGAGAAATCAATATTTGTCATCAGTAATGACTAATTGAGTTCAATTAGAAGGGAGTCATTACGTTGTTGGTTATAAATTTATAATGCAAAGGAAGAACAACCCAGTTAAGATGGTTGGTGCTTGACAGCTTGAATATATTTTCTGGTGGAAAGCTATGCGACTACCATGTGTAAATATTAGACAGCAATTCAATATAGACCCAATTTCAGTAAAAAAAAAAAAAAAAAAAAAAAAAAAAACTCAGTTCCAACTTCCAACAAGAAACTCAATAACCCTATTATTTCTGTAAGAATTCAGTAGTCGAAAAAATAATAAAAAATAAAATAAAATAATAAGCTGCGTGGTGTTGCTCATAATGCTTTGGACTGGAGGTACCATTACATAAGTGTTATCATTGCAATACCAGTTTGGGACCTGACCAGTGTGGGTACCAAAATGAAGGACCAAACCTTGTTATTCTGACATGTCAAATGCTGCCCATTTCAGTTACTTATAGAAACCAAACCAGCTCTGGTGTCTGTCAAATATTTTTTCTTGTGTTTTTGACTTGTACCTATTTTTTCCAATCCTCACATTTGTGGAAAGTAGAATTTCGCGCAGCCATATAGTTAAGTACAAAAATGCTTCTTTTTTCCATTGCAGTGCTGCCAAAAATGCAGAGACCAATGAAGATGTTGCCATAAAGAAAGTTGGAAATGCATTTGAAAACCGTATTGATGCCAAGAGAATTTTAAGGGAAATAAAACTTCTTCGTCACATGGATCATGAAAATGTAAGAATCATTTTAAATGTGTTTTCTTAATTGATTGGCTATTGTTTTCGAAATTACAAATTGGGTTTCTATATTGTTTATGACTGATTTGATGCTTCTCGTGGAATTCTGGAATCAAGGCATGAATTTGTAACTATCTTTTTTTGTTCATAAATAATATGTTGTATCTTTCTTTTTGTAGCTATTATGATTTAAATTGAAACATTTTATGGGTAAACATGAAAATGGCTGGATTTTATGATTCTTAAAAATCCAAATGACCTTTACTTGGTTTTATAATCCTGGATCAGTAGCTTCCATGGCCTTTACCAAATATCAATTATTATATTATGTGAAAAATGATTACTATTTTGCTCTTATTGAAACAGGTTATTGCACTAAAGGACATTGTACGCCCACCACAAAGGGAGAACTTCAATGATGTGTACCTTATTTCTGAGTTAATGGATACAGATCTCCATCAGATAATACGTTCCAACCAGCAATTAACTGATGACCATTGTCAGGTTTGTTACTTCCTATCGTTGAGCCTTGACTGATTCTAGCTTAGCCTCATAGTACTATTTTAAGGAAATTACAAGCTAATGAGTGCAAAGCAAGAAAACAAGTTGGCAAAGAAAAAAAAGCGATCTGGTTGTTGTTTTTACTGGTGTAAATTGGCCTGTGATGTTTATATACCTCTCCAACTGGATAGGTCATTAAAGAATAAACACATTTCAACTTTTAGAAGGCCCCATACTAGCATGGTACTGAATTTAGGCTCTGACATGAACTATCAACAACACATTTCTAGAGAGCTCGAAACTTACCTTCACAATATCCATACTCCTATAAAGTGTGATTGTAATATACTGGAATGGACCCAACATGACCTTATGGACACATTTCCGATTTACACATATGTTTTCCTTTTCAAATAGTAGGCCATCACAATGTAAAATGTTATAAATATAACAAAAGAACACATTTCTGGTTTACACGTATGTTTTCCTTTTTTGGTTTACACCTGGATACCCGATATATATTTTTTAGCTTTTTGTTTGCTGAAAGCATCTTCTCTCATACTTGCATTTAGAATGAATATTTTGGGTCTGTTGGCATGACATTGTGAAAACCAATAGTTAGTCATCTGTGGGTTAGTAGTTTGCCCCTAGCATTTTTCAATTTACTCTTAGGTTATAACAAATTGCTTGATGCCCAGTTTATATGAAGTGGATAATCTAAAATTTATATCTTCATAGATTTTGTTTTAGTTGTTTGAATCAGCCTCCTTGCAAAAATGCAAGGGGAAGGCTGCCTAGAAATTCCCTTTCCCAGGCCTCACAACGTGAGGAAGCTTTCGGCACTGGGTATGCCCTTTTTATAGGTTTTGTTTTAGTACACTTTAAGCCTTGAGGAAATTGAAAAATTATTTTAGTTTAGGGGCAAAATCATCAATTTTGATCAGAATACATCTTTTCAATTAAGTCAGATAGTAGATTACCATCTAGAATTATCACAATATATTAGTGCAAGTTATTTCAAATGTAGTGAAACACTGACTGTTATTGGGGGAAAGAAAGAAAAAACAAAGTCATCTCTTAAAACCTAAGATACCATGGTATCTAACTAGAATATTGTGCTTTCACAGTATTTTCTGTACCAGTTGCTACGCGGGTTGAAGTATGTACACTCAGCAAATGTACTACACCGTGACCTCAAGCCGAGCAACCTGCTGTTAAATGCCAACTGTGACCTGAAGATTGCTGATTTTGGGCTTGCCAGAACCACTTCTGAGACCGATCTCATGACCGAGTATGTTGTCACACGCTGGTACCGTGCACCTGAGCTTCTTCTTGGCTGCTCTCAGTATACTGCAGCCATAGATGTGTGGTCGGTTGGTTGCATTATGGGAGAGATAATTACCAGAGAACCTCTCTTTCCGGGGAGAGATTATGTGCAGCAGCTGAAGTTGATTACTGAGGTATGATTTGTCTGTGGACTGGCAAGTGCCAATGATACATACATACATACATACATATACATATACATATACATATACATATACATGCACACACATATATATATATAGAGGTTGGCTAATATCAAATAAGTTGTTTGTGAGGTTCCGTGCAACCAAGTCGTTTTCTAATTTTCGAAGTTCAAAAGGTCGATCCAAACCGTTATATGTGATATCTATATTAAAATTGACTCAACTTTTGTTCAATCTTTGGCGACGATGACAAGCTCTTCAAGGTAGGGTTGAAATGTTGAGTATAACTTACAGGCACATTTTACAAATATTATGAAAATCTTAGATGTTAGTTGCAAAAACTAAGAAATATTTGGTGTTATTTGCCAAGAATGATGAGTAGTGTAGTTAGAAGTAAACAGTACCTTATGGATTGTGGAGTTTTACATTGCCATTCTTGGAAAATGGAAAGTGATGATAGTTATGGTTAGCCTTATGAACTTTCTTTCTTTTTATTTTTTGCCCTTTCTCGAAAAGTTAATTGGCTCGCCTGACGACACAAGCCTAGGCTTTCTTCCAAATGATAACACAAAGAGATATGTCAGGCAACTTCCATGGTTCCCAAGGAAGATTTTTGCCCTTCAGTTCCCTACAATGTCTCCTGGTGCAATTGACTTGCTGCAGAGGATGCTTGTGTTTGATCCTAGCAAGCGCATTACAGGTACTTTGCAATTGCATTGAATTCTTATTTACCTAGTTGCCAAACAAAATTAGAAATATCATCCTCATAAAACACAAGACAGATAGGGGAGAAAAATAAATATAGAAATAACAGACAGTTCCCTATGATTGTGCTTTTTTTTTTTTGTAAAAAATGAGGATCTAAGTCCTCATTTGTGTATATTGATTGGTGGGGAAGGTACCCTACGATTGTTAACTTGTACATGGATTCTCTTGACAGTGTAAACCCCCCATGTTGATAATTAATATTCATTAGTTTACAACAAATTCTGGTGGATACTTTTTTCACAATTTTTTTCATCCGCACTTTTTAGAAGTGAACCCCTATACTATTGGCTTTAATGCATTGTAGTTGACGAAGCTCTGCACCACCCGTATTTGGCCTCTCTTCACGACATAAATGACGAGCCTGTTTGCCCGGCTTCCTTTAACTTTGATTTTGAGCAGCCCAACTTTTCTGAAGAGAATATAAGGGAGCTCATTTGGAGGGAATCTCTAGCTTTTAATCCCAATCCCCCTTTTTAGGAAGATAAGAAGGTTCGTCCAAATGATATTTTTTCGAAAGTTTAACGAGTTTCCTTCAAATGAACAATAGAAATATGTATAAGATCATTTGTCTGTGGAGGGAGGAAATTTATTCATTGGAGTCTATACATATCATTACTGTTGATTGAGGGGGGGGGGGATCACTTGGCATTTTCTTATTTTCACAATCTTTAAAAACAAAGGCCTAATTTTGAAATCCAACTCTATTAATATGATCTTATATTATCCGTATATTATGTCTATAAAATATGATTCAATTTGATGTATGTTTCACCGTATATCAAATAATTAAAATTTTAACGGTTATGTCTCATCAATAATTAAGTTGCATGTTATTTGACTGTTGGGTTATCTATATGTCCAATAAAATGTCATTTACTTCTCAATTTTAATTTAATTTAATTTTTTTGAAAATCAGTTGTCGAGATTGTGAAAACAAGGTCAATCTTGGTGAAGTTTTATCGTAGTCGTTAAACTAAGCTTTTTATGATCGTAGGTGTTTTGAATTTACCTTGCTCAAGACAGATTGTGCAGCAAGAAATGAAGCTTGGTTAATGTTTTTTGTTTTCTAAAACCTGGTTGAGGTGGAAGAAGACTAGATTAGAGATAATATTACTTGCAAGTAATTTACCGAGTGATTTGTAAAGTAGATCAGGTTTGCAGTATGTAGTGCATCTTAGTTTATTGCCAAGGCTTGTTTGATTTTTAATTTATTATCTCCCCATATAACGGGTGAATAGCTGTAAAGTTTTTCTGGAATTGATTCTCATATCTAATCATGATTCCAAAACAACTGGAGGATACATATTATCTTATTATGTTATACATAAATTATCTTTAATCAGACAATTCAAGGAAGCTAGCAGCATTAAAATAAGTGCTCCTGGCATTCGTGAAGTGCAACTCTACAAGAAACCTTGTCAATAGGAACCCTTAAAGGGGCACTGATTGATGATAACCTTATCAATGGCAAGAGGTTCTTTCGGGAATGCACATGGCTTCCCAGGACCTTGGTTGCGGATCAGAGCACAAGGTGCAGGGGTGACACCGCTTGCCACGCCCTCAACATTTGTGCAATTCCATTGAATCAACTTTGATTCTATCACCTGGGCAGTCACATTCGACATGCAAATTCCCTTGAAATGATCATCTGGTAACCCTTCTAATTTAGCAACCATGGTCGCATTCTCAGCATAAACATTGCTATAGTTGATCCCGGTAACGTTGGGCAATGCTTTAGGGTCGAATTTATCATCTGGGTGCTGCCCGTAGTTACTGGTCATCCAAAACACCCACTTGATGGTGTAGAGATTCATTCCCTTGAGAAAAATGTCCTTAACATAACCTCCCCTTCCAACACCTGATTTGATGCGAACACCTGATTCTGAATTGATGGCTGAGATGTCTTCGGCACGAACATTCCTGATCCCACCAGACATTTCGCTACCAAGGGCTATGACAGCACTAGTGGGTGAGATGCATGTGAGTCGTCGGATCGAGATGTTCTCGCTTGGCATGCCGACAGCAATACCATACTGGTCCCAACCACTCTTTACGGCAATGCAATCGTCGCCTGAGACTATGTAGCAGTCCTCAATACGGACTTCAGAGCA
This sequence comes from Carex arenaria, assembly GCA_964058825.1. Taxonomy (NCBI): domain Eukaryota; kingdom Viridiplantae; phylum Streptophyta; class Magnoliopsida; order Poales; family Cyperaceae; genus Carex; species Carex arenaria. The sequence continues at coordinate 53,058 of CAXKVW010000302.1, read as the reverse complement.
AGAATCTGAAAAGCAAATCAATCCAAGTTAATAAATAGTTGTAGGATGCAAATACATTTTAATGCTCGTGAAGAAAAGCAAGTATTGGTGAGCATTAGCGTACCCGGATCAATTCCATCGGTGTTGGGCGAATTAATAGGAGCAAGCACTGTCACGCCAGAAAATATCACATTTCTGAAAAGTTAAATGACACAAAACAGTTCTAGTGAGGCCTATATATATATCTTGAGAAAACAATGAATAATGAAAAATTGTTTTGCTTAGTAATGATTTAATTTGTTGGGGCCATACTTGCAATAGACAGGATGGAGGTTCCATGAAGAGGAGTTCACAAAGGTGACATTGGAAACGAGAATGTTTTCTGAATACATGATCTCTAACAAATAGCCCCTAGTGTAGTTAAGTTCTTTGGCATGGTACATGTCCCACCAGATCTGGCCTTGCCCATCTATCGTACCGTTGTTTCCTGCTCATTGGGAAGCAACAGACGACAAGTCAATAATTAATTGCATGCAGCAAAAAAAAAATGTATATAGACAAGAAACACCAATTATCATATATATATATATATATTAAGCTTATCGCCAGAGTAATTTGTATTATTAAGGTTTTAATGAATATATGTACCTGTGATAACTACATCAGTGAGATTGGAACCGGCAATGAAGTTGCTGTGCCTTGGCCCAGGCAAGTCTCTTCCTCTTCCGTATGACTTCAAAGGTGCAATCGGTGGGTAGTCACTAATATTCTGTATATATATTACAAAATAACATTATTTTTTATAACCAGCTTATATTTCCATCAAAGTAATTCACAAAACTTGAGCTTCCATTCAATCACATTACTACTTAAAGGTGTCAATGTCTTTCAAAATTCCTGCTGTCTTGACCGACATCTAATAAACCCCCCACCAATTGTCAACAAAAGCCACCGAATTGCAAAAGACTAATCAACCATGAAATAATAACTTATGTGGTACAGTATTTAAAACAATATAAAAGTATTTTCTAAAAAATATTAAAGTATAATGTTTGACAATTATTACACATTTTTTTCCATGGACTTGACCAAATTAATACCCAAGCGTGGTTGATACTTTTTTTTCTTTTTCCGCAAACAGCATTTGACTCGTGCAAGTCCACATTTGATGAACAAAAGACGGACGTTCCCTTTCTCATTTTATCATCTCCAGTTAAGAAAAAACAAACAGGCAGAGTCGCAGAGACAGGAGTAGAACTAAGGTGCTCCCGGGAATGCTAAGTTATTTTGTATTCTTAACTCTAAAATCTATCGGATTAACTTCGAACGACGAATTCAAACCGTTGAAATCCTTCTACCTTACGAGTTATGCGTCTACATGTGAAAATTTTAAAGTTTTGAATTAATTTAGTATAAAATCAAGTAGTCAAAATTAGAAAGTTTCTAAATTAATTTTAATGCATTCATTTTTTGGAAGATTTTTGACTAGTTGATTTTATACTAAATTAATTTGAAACTTTAAAATTTTCATATATAGACACATCATTCGTAAAGTAGAAAAATTTCAACGGTTTGAATTCATCGTTCAAAATTAATCCGATAAGTTTTAGAGTAAAAAATACAAAAAATTTGGTACTCTTAGGAACACCCAGTTCTACTCCAGAGACAAAGTCTAACAGTCAATTTATGAGGAAATTGTGATATCCATTAGCTAACAAAAGGTGGATGACGTGTCAAAATCACGATTGTAACTACTCTAGCATGCGCAATCATCGCATATTCATGAAGCAAAAGTGAATCAAAACTGATGCAATCTTATCCCAACCCGTACAAACGCAAGCGAACAAAACGCGACTAACAGAAACAGAACAAAAACGGAATATAAATAATTAAATATCGCTAAGGCCTAAAGACATTAATTGTAAGGACGAAAAAAAAAACAAGAAGCCGATCGAGTACTTACAGTAGAGGCGAGAATAACAGCGTCCTGCTCGAGGAAAAGCGTGAAATGGCTGGTCAGGTTGAACGGCGCCGTCAGCCATTTTCCAGGTGGAACCACCAGCATTCCACCGCCTTGCTTCTCGAACTTGGCCAGCTCAGCCACCGCCTTTTTAAATGCCTCCGTGCTGCTTGTCTTGCCATCTCCCACCGCACCGAAGTCCTTGAGATTGACAGTGTGGGCTCGGCATGGCTGAGCGACTCCAGCTGCTGATAACTGGGGCCCACCCCTGCGGGGTAGCATCTGGCTGTACTTGCATTCGCCGGTCGGGAGGAAGCAGAGGAGAGAGATGAGACACGCCGATAATAAAAGGTAATTGGGTATCTTGACCGGCGCCATTTTTAGGAGAGTGTGTACCGGTCGAGGTGAATTATAAAAAGGACAGAGCGGTTATGGTAATGGTTATGGTATGCTTCTTTTATAGATGGAGATAGGAAACGGTATTAATGGATTAAATTCTTGGATTTGGAGGGAGTGTCAATAACGGAAAAGAAACTGAAAATCCCTATGAATAGATCGGGTGCTCCCGGTCTTTATTACTAAATTGTGGGTCCCTGATGGTTTTCCGGGATTAGGTTACACACAGATTGGCTAGGCCTTGTTATTTTTGGAAGGAAGTGATAGGCTATCTTTTCCTTGGAAAGAGGTATAACTACTAAAATCTAAATCGTGTGTCAATTCCCGCTGGATATGTTCTGAGTCTCATCACTGATGAGAACGACAATTTAGTTGTTAAAATTATGGAGTAATTGCCCAAGAGAGAATGTCTTTGGGTAGGCGTTTAAGGCAACAAAATATTCCGTGCAAGCATCAAAGGTAAGGGGAATAAAATTTCAAAATTAAAAGATGTGGTACATAAGTCGAAAATAGGAACAGTAGGAAGTTGGTATGAACGTACCCGAATTTTAATTAGACGTCAAACGAAGCATCATCGGCATTCGGCAGCATCATTCAACATATTAATAGAGTGCTAATTAAACTATGTACAATTAATCATTATTTTATAATGCATAAATGATTGTTCAATTATAAAATAAATATTTCAACTGTTTAATGCAGGGTAAATATGCATCATATATCATCAATTTTCATAAGCATAATAAATATATGTTTCTTATATTGTTTAGGAAAATAATTATTTCCCATAGGTTATGTCTAAATGTCGAATTTTAAATTCAAAATCCATTTATATATGCTCCCGAGTTTGATAAAGAAAGGTGAATGGAGAAGAGTGGAACAAATAAAAAAAAGAGAAAAAGTGTTATGAATAAAATTATAAATGTGGATGTTAATTCATTTAGTTTGTAATTTTCAACATTAATTACTTCAAAACTTCTCCTAAAAAAATAGGTTCAACTCCCCATTTATTATTATAATTAATTTAGATAGTTTTTAATTAACAATTTATAGCTTTTAAATAGAGTTTTGTAAAAATGTATTGTACACATGAAAAACATATAAATAAAAGATAATTAACCATCCTTTATACACTCTCTATCTTGTTTACTTTTTTATCTTTATTTTATAACACAAAGGAGTATATTTATCTTGCTCCCCGGAGAAGTATAAAAGGGACATGGAGAAAATAATGAAAATATTTTATTTATTATATATTTTTTTTTCAATTTAGTCAATAACAAATTTAATTTTCTTCTCAAATGTTTTATTTCTTTCCGCTGCAATACATTATTTGGAGTCTTTTTGTTAAGTGGACAAAATGTACGTAAACATTTCAAGTTAAATATGACACAACAATTTTGTTCTGGTTTGTGATAGATTTAGACGATTTGTATGGCTGTCTGTGCTATCTGATTACATAGGTTTGTTTAAAATATCCATACCCATTGGCTTTGTACTTATCTAATTAACCATTATAAACATTTTTTTTTTGATAAAATTCTAGGTTTAATAAATAAATAAATAAATATGACCCAACCATTACTTGAGTTGTGTTGACCAAAGTCCAAAGATGCTGTACCATTACTCCTATATATAAAGTCTCTTATCCGTATCCGACACGTATCGGATACCACCACTGTGTGAATACGTCTTACCTAGTGGTCAGTGATGATCCATATTTTTCCAATATCTCAATTGGAAATATCAGCATTTTGATTGAACTAAAACTAAAAAGCAAGATGTACAGATACGGTACATCATGGTGGGTGTGTGGGTTGGGGACCCAATATGTTAAATATAGTAAAATATTTTAAACTTTTTCCTATGCAGAAACTACACCTGATCAGTTTTGCTATTGATGGCAAAAGAAATGTGTTAGTTTTGTTGAGATTTTGATGTCCACCGATATCGTATGCCCCATCTAGGGCCGCAAATGAATCGAATCGAACTGAATCGAACTTATTCTAGTTTGAGTTTGGTTTGAATTAATTTCGAATTAAATGACTTGGTTGGACTTTGAAAATTGGAAAATAACTTGGTTGCATGAAAGCTCAGGAACAATCGATTGTATATTAGCCAACATCTCTCTCTCTCTATATACATACATACATATATATATACTAGTATCGTGCCCGTGCGTTGCAATGGGGACATATTATAAGATTGAATAGAATATGAAGAGATATTTTTGTTTGACATTCACACAAATTAAGAAAATATATATTTAAATGAATATTAATGACAAATGAAAAAAATAGAAATTCAAATAATAAATAACAATGAAAGAAACAACAACAAATGAAAACAACAGATCAAATATAACTTGAATTTTTTTTCTTAAAGTATCATTGCTAGTGTAATCCTGTTCGATGCAGTCCAACATTTATGGAAATAAACAAACAAAATATGAAAATTAGATTATAATTCCTCAAGTTGAAAATATATAATAAAATAATAAAATTAGAAATGTTAAATTAATATGGTTCATACCTTATTTCATCAATTCGCAAAGATACAGTAGCCCTAATAAAAAATATTTTTTCCCTTGACACAATGAATATAGCATATCAGAAAATTTATTTTCTCTACAGATTCAGAAAGATTGAATAATTTTTATTTTCACTGTCAAAAATATAGAGGAAGATGAGAAATGAAACAGAGAAAATGAAGAAATAAAAATAAATTAATTAATTATAGGAATCAGAGATGGGGAACACTATATTGAAAGCAAGAATTATATTATTGAGAGCTGAGAATTTTTCTCTCTCTTTTCTACCAACTTTGCCCTCAATAAATTTTTCTTTCAATCTTTATTTGAAATTAAATTACTATAATAAAGAAAACATTTGATTTGGAATTGCTTATTCATCTATTATTCTCAATGAAACTGTAATTCTTTTGAATTGCAACCTGAAAATTGAGACATGCCCAAATCTGACTATATGTCGTCACATATATTCACCAAATAAACACCAGAGAGAGTCTCTTGCCATGTTATTTACAAAAAAATTCAAATGCTTAACAGTACAAATGACAGATCTAGTATATATATGAAAATTATAAATAAGAAATGCAATTTTTTGTTACTTTTATCCATATGATCATGATTACAATATAAACCAAGTTACTTTATCTTATTAGAGATTAATATTTTAGCACAAAATAAATAAACGATTTTTCCAAAATGAAACTATCTATTTTAATTCACAAATAAAATATTTAGAAAATTACGAAATGTTTATTAAATTTTAAATATTAGTCAATGACTCCTCAATTGAAAAGGATCCAAATTTTAACATGTTACTTTTTTTTCATAATTTTAATTGCACATATTGAAACTATCAAACTTTAACCCTCTTTTTTAATTCAAATAATTTCCGTTGGATCAATTAAAGATGAATTTGTTCTACCAATATTTTTTGTCCAATCTCAATGAATTACCCCCATTAATTAATTATTCAAAAAAATTATTTCTAACTGTTCTAAAATTTTAATCAATTTGGAGTTGCGAAATTCTATACTATCTTATTCCAATCTATTAGAATGAGCAACTTTGTTATGCATGAATTATTTAAATAAAAAAAATTGTAGGCATGAATTTTCCTTCCATAATTGATAGCAGAAATTAATTAGAAACAAAATAAGAAAGTATTTATAGCACTTCCCATAAGAGATAGCTTCTAAGGAGAAATAAAGAAACAAATCGTTATGATTCATTCAATTTTAATTGTGACAAACTATATAGCAGTATGTGTGAAAAATATATTGTTAACTAAAGTTAGACTTCTACACATAAAATAAATGTATTTAATCAAAAGATGATAGATTATGAGATTGGAGAGCTGATATTAAATCCAAAAATCCATTCTTTAATCTCAGCCGTTGGCGGATCAGGACAACTACGTACATTATATAAGAATGGAGATATATATAGAGTCTGGCTAATTTGCTACTAGCAGCATTTCAGCAAAGTGCTGCCAGATCTTTTGACTGTCTGATTTGATTAAGATTCGCGCTTGATGAAATAAGAAATAATAGAGCGATGGGTGGAGAACTGGAGATTATCTTCCGTCTCTCTAGACTCTCCGTCTCTCCCTAACCTTATTTCCAATTCTCTCTCTTCCTGCTCGACTCGCTCGGCTCGACTAACCCTCGCGCAAAAATTGGACAAATCACCAGTGCTCCACGGGAGTACGCTCCCAATGAACGTCTCTCACTCTCTCCGCCTCGATCTGACCACTCCGCCTCGCGCTTCTTCCCCTCAGTCGCCCTCGATCTTCCAAACTTCCCTCTACTTTTAAACCCAACAAGCTTCCTTTGTCAGGTGACGTTTCAACAATTGTTGTTTAATTTTTCATAGTTTGTTGCAATTTCGGTTTTTTTTTGTTTAATTTAGAACATTAGATAGCACTGTATCTCCACCCACTAACCCACATTTATCTTTTTTTTCTCAAAGTTTCGTACGGTACTTCATTGCTGGTCTTCTCTCTGTCAGTATCCGTTAACTTAATGCTAATTATTTGACTAACTTTTGTTGTATTAATTACTAGGTAATATATGGAGACATGCAGTGAAGGTAGTCATCTTTAATTTTGAAAAAAGGAAAAAATGACTTGATAATTAGAAAGACCTTGAAAATTAGAAACACTTAACTTGATAATCACTGTTACAACTCAATCATTGAGCCTTCATACTTTTATAAAAAACACTGAACTTAATAATTGTTGCTTGATTGTACTGCTGTTGTTTCTGTCGTGTCTAGTCATTGCATTTTATGTTAAACATTATAATATGTATTCGTTTTTAGTACTTTTGTTATGATTAAATATGTGTTGTTGTGCTGTTAAGTAAATAAGATAAAGCTTATACTGTATTTTCTGTTATGATTTTTTACTATTGTTTTTATGCTTGAAAATAAACATAATACTGTAATTCATCTTTAAACTGAGTTGCATCCTAAAAAAAACAATTACATAATATTGGAATTCTGTTTATTTAATGTTTACTTGTCCAAGAGTATACATTATGCATGCGTAGTTTGTATTGAATAATACTTGTCCAAGACTGAAATTTTACAAAATTGAGTAACTGACGAATATGAGAATTGGTTATGCTTATTATATCATTTTTTTTTGTAGACAAATGGATGATTCCACATTAGATGAAATTATTGATTTGGAAGAAAATCTGACGAATGACTTGGAAGTAGATGAAATTAGGAGCACGGTCCAAGAGCCTTCAAGAGAGAAAAGTGTTGAGCCTTACATAGTGATTGAATTCTCTAGTAAGGAAATGGCTTATGATTTCTACAATATGTATGGCTACATTACTGGTTTTTAGTATTCGTAGAAATAGTTTCAACAAGACTAAAGAAGGGTTGTAGAGGTCAATTAGATTGGTGTGTTTCAAATTGAGGTTTAACAAAAGGCAAAAACGTCAATTGGAAGATGATTTGGAGACAATTAGTGGATCAAATGTAAAGACACCGGAAAAGCAAACATCAAGCAAGAGATGTGGTTGCAAAGCGTTGTGCCATGTGAGGCTTCATGAGGACGGGAAGTGGAGGATAACGGGCCTCAACAAAGATCAAAATCATGCATTCATTGCAAACACTCCTTCAAAGAAGTGCCACCTTCAATCCCACAAACATATATCAATGGAAGATAGGGTGGATATTGAGTTATTAAATGAGATAAACGTCGGAGCTACTCAAATTAGGGAGTTTCTTGGGGCGAGGGCAAGAGGTAAAGAGAATTTTCATTACAGCAAGAAGGATGTGAACAACCAAATTGGGAAGGTGAACCAGAAATTGGTAGGGGTGGATGCGAATGCATTGATTGACTACTTCAAGCGAAGGCAACAAGATAATCCTGATTTTTTCTTCGAAATTGAGCCGGATGAGGATAAGGTTGTCAGAAACATATTCTGGGTAGATGGTCGGTCGAGAAGGACATATAAAGAGTTTGGTGATGTTGTTGTGTTCGATACAACTTATCAAACCAACAAATATAGTATGCCCTTGGGACCTTTCATTGGTGTTAACCATCACCGACAATCAATATTCTTCAGTTGTGCTCTAATTAGAGATGAAAAGAATACAACTTTTTGTTAGTTGTGCACCACATGGTTGCAAGCGATGGGTGGTAGAAAACCAAAGTTCATATTCACAGATCAATGTCCATCAATGAGGGTAGCAATAGATAAAGTGTTCGGTGTTGACACGATACATAGGTGTTGTTTGTGGCATGTGATGATTAAAGCTAAGGAACACTTGGGGGTGATTTATGGGGCGATAAAGGGCTTTGCAGATGAATTTTCTGATCTCATTACTTATAGCTCGACGATTGTCGACTTTGAAGCAAATTGGAGAGTTGTTGTTAAGAAATACAAATTAGAGGGTAACAAGCACCTAAAATTGATGTTCGACAAACGTGACAAATGGGCCCCTGCTTTTTTTCGTGAGACTTTTTGCTCTGGAATGTCGACTACACAACGAAGTGAGAGCATCAATGCTATAATGAAGATTTGGATGGACTCCAATACCTTTGTATGATTTTGCAACAAAGTTTGAGAAGATGGTTCAAGATATCTATGAGAAAAAGAGTGATGAGGACATTCGAACGTTGAATGAGGTCCCACAGTTGTCAACTATCGATCCAATAGAGGCCGAAGCACGACGAGTGTACACTCGCAACATGTTCTTCCGTTTTAAAACTGAATTAAAGAAATGTGGAGGATTGCGAGTTAGTGAGGTGGAGAAGGACAAGCTATACGAGGTACGTCCAGCAAGGGCAAGGGCAAGGGCAAGGGCAAGATATGAATGGTATAAATCGAATCACATGGTTCACATAAACAAAATAGATGTTAAGACAGATTGTGATTGCAAAAAGTTTTAATTTGAGGGTTTTTTATGTTCACATGCACTAGAGGTGATGCGACTAACATCAATGGAGCCATTCCTTTCAGACCACTACATTCGAAAAAGGTGGACCCGTGATGCTAATGCAAGCATAAAGAGAGGTCCTATTGAGAGAAGCATTGAAAATACGAACCTAGATTCCGTCATGCTTAATGTCCTAACCCAGCGATGACAAATACTTTCTAAGGAGGCCCTCAAGAAACATGCAACGTATGAAATGGTTTGCACAAAATTAGATGAGCTCGTAGATGATGCAACAAAAAGCAATCGAAGAATTTTTCGAGATACTCCTACGCAAAGCATGGACAAAATTGTATGTGAAGCAACACAGTCGCTTGAGTTTCATGATCCACCGGTCTCGCAATACAAGGGAAAAAGAAAACCGCAACGATTCAAACATCCAATTGAAGTATAGAAGGCCAAAAAAAATGCAAACTTCTAGCTATTGTCAAAGAAAGGAAGGCCACAATATGAGTACATGTCCAAAGGTATAATAATTTAACAAAAAAAAAATATCAATTTCAACTTATGGTAATTATTTTTGCTTTTTTTGTAACATCAAAATCTGAAAGCTTTTTTTTTGTTTCCCCCTTTTTTATAACATACTACTACTACTGTGTTCTATTTTTGTAGAAAAAGAAGGATGCTAAATTAGGTAAGGGTCAAGCACAAGAATTATATGCGAATGAAGATAGTGAAGATTTGTCATTGGAAGATGACAATGCATATGATAGTGAAGATTTGTCGTTGGAATATTGATAATGCATATGTGGTATAGTTATAGAAATAGTATTTTTGGTATAGTTATAGAAAGGGTATTTTTGGTATAGCTATAGAAATGATATTTTTGTTATAATGATAGAAGGAATATTTCAAATTACCAAACTTATTGTTTTGCTAATCGAACTTGTTGTTTATGGATTATGGATATGTGACTGATGAGTATTGTAATGTTTATGGATTATGGATATAATGCATATGTGTGCTTGATGTTGTAAGCTTTTGATCCGTGGGTATGCTTGATGTTGTAAGATTTTGCTAAATTATGCTATTTTAAACTTTCTAGGGTGTAAATAGTAAAATTGATTGTCAAGGTAAAAGAGTTAGTAAGAAAAAGAAAATTAAATAAATTATATGATATTTTAGCTTCATTTGTTTTGGACTACATGCTATTACAGATATTTCCATGAGCTTATTAAAACTGTTGCTTGAAGTTCCATATCTGCTCCATTTATCCATATTTACAAGGTAATACAAGTTGTAGATTGAAATGGGGATCATTTCCTTGTTGCCTAACACCATACCAAAAGGAACATTTAGAAATAATTTGTGCTCCTCAAATTTAAGAGATTTACAGTCCCCTTAAAAATGAATGGTATTTGTTTCCTGTTATATAATCCAGAAAATGCTCATCTAATTAGTTCAATAAAGTAATTTTTCTTTTAGGTAATGGTTTAGTTAATCGGAATGAATTTGATAGATGATCAAATGCTTCTGAAATGCACCATATTTTAAACATGGTATTACTTCTAATTAGAAAACACATAAACATTTACTAAACTACAACATAAGCGGATGTTATTTAACATGCAAATTAATAGACCAAAGTAACACAAGGAGTATGAATTTAAGCAACTAAGTACATACAATTTAGACCATATGCTTTACAATTTCATATTTATTTTTTCCAACAATAATATGCTAATATATTTCTTTACAAACCTAGTTCGTATTGTCACTCAAAAAAGAAAATTACAACCCTACATATTTGCCAAAACTGGTACATAAATTCAAAATATGTTGTCATCTTCATTCCCAAAGCTCATTCTCGGCCTTTGCTTGAAATTCCATCGCTGATTCTCTACAATTGAAAAAAATAAGATAAAATTAAACAATCAACCTTATTAACTGTTAAACTGTGATGTTATGTTCAAGGGCATGCTAGAGTCAATAATTATCAAACTGGACAAAGCCTACCAAGAGTAGCACACCTATTTATTCCAAAATTCAAACATAGCTGGACAATATCAGATTTGTACCAATCTATTACCAGCCAACTTTCTTCTGAAGCTCCAAAATGATAATTTGGTTTAGTGTTGCTACAAATGAACTGAAAAGAGATATACCAGCTGGTACAGTAACCTTATACAATACATCTACTCAGAGACAAAAAAAAGGAACCGAGGTTGGTATAGTAACATTACACCTTTAGAGGGCGTGAACCAAACTGACACTATCTGCCCCACTTCTCAGTCACCAAGTTGGTCAAAAGGCTTTTTTCAAAATTGGAGAAATCTATATTTTTCCGGAATACTCGTTATATCTTGTCAGTTTGTGGATGACGGTAGGACTGAAATTTCTAGATGTCACCTAATTTCTCTCTAACATATTTTTTGTAAAACTTAAAATGGAGCAATATGAGAAAATTCATGGACCAAACACATTGGATTCCCCTTTCAAAAAATAACGGTAGCCAGCAAAGAGTAATTTCAGATGAAAACACGAAGGGCAAATAAGCATGCAAATAAGAAGGCGGTACTCACTGGTCTGACGGAGCTGGTAACATCATTGAACTGGCTTGCTAGTCCTTTAGGTGCCGGTACAGCCTGCCTCTCAGCTTCATGGTGCAACAGCTGGTTCTCATTTAAAGGTTGTAATGGCAGCACGCTTGTCAGGCTGGTCTCTGCTCTCAGCTGCATGGTCAGACGGTTTGTCAGATCACTATGCGCTTCTTGCTCTATCGCCTCTTGGAGGTATGAGAGACAACGCTCGAATCTGATTTGAAAACAAGGATATAGTTAAGCCAAAATGCTTATCTAATTGGAATTAATACATAATGCATTTTACAAGTTGATGCCCCCTCCCTCCACTGATATACACTTTTAAAACTCTGGTCAAATCCCCCCTTGATTTATGAAAAATTCTGATAACAAGGAGCTAATCTAATTACCTTTCTATCAAGTTAATCCTATATATCATTATTACGAGGGGGGAACTATCTCATCTACATACTTGAAAAGATAATAGAATATAAATGCTTGTCTGCATACCTGTCACTGTGAACCATCTCACGGTACTGGTATTGGAAAGCTTCTCTGGAATTCGAGCAACCTGACCAAACCCTAGCTAACGACATAATGCACGCACTAGCAGCTCGAACGACATATATATTTCTTCTGACTCGTCGACGGAGAGGCAGAGCTGAATGAGCGACCTGGAGGGGAGCTGAGTAAATTGGATCCGGACGGAGAAACAGAGTTGTCGGAGCGATATATATATTTCTTCTGACTCGTCGATGGAGAGACGGAGTTGTCGGAGCGACCTCGAGCTGGACGGCCCTAGAAGAGAATGAGAGGCGTAGGAGGAGAGAACGCGAGAGAGAGAGAGGCGCTGAGGGGCAAAGAGAAAATAAAAACCCTACAAACGGAGCATTTTTTTCGTTCCCTCAAATCAAATCAATGATTTAAGCAAATCAAATCAATGATTTAAGCAAATCAAATCAATGATTTAAGCGCTTCATCAAGCGCAAATCTTAATCAAATTAGACGGTCAAAAGGTCTGGCAGCACTTTGCTGAAATGCTACTAGCAGCAAATTAGCCGGACTCTATATATATATATATATATATGTATGTATATATATATATGTATGTATGTATATATATGTATGTATATGTATGTATGTATATATATGTATGTATATATATGTATGTATGTATATATATGTATGTATGTATATGTATGTATGTATATATATGTATGTATATATATGTATATATTTATATATAGAGTGTGGCTAATATGCTTTCGGTAGCATAAGCACCGAAATACATCCAACTCCTTTTTCAATTTTCGAAGTCCAAAAGGTCGATCCAAACCGTTAGATGTGTTCTCTATATTAAAATGTGCTTGGAGACCAAATTTTACATTGTTTGGATTTTTTTTACTATTTACTAAGCCACTTTGAAAATCGCTGATTCAACGGTGGCTTAACCCAACAGTGAAACCGTTGGATCAGTGATTTTCAAAGTGACTTAATAAATAGTAAAAAAATTCTAAAAAATGTAAAATTTGGTCTCCAAGCACATTTTAATATAGAGAACACATCTAACGGTTTGGATCGATGTTTTGGACTTCGAAAATCGAAAAAGTAGTTGGATGTATTTCGGTGCTTATGCTATCGAAAGCATATTAGCCACACTCTTTATATATATATATATATATATGAGGAGGGATCAAGTTACAACAATTTTGAGTTACAACAATGATTTTTTTCATTTTCAAAGTCCAAATCGTCGATTCAAACCGTTCAACATGATTATTATATAAAATATGCTTCCAAATCAAATTTTACATTTTTTTACTATTTATTAAGATGGGTACAAAATTCAATAATCTGAATTTGACTAGTTTTTGTAAAAAACTTAATAAATAGTAAACAATTTCAAAAAAATGTAAAATTTGATATGGAAGCATATTTTATATAGATAATCATGTTGAATGGTTTGGATCAACGATTTGGACTTTAAAAATAAAAAAAACTGTTGTTGTAACTTGATCACTGCTCTATATATATAGGAGTTGGCTAAGATGCTACGCGTAGCATAGAGGTCCTCCGTGCAACTGCTCAATATTTGAGTTTTCAAAATCTTAACGGTCGATCCAAATCATTCAACATGATCTCCATATGAATATGTACTTGCAAACCAAATTTATAATTTTTATAATTTTTTTACTATTTTTTTAGATAGGTAGAAAATCACTTGATCTGAATGGTACAGAATTTTCAGATCAAGTGATTTTCTACCTATCTAAAAAAATAATAAAAAAATTCTAAAAAAATGTAAAATTTAGTTTGCAAGTACATATTCATATGGAGATCATGTTGAACGTTTCGGATTGCCCGTTAGAATTTTAAAAACTCAAATATTGAGCCGTTGCGCGGAGGCCCTCTATGCTACGCGTAGCATATTAGCATTTTCCTATATATATATATATTGTTTTGATAAAAATGATAATAAGTTTTTCAACTTTAATATAGTCAAATGTGGGAGTACGAATCCTTTAACCATTATACCAATAATTGCTATAAAATTTGAAATATAGAATAGTTAAAGTTGAGGTCCCCTTGAATTATGTATATATACTTAAAGTGCTAAGCCACCTCGTAATTTTAAAAAATTTCCTCACGTATATTGAAATTTAATAGAATTCTTATTTCTTTAAAGTTTTTATATACTTCAACACCCTCTCATAATATGGTTGATGTGTGTTTGCAGTCTAGTTGTTAGGACTCTATTTTGTAATTGTAAGAACTTGGATTTAAATTCCACTACCTACAAATTAATAATAATGCATTTTTAGTTTCGCTCCACTAAATTTTCTAGCTCTGACCTGTCTTTATATGTGCAATCAATCGTAAAGCTTTTTTTTTTTTTTTTTTTTTGCAAACTATGATTATTTATTCATAAAGCCACGTTTGATTGTGGAGTAAAAAGTGGAGCAAACTCCTTATTTCATATTTAAGTAGTCAAATAAGGAGTAAAATATGTGGAGTAAGATAGAGTAAGAAACGGGTTAATCTGAAGTAACTTACTCCACCTCTCTAGGTGGATTTATTTACTTTACAGTTTACCTGATGGGGCCACTGTCATAGGCAGTACGTGACATAAATTAATTTTAGATGTTGAAAACATGCAATATAGTATTTAGATCTGAATAATTAATTATTTAAACTTACATCCTTAATTGTTTATATTTAATGTCATATATTTAAAATAGAGTGATTCTACGATGCTTTGAGAACTAAAGATGGTGTTTTACTTCTCGCTCATATCTTCATTTCTAATTTTCAAACAGTCGATTCGAACGTCTCAACATGATCTTCATATTGTAATGTGCTTGGAGATCAAATATTACAATTTTTTCGAAATCTTTTACATTTTTTTTAGAATTTTTGAAAAATCAGTGTTTTTTGAATTTTTTTTATTATTTAATTTAATGAAAAGCTGTGATTTTCAAAAAAATTTAAAAATCGTAAGTTTTTTTTCAAAAAATATGAACTTTGATCTCTAAGTGCATATCATTATATCAATATGAAGATTATGTTGAAAAATTCGGATCGACTGTTTGAAATTTAAAAATGAAGATATAAACGGAAAGTAAAATACTCTCTTTGCTTTCCAAAACAAAATAGCCTATCTCTTTGAAATAATATAAATAATAGAAGAAAATTGTATAATTATAAGTACCTAAAACAATTTTTTTAACATCAAGAATATTGATTTTTTTTTTAATTTTTTTTAAGGACTGTCAAAATGTACATCAGATACTCACTCCCTAATTACAAAAATTCCTACCTAAAACAGTATTTACTCCACAGCATTCCTTCCTCTAGAAGTCGAAAATTTTAATCACATAAAAATGTGGACACGAAACTACATCTTCAAGTTCAAACACTAAACATTTCAAGTGTAAACATATTTAAGCTTCTCTCTGATGAATACCTAGAAATTGAAATCTCAATTAAAAAATTAAAGGGCACGAAATTGACGCTCTTAATACCAGACATTGCAAGTATAAACATAAAAAACATCCCTTCACAACACCAATTAGTTGGAACTTAAATTATATGAACAAGGAATTTGTCATTTAAAAAAGCAGCACAAGCAAAAACACCCAAAAAATTATTTGATAGCACCAAATAGTTGGAGTTTGAAAATTTAGCCTTGTCATATCAAGATTTTGTACATGATATTAGATAAAAATCTTTAGTAATATGGGTAAAACATATGTTTCTTGTGGCGGAACTACGTAGGATTAAAAGGTGGCCAAGTCATCCCTATGACTTAAAACTTTCTAATTTCATTCTCCGAAATTTTTTTATGTGACACCCGAAAAAATTCAAATTAATTAAATGACACCCGGCCTCAAAAATTGAAAAAAATGACACTCCCGTGAAATGGTTTCGTGCACCAACCCTGTACGGGCTCGCACAACCAATTGGCGCATCTATTGGTCCGCACTATGATTTGGCGCACCAGATTCGTACAATGATTTTGCGCACCAAGGGGTTCGCACAATGGTTTAGCGCACCAAGGGATTCGCACGGAAATTGACATACTTGCACAGATTTTAATGTGCTTAGCACAGATTTTGATGCAATCAAATGGTTCTTATAAATTTGGGCTTTGAATGATGGGACTCTTGGTCAAAGACGCATCTCTTGGGACAAGCCGGTCACATCAATTTTTTCCAATTTTGTAAGGACCATCCGATTGTATCAAGATCCATTCTAAGTACATTAAAATCCGTGCAAGTATGTCAATTTCCGTGCGAATCTCTTGGTGCGCAAAATCATTGTGCGAACCCGGTGCGCCAAATCATGGTACGGACTAAGAGATGCGCCAACTGGTTCTGCGAGTCAGTACAGGGTTGGTGCGTGAAACCATTTCGTGGGAGTGTCATTTTTCTCTATTTTTGAGTTCGGGTGTTGTTTAATTAATTTGAATTTTTCTGGGTGTCACATAAAAAAATTTCGGTTTAATTCTTTGAGATTTTTAATTTTTACAAAAATTCTTACTATTAGTCTCCTACATAAAATGAAATTACATAACATCTATTTATTTAGCTACCCCTATCTCAATTTTCTAGGTATAAACACTTTATCCGTGTAAATACACACACCCATGTACACAATGGATTACGGCATGGGTGCATGCACGTGAATCTGAGATCGAGAAGGAATTTAACGTGTTTTCTCCATTAATTTTTGAGATATAGGAAGATCACTAATTAATAAAAACAAAATTAAATAATTTTGTTTGAGGTAGAATTAGCCTATTTCTTCGCCAATTATCATAACACAATGTTAGACTAATCTCATCAACTGTTCACTCATAAATCTCACATGGTCGATCGCCTACTACTAAAAATGTTACGAACAATCTTTCTAATGTACCCTACTATCAAATCTTTTTTTTTCTTTTTCTTTTTAACATACTCCTTACTCTCAAATCTACCTCAAAGGTTACAGACTACAGATCCCAAAGTCAAATCCTGAAATACCAATCAACACTGATCCATCATATATTCTTTTTTTTTTTTGAAAAATCATGGAAGATACTATCAGAGTTATGCATTAATACCGAGTATCAGAATAAAACATGTTGTTGAGGAGCTATAAACAACATCCCTTATTTTCACACTTGCACTACTCACATATTACCAGTACATTGCAGCAAAGAAAGAAAAATAAAGTAAATCAAAGAAGGAAAAGGAAAAAAAACAAATTGCAAAAACACATCCATCCTAGCAATACAGAAAATATTAGGCTACCTCCTCCCCCCTCTAAACATCCTATAATTTCTCTATTTCCAAAGGAACCATGTCACACAAACAAACCACATAATACATGTTGCCACTCGGGCATTTGATGAATTTTTATATGCTGCCAACGATTCATACCAAATCAGTTCTACAGTGCCATGAGGCTTGAAAAGTTGAAAGCCAAGCTTTGTGGAAACTAACCACCAAACATTCACATCATAGGGACAAAGAAAAGACAGGTGCAGCTCCGATTTATTAAGACAATTTTTTCACATAACACAACCTAAATCACAGTTAATCTTCCTCATTCTCAAAATATCTTGTGTTGGAGTTCTTCCCCTCATTAGTAAGCAAGCAAAGATCTCAGTCGTTCTAGGACACTTAGCTGGCCACAGCTTGTGAAAACCCCCTCTCTTTTCCTCCTATTAGAAGCATATCATAAGCATTTTTTGCCGTGTATATGCCAGTTGAACTCCACTTCGAAAGTAGGTCATCTTGACCAGCACTTAAGAGTCGGAATCAGCTACAGAGAAGGAATAAAATCATTTCGGCAAAGCTTCAGCCAATGACAGCCGCTTGTTACATGGCCAGTGGCAGTCCATCCGAGTAGGATCTCAAAGATGTTTCTTGTCACTTATCAAACCAAAAGGAGATTCGATTACCATCTTGTATATTTCAACCTGTGCATCATTGAAACAATGTTTCAAAATTGAGCAATTGTGACAAAAAAACGATCCACTCCTCATCCAGATCATAGGGCTGTCACGCAAAGTACGAATTCTTTTAGCCCAATAAGACCAAAGTAACCCGGGAACATTATATAATCTCCATCACCATCTTAAAAAAAAAAAGCTATATTTTGCAATCAATGTTCATAATGTCCAAACCACCCCATTTATTTCCCACAAAAACAACCTACGCACCTTGTCAATTTTGTGAATAATCCATTTAGGCAATTTGAAGCAATTCATTTAGCCTACGCACCTTTGTCAATCCATCATACATTCATATGTCATATAATTGAATTCCTTGAAATGGGCCTGATAAAACAAATTTACATAAAAGGCCATGAAATGCCTTCATTTTATCTGGTACAGTTTGGCCCATTAAATGGCAAAAAAAAATATTTGGTTAATCAAATTTACAAAAGGGCTCACTTTTTCTTTCATAAAGCTAGACCATTAAAGTATTATGCAATTTTTTCGTTGATTTATGGGAGATTTATCTACTGAGAAAAATATCGTTTCCGGTGGTGGGGTAGCACCGTAGCAGATCACAGAATCAGAGTTGGAGGAAACGAGAGAACAGAAAGAGAAAGCTGTAAATTTGAAATAATTGAGAAGCAAAAGAAACATATTATATAGCAAAGAAAGAAGAATCGATGTACTGTATCTGTATTTACACAAGCAACAACAGTTCCAATTTCTATTCGCTTAAATAAGAGACAAGGAAAGAAAGAAAGGGGCAAGGGGGGAAAGAAAAGAAGAAGAAGAAGAAGAAGAAGAAGAAGAGAAATCGAAGCAGTCGACGAATTCGAGGGATGAAGGAGGTGGTTGTACACGTGTACGATGTGACGAACAGTGATTCTGAGAAAACAAATAACACCATTTTACAGATCAACCGCATCTTTAAAGATCGGATCGGCCTTGGAGGAATCTTTCATAGCGCCATTCAGGTACTCTATTACTTCTTTCCACTATTTCCTGCTCTTTTTGAGTTGAGTTCGTTCTTGATTAGGGTTACGCTTTGTTGTCCCTTTCTTTTGATTAGAGTAAACGCATCTTGTTGCATCTGTAATTGCCCAATTAAATAGTCTAATTTGAATGCTTTAGTTGGGAAAATATTGGGTTTTGGGAGATTATTTACCTGATAGCTCTCCTATTTGGATACAAAATGTCAGATGTCTCAGTAACTGCAGTATCTGTGCCTATTGAGGCAAATGTTAGATTCTTTCTGTTGTCCTTCTGTAGCAGGCATCAGGGAATCTTGTTGTAAGTTCTGTGGTTCTTTGGCAGCCCCATGATTTGAATTCCAAACTCTAGTCTTTTGCAAGATGAATATCTTTCTTTTCTTTTGTTAGAAGCAAAGGTCATTATGCTTAGTAAAACTTTCATTAGCACATTGGAGTTGTAATGGTTTAAATAAATAGATATGACTAACATGTAGATATTTGAGAGCTGGAAGCTTCAAGAATATGAAGGAAAAGAACTTAATTCTTGTTTCTTGATTTCCAATAATGTGTGTTTAAAGTAGCATAAGCAAAAACCTTTTATCAGAACTTGATACAGTGTTTCTGATCATAAACTGTTCGGTCATAACTCTGTTTTTTCATTACATCATCAAAGTGATTACTAATTTGTATCAACAAGTCAAATTAAAGAGATCACAAGTTGAATACTTTCTTTTCGTTTGAGTTGACTTGCATGTTGAATTCTAATTTGCAATATAATCCTAGTGATAGTTCGTTTTGCAATTGAACAGGTTTACGGGGAAGAGGAATGGTCATTCGGGTTCTGTGAGTATGGCAGTGGGGTGTTCAGCTGCCCACCTGGTAAAAACCCAATGTACACATACCGTGAAAAAATGGTACTAGGGGAGACAGATTGCTCAATCATGAAAGTAAATGAGATTTTACGGGAGCTGAGCAGGGAGTGGCCCGGAAGTTCCTATGATCTCCTTTCCAAGAATTGCAACCACTTTTGTGATGTCTTTTGTGAGAAGCTTGGTGTGCCTAAACTTCCAGGTCAGCCATCTCATCTATTTCCTTAAGCATAGCTATTTTTTGTTGGCTTTTGAGGGGGGAAGGGTGGGACAAGTATCCTCTCAGGTATTGGACAGTGGGGCCCACAACTTTATGGCCCAGATTAACTCCCAGACAGGCCTAACTCAATCCGGTGCCTCTTTGACTGTAGGGTGTCCACTTTAAGATTCGTGCAAACTTAAAAAAACAGTTTGGATCTACTAATTCTAAAAGATTCCCTTGTCCGGTATCGGGGAGGATCCGAATTTTGAAGGTTGGGGGCCAGGAGTTACTTCTTTTGTGTGTGTGGCTCTGTGGCTGGTAGAAAGTTTTATTGGTGTGTATACGGATCAATAGACAATGTGCATCAATTGAAGGATATTTTTTTTAATCATACAGTTATCGAAGGATGGTTTGTTTGTTTAGTTTGATCTGTTGGTCAACTTAACAGGAATGGAAACCTTGCTCGCTAATTAGCCCTGCTAAGTGCTCATGCCTGTTGATTGTATAATTCATATAACCATGTTAACCTAAAATTTGGCATGATTAATTAATTCTGTCAGTTTACAACTAGATTATAGTTCAAATATGCCTCTGGAGTGTGAGTTAATACTAGTTTGTTAGAAAGTGTGTAACTGTGTAGATTCTTATATATCTTGATATCAATAATACTAAAAGATTCTCTATTAATTGCATTCGTTCCAGGTTGGGTTAACCGTTTTGCAAATGCCGGTGATACTGCTGTGGTTGTTGCTGGGAACGCTGCAGATAAGGTGTGAAATTTCTGTTTTTGTGTTTTAATATACTTGGAATCTTTTAGGTAGGTAACAAGAGGAAGCCACTATAGTAATAATAGCCTTCAAAATTCTGCAAATCTAGTAGCGAACAAAATGGTTGTGCATTATTTGTGAACAAAAGCTGCATCTCTATCTTTTTTAGCTTCTATTCATCAAGGAGTACCACAGTGTGTTTTACTTTTCATTTCCTAACTCTAAATCATGTCTAGATTTAGTATCTTTCATGAAAGATGTGAACTCAAGTCCCATGCTGGTATGGACCTGCTTGTCAGGCTGTTTTCATTACTCAAAAAGTCAAAATTCAACCAACTGTTGAAATATTTCATGTTGAATTAAACTGTAAAAATATATATTTATTTTTATCATGTTATCTAAATGTTCTCTTTCCCCTCTGGTTTATCAGCTAAGGCAAGCTAAGACTGAGATAGTGAATGTTAGCAGAGTTGCATACCGATTCATGGCTGGTCTGACCGTTAGTAATAACAATAACAACCCGGACAGCACCCCAGATTCACCTTCCAATACAAATAGGGTTATCATGCCTCGATTTCCAAGTGCCTGGCTTAAAAATGTAGTTTCGCCGCAACAAGCCAAGCCCTCAGCTAGCGGCTCAGTAACTCCACCCGACATAGATGATGATATATCACCTTTACACCGACAGCAACATGATGGCCTGGCAACAAGGGGTGAATGAATGAACAAATTAATGGTTTTCTTACTGAAGTTTCAATTTGTGCTTGCAAGTTGTTAAAAAAATGTTTTACCTCTGGAGTAATGTGTTCTGGTGACCACGTGGAATTGCAAATTGCAAATGTGCCAATCTTTTACTTTTCTAGGATGGAGTAGGTGTTTCCTTTGAGTAGAGATTTATTGTAGATTCATACCAAGTATGACATTGAAATGCTTGATTAAGTTGCATTTGTTGATGAGCATTCAGGTGTTTCTCTTTTGAATGTATTTCACTCTGGTATAAAAGTGAAACTGTGTCAGAGTTGTGCAATATGAGGGCCTTTTTTCTTCTTATACGCTGAGTTGCTTGTAACTTCCTAACACATGGTGTCATGTAATTAATTACACATGGTGTCATGTAAGTTAATTTTATTTTGGCAGACCAAAAATCAAATATAGATTGTGAAATAAAGGTGTTTCATCGTTTGATGACATTGTGTCCATGTTTTGGTTGTTGTGTAAGCAGCTAGATAAGGAGTAAATTTAAAAGAGTAAGAAGTAATATTTGAGTTAATTTGAAATAAGTTGTTCCACTCTTTAAAGTAGAGTATAGCTTACTTTACATGTGGATTTCATGGCCTGAGTAATATTCATTTTTTCAATTTTCTTTTTTTTAGTAAATTATTCCACCAAATTTCAATAAAACATGATTAATTTAATTCATCTTAGTTTGAAGTAAATAATTTAATTTAGAGTAACTTTACAACCAAACATGCACGTACTATTGCAAAAATAGGGAGTATATTTGGTTTTTTCATGAAATTTTTTTGTCAATTTATATATAGTTGAGAATTTCATGAGAAATATTAACACCATATCAAGAGTAATCAGAGGAAAATGCAAAGGGGAATAATGGTTCAAAAATACTCGTGAAACAATGAATTTATACAACTATACTACAGAGCTCGCTCATAAAACTCGAGACATTCTCTACTAAGACACGCTTTCGTCTCACAGTCCAGATACATACATATATATTTTCGTCTTTTTGTAATAAAATAAAAAATTAATGACTAAACAAAAAACAATCTACACGCTACATTGCAGGTTTGCGTTGGTTATGAAGCGATGTGCGAACATACTTCAATTAAAAGTGAGAATTATGGATGGCTTTAAGGAGCATAGAAACGATGGAGTGCAGTGCTTTTGTAGCAATTTGAACCTTGATTTGGCCTCTCCTTGGTACAAGTCTTTTTTCTCCGGTAGGCACCACCATACCAGCCTCAGCCTTATTTCCCACTTCCATCGTAAACAAGCTAGCTCTTTGTGTTTATATCAGCGTGCGTGGATATAGATAGATAGAAAAACAGACAACAAGAGGAGGAAGAAGGAAGAGACTAGAGAGCTCCTTGGATTGGGTTCCAAATTAATTTTATCTGTGTGTTATTTATAGTAGTACAAGTTGTAGCATAGAGAACTGAATGAAAATAATTTTAGTGATGAAAAGCATAGTAGGATGCTGACCAACTGACAAGCCAGCGAAGCTGTGCAATTCGTTGGGCGACAAATTGGCTTGCTCGTGCAGTTGTTTCCTGACAAAAAGCCAAAATTATATGAAGAAGAAAATTGAAAGTCAATGGTTTGATTTGGTCGGATGTGAGACAGGCGCAGTTAACCAGCTAAGGTAGAGACCGACCTAGATGTTTCTCGTCTGGACACCATACTAAGCTTTTCCGACGTCTGTTTTATTTATTTATTTTGTGGATTATATTATATTAGATTTAGATTGTTCAAAAATCTATTTAGAGATGAGCATGCAGTATTTAAAAAATAAATAAGGCTGGATTCAGTTCAGCTAAGATGGCCGAATCAAATGAGCTGTCATGTTCTGGACTTAAGTTGGTCTCCCTCTATTTTTTTTTTTTTTAGGCTTGTAATTTGAAACATGCAATTAGGGGTAGCCAAAAAGCTTGTAGCTCGTGGCTCGCTCGTGACTTGCATCTGGCTCGCTCACTAACAGTTCGCTCGTTACTGGACCAAGCTGTTAACGAACCAGCTCGCTACTAGCTCGGTCCAGAATTAACGAGTTTGAGCTGGAGCCTAGCTTGCTTGCCAACTCGCGAGCTAGCTCGTCTAGGCATCAATTTGTGAAATTATATGAATTTGTGTGTATTTTATACTATCAAGCTCGGTCCAGATTGATTCAGCTCGTTCCAACTCGGTCCAAAAAGGTTTGTAAAATTTATTTTCTTATTAAAGCAAGGTCCAGCCAAACCCAATGATCCAGCTCGTCAACTCGCGAGCTATCTCGGGCTGGCTCGTCACGAGTTTGAACTTAGATTTTAGCTCAAAAGTCCTAGGTTCAGCTCGCTCGGTCCAGACTCAGTCCAGAATTAACAAGTTAAGCTAAGACCCAGCTCAGTCCGAGCCAGCTCATTTACAGCCCTACATGCAATCTATATCCTTGTGCTAAGAGTAGCACGGATTTGGTATCAACAGTAGACTGGGACAATGGAACTGGTGGAGTGCGAATATAATTCATGGTAATTTGTCATATCTGATCCGCAAATCTTATTACGATAGAAGTAAAAGATTTTCTATTCCTGGCAATTTGTCCTCTTTATATTCTTCATTGGATATTTGTTTTCTTGAAGGCAGGATTGTAGGCTAGCGGGCTTCTGCATACGGGCCTTTAATTGAGGCCCAAGAGTGCTTGAATTTGGGCCTTTTAATCAACAGTATGTAGTTGTGGTAAAGCACATATGAAGATTCGGAATAATTTGGATCCGATGTCTATCGGACTCAAATTTGAGTTTTGATGAATTATGTGTTCGTCTAATCTACTTTAAGATCTATGCACACTAGATATATATAAAAACTAATGTGCACGAATATTAAAGCAACATCCACAAATTTTAAAGCAGATTGGACAAACGTGAAATCCATCAGACTCAAATTCGTGTCTGATAGATATCGGATCCAAATTGTTTTCTAAGAGTCTGTTCGGCAGCAAGATTTTCAATGGAAATTTAGTGGGTTTGGGTTAGATGGGACCAAATTCTTATTTGAGTGTTCGACAGCCCAATTTTGTTGCTAAATTTATCTTGGATAATGCCCAACTTGTACCCATTTTAGTTCATACCTTGAGTTAAAAAAATCGGACCTCAAACCTAATGTTTTTCCTATTCAAACATTCTCTCTCATGCTGGACCCACTTCGAAATATGTGAAATTATTTTTGAGTCAATGTTGTAGTTCCTAACGACATCTAGAGAGGGTGAATAGGGAGTCTTAAAGATTTGGATGTTTTTCGGTCAAGTTCTCTAAACTAATAAGTCAAACAATAACAAGCAAGCATGCACAAGTAAAAGTAAATAGAATAGAGTTAGAGAAATTTGAAACACAAAAATATAACGGAGTTCGATGTAAAATGCCTACGTCTCCGAAGTATAGCAACCTCATCGAAGTCTCTTTTCCATAGCCCTAAAAGATATGATACAACTCGTAACACATGAGCCCAACGAAAGTGGGAAGTCACGGCTTAACTCGTGTACAAGATGAGTATAGAAGCTTGAGTTAGAGAGTCCCAACAACAGAGATCGTCACACAACTATAAATATATGGTGAGCGAAGGACACTACAAGTGGGGAAGTCACAAAGCTATTCGAATTGGAGCACTAAGTTATAAGTAGATCTCCACACTATGGATGTAAATATTCTAAAACTAAATTCTAGACACTAAACTATATCTAAAAGAAGATAAGTCAAGTGAATTTTAGAGTGTTGAGAGGATATTGAAGTTTAAGCTCACTCAACAATAGAAGCTTTCAAGAATGCACAATAAATGTTTTTGAATGTGAGTTCTAAATGTTTGTCCATTCAAGACGGTTAGTGCAATTTATCCCACAATTTACTTGATAAACATTCCAACAGATACAAATGTTCTGGATGGAACTAAACTAGAACTCTCTGTAATTTTATGATGTAATCTATTCTATATGATTTGTTCCGTACTGAACGGTTGCTCCACAAAAATCAACAGTCTCAAATATACTATACTTTTCTATTTAATTATTACAAATTTATAACTTCGTAAAGTCTTGTTAATTTCTTCATTTCTTCAATTTAGTCCTGCAATTAAGATTTTCATGAACCTTTTGGTTCTTCGTGTCAATCTTGCAATTATAATAATCTTGAATCTACAAATCCACTCAATTATATAACAGTTAAATTTAACTAATATATGTTTTACAAATTATATCAAATAAAATAATTAAAAAATTACATTCAACCAACAAATATCTCTCTTCCACGTGATTTTGGAGGCGCACATGTCTCTCTCTTTCTTTTTCTCCTAACAAACATAAATTTCAAAATATATATATAAGGATTGTTCTAAAATATCAGATCCGGACCTGTTTTTTTTTTACATCACATATTTTATATGTTTATGTTCTTATTTTTTTATTTGTTTATAAATGTTTTTTTTAGCTCATACTGTTTCTCTCTATTTAATTTTTTTAATGTTTATAAAATAATTATTTGTAAGTATTATTCTGTTATTATTTAGTTTATTTTATTTATTGCATTATTAATAAATGTATTAATAAAGATAAATTGTATATATCAAATATTTTAGAAAGAAAAATATGATTTTCTACAAATAATCATACGGTACAATCGAACACTCATTTCAATACGTTTTCATAATAAATTTTGTGTGTATCTGTACCTATGGGTTTTCACCTTTTCAAAAATAAATTCTCATTCCGCACAATCTCATTACAAATGAACATAAACTAAATCTGTATCCTTAATTTGATCCTCTATGGAAAAGGGACTGCTTATATTGAACTGAGAATTTTTTTGTCAAACTAAAGAACCAAACCTTAAGCACGCACTAAAATTAACCATCTTAGTTTGAAGCTTTGGTCCATATAAGGCCCTGTTCGGCACGCCAC
This sequence comes from Carex arenaria, assembly GCA_964058825.1. Classification (NCBI taxonomy): domain Eukaryota; kingdom Viridiplantae; phylum Streptophyta; class Magnoliopsida; order Poales; family Cyperaceae; genus Carex; species Carex arenaria. The sequence continues at coordinate 26,270 of CAXKVW010000302.1, read as the reverse complement.
AATTCCGTGGGAATCAAAAGGATTGGGGTTGATTTCCTTTTTTTTTTTCCAGCTCCGTTCGGCTGGCTAATTTTTTCCCGATGGGTTCCCATATGCATCCTCCAATTGTTCCCATATTAGTGCAATTTTATGGGAAAAAAAAAATCTTCTCGGACTCAATTATTTTTTCCCCAAATCTTCTCTCCCATCAAACTTCTCTCAAGTCACGTGGTTTTCTGACCCAACCTCTCTCTTTCTTTTTCTATTTTCACACAAATTCCAAAATCTATATATAAAGATCCGGATTGAAATTGATTTTTAGTTGTGGGACTAACTAGTTGAGCTAAGAGACCGGATAATGCATGCATGTGACTATGGGTCCCTGATTTCTTTATCACGGATTTTATGTGGCTATCTTTCAAAGTATATTTTATTGGTTGATATAATTTGTTTTACAATTTGAAGGACAATGTTGACTCGGTCAAAAGATGGAGGTGGATTAAAAGACACTATTTTTTTTTGCTAGAACCTCATGTACTAAGCTGAGAAAAATATGAACTAGTAAAAAAAGAAGAAGCTTATAATGAATTAGGTGAAAAAAATAGAGATATTTTTTTTGTTATAATTTTTTCCTTATTTTAAATAGGTGAAATTTTTTAATAAAAATATATATTTTAAAATAAATTTAGGTTCTATGTTTATTATTTTTTTAATCTTGTCAATAAAAAAAATTATTATTACATAAAAAATTATTTGATTATATGTCACTAATTAAATTTTTTTTAAATATGTGACATCTCACATCTTTAAATAAAAATACATATTTTGTAAATAAATCAATATTTCCCACAACTAATCCCACGGTGCAACCGAACACTCATTAACAAATTCCTATAATTATTCCTGTATATTCCCATGAATATGGGTTCCCGCAAATCAAAAAGTGAGTTCCCGAACCCGTAAAATCCCATCCCGCGCAATCCCATGACATCCGAACAGGCCCTAAAGGTGCAATATTACGAAGGAAATATTTCTGCTGGTCATCGTTAATGAAGTGATAAAATAAATTATATTCGATATTAATACTTATAGTGAGATTTGAAAGGCTTTAAGGTAATAAGACGATGTTTGGTTGTTGACTAAACAATGGAATAAAAACTTTCTCAGTTATTTTATTAAATGTGATTTAATTTAGCCGGTTTAAAATAAACTAAACTGATATTTAGACTTGTCTAAACTAACCCACCTATTTAGATGTCTTCTCTTGCTTAGTCCACAGATGGAATCCACCATCAGTCTATCAAGATGAGAAATATTGATTATTGATTCTTGCTTCTCTTGCTTCTCTCATTTTTATTTTCTCTATACTGTCTAGGCTTGAGTATTGCCAGTATCAATCAGATTATATATATATTGGGTTAAATGTTTATTAATATAAATCAAATGAATAAAGGAACTGGAAAGATAAATTTTTAATTTTGCAATTTTTTGCTTATTGTAAACTACAAACATTTTAACTATTTCTCTATTGACTGATAATGTAGGTATAAAAAAGAACACAGTACAATCAATTCAATGTATAAATAGATTGCGGTATGTCATTCATGCTCCATACGAGGCAGTTTCTTATAACATATGGACAAATCTCCAAACTTGAGAAAAAAATTAAATTGATTGGCTAAGCTCTTAAGACTATTTTCAGAAATCTAGTTATAAATATGTACATTTTGCTGCTTCTTTTAAAAGTATATTCTCCACGTACAATCTGACTTTCATTTGTTGATTCTCATAATTTTAACCATCTTTAAATTGATTTCATAAAATGACAGTGCATGTAAATTAATTAAAATATTCAATCCACAAAAAGTTCTTTTTCTATTACTATTACCAATAAAATATGCCTTGAGTCATTAAACTCTTACTAAATAAGAAATTGTTTGAGTCGTGGTATAACTTCAAATATCAATCAAATATGAATAATTTAGATGAACTAATTAAATTGGAATAACCAAATTTAGCTATATAACATAAAGTCTTGGGTAAGAAAAATCTGAACTGGGCCGAATTAAAAATAGTATCGTACATTTATGTTCTTTAATGTTCTTTCTTTTATTTTATTTAATATTTGATCAGATTTAATTATGGCTATAATATGCTTCCCATTTGATTATGACTAGAACGAAAATGGCAGACACCAAATTTATTGACAAAATATATAGAATTGTTTTTATTATTTTGATAGGAGAGAGAGATTTATTAATGATTTATTAGTTTTTACCACTTTCATATTAGCATTTCCATTAGGAAGCAATGAAGATTTTTTTGCCGTGCTATTATAAATGAGTTCACTCTAACGTTGTACGTAGAGCAATATTTCATATTTTAACATTATGCTAATAAAACATTTTAATTTTTAAATGGTCCAGATATTGAGTCCCACATGATACTTAATTAGTAAATGATTAAAGGAGCTATTGACCAAGTCAACATTTTTGAGGCAAGTGAGTAGTGACCAAGGAAATATTTTTGTAAATTTAATATTATTTAAAATAAAATAATATAGCATATTCTTTATGAAAAGTTGAGAGCATGACATTTGATCTGTAAAGTCCTAAAATGTCTTTATGACAAAAAACCTTTAGGCAGACCTTTGCGACAGAACCTAGGAAAATAAAAATGGATATGCCATCCGATGCATGTAAGTGTAACACCACCTTCCCAACATATTAAATAGTAGTTTAATAAAATTCAAAAAGACCAACAAGCAGCATGCAGCGAAAATTAATTGCTTCAAAACCTGTGCATTTGCCATGCCCATGCGCTTATCATTAGAAAAATGTAAAGCAAACGAGAAAGTGAATTGAACTAGATCGACAGCATCTCTCGAGCACGAAACACCAAATTTCTCTTACAATATTAATTATTGCTTATTGCATGTTCATGTCGTACATTTATTGTTGTATATTAGCCATGCATGACTAAATAAACTTATTAGGTGATATTTCTGCAGAAGCCACCATAAATATAATAATCGTACTAATTATTTGTTGACATGTTTTTGTCAATAGTGAGAGATGTAGGTGCAGGTCCCCGGACAAGAAAGAGTTTGATCTCTTTAATTAATAGTCCCACATTGTGCACTTAATGTCCCTCTTTGGCTGAAAGGGAAGCTGTTGTATATTGACACCGACCCGATCCAAACATGCGGTGATGCACGAACGAAATCCAATTTGCGATTTTTGGCTAACATGAATGCGGACTGATCTGAATTATATGATCAGATTGTGTATTTCAATTTTGGAATTTTGGATTCATCATGACTAATAGATTTCAGCAGATTTGCATAATTGCCTGTTAAGGTGCATAGATGGTACCTAGAATCCCTCAATTTTTTTGTCCTATCTAATAAATAAGTGGTATAACTAAGTTTATTACCAGCAACAGATTGAGATAATGAGACTTAAGTTGTCACTTTTTCTGGTAATATCTTTAGCCTGTCACAATGCATATCAACAAACTTTGGACTGATACTAAAAAAATCAGACAACTGGTACTCGAGTCAGATTTATGACATGGGTGTTGTTTAGCAAATTCCCGGTCATCTGGTACTTGAATCAGCAAATTTATGTATGTTTCAATTCCTGTCAGTCGAGAATAAATTATTTTTTGATAAGAAACAAAGTTACAAAACTGAAAGGAATTGAAACATACATAAGCGAGTAAAGACAACCCGCCAAGTGTGGCAAGTTACTGATAAATGGATCCCACAAAAATATTTTAAAAATTGTTTTTCCTGTGTTCTAATTGCGAATACTTGCCACATATTTTATGACGGTCTTAGCAACCTCTGCAAAATCAGCATGTTTCATTATCTCGAATGAACAAAGAAAACAAAAGCAAGGCGCATAAAAAACAATAAGTTGCATCACATCTTTTTCTGAGCACTTTGCATTGCCCCAACCCATGTGACCAACTTGGTATTGATTCTCCCATTTGCTCCCCTAACAGCCCGACATGTGGGTCCCATTTTAAGCCCCCCGTAAGTGATGTTTTATCCCCTTTCGAGGACACACTACAGAGATTCTAACGTCTGGTCCATGTCTACGTACACAAAATTTATTCGGGATTCTGGATGAAATATTTTGTTTTGGTTGTTTTTGTTGGCACTCCATTTGAATTTTTTTTTTTTATCCCAATTGAAAATTTTCAGAGAAACCAAACGGTCTTCAAAGAGGTACCAGTGCCATTAATTGTTTTTCATGATCTTATCTTATCCATTGTTAATTACAACTCATTGGTGGACAATAGTTGTTGTCTATTACCTATTATGTGAAAGTATCACCATGTCTGATCACTTATCAGAGATAATACCACAGCATTGATAACATCGCCTTTTTTTTATATATAAAAAGAAGGAACGATATATAATTTACATGCTCAAACATAATTATGCCATTTATATTTTGAGGAAGAAAAATCTCCTGCGCTCGAGGATATACATATCTTAAAAATAACAAATTGAGTAATAAACGAAAAGAAAAAAGAAAGCTTGATAAATTAGGTTTAGTTTAGATAAAAGATAGGAGAATAGGATGGTCCCAAGTACAAGTCAGACGTTAAGGAGCTATCATGTCGGAATAAACGGACAATTTTAAAAAGCGGTACATGCTGCTTTGCCCATAAACCCTTGTTTCGGGCCCAATAAGGGCCTTAATCACAGACCCTAATTGATTTGTACACCAAGCAAACAAGGGACCACACAACGAGGCCCATTGTCGGCTGAACGATTCTCTGTATTGATACTATGTGTAAGACTGTGTGGCGAGTCACTTACAGAAATAGATTAACATTGTTGAAAATGGAGGTGACTCGCTACACCACTTGCAAAATACCCTTCTTAGTGTTTGTTGTTTAGAATTGTATGATGAAGTTTCTCCCGCATGAAGCATGATCATGGGAAAGATTTTTGTTAGATTTTTTTTCTTATTTGTTGTGTTTACCGATGAGGTTATGGTATGATGGTGGGACTTCGCCGCAAATTTAGTTTCTTTTGTCACCTCTTTACCAAATGACAAATGCATTGCGAATCGTATCTTTAAACATTTGCCCGTAACTTCCCCCAATTTAATTCCTCCATTTTCCATCAATACATTTTTTTTAAGGGTGGTGGGGAAGGGGCATAGCGACTAACGGCAATTAAGACAGTTAAGATTTTATTATATTTTTTTATTTTGACGCGAAAGATACTTGACGTTGTTAAAATAATTAAATAAATGCATCGTACTTCATTTCCTACAATCACATCATTGATCAAGTGAATAAAGTCACGTTGGTGTTGCTTTTTCACATTTTCACAGCTACAAATTGATACCATTGTTACTATTTAAGTCCACTAATAATTAACATAAGCAACCAAGCTGACACTGTCGTATATTGTCCACTAGATAGATTCTTTGCAATAGAAAATATAATTTAATTTCGCACTATATTTACCATGTGACCTAAAAAATAACCTCATGCTTTGGAGTTTGGACTAACATATTTTTAATTACTCATTATTGGCAGAATATATCATCACTTACATCTCTATACATTTACAAACAAAAATAGGAGGAAGAAAAAAAGGTGAAAAAGTAAAAAAAAAAAGGTCAAAAACTACGGATGAAACCGAATTGAAGGTTTTCTATAATCCGTCTAATATTGGAGTTTACTTGTGCTGCTCTCTTTTACGCATCACTACAAATCCTGTCCCTGTTCAAAAATTGAAACATTTATAAAAGGTTAGAAAGAATTAAGTTAAACAATATCATGCCAAGAAACAAAATATATCTTTCTAATTTTCCGGACTTACAATTGATCTCTTGCAATAAAGAATTGCGTCATGAACCGCCGTATCTGCATTTCCATGACACCATTCAACGCTATTTAAGCTCATCCTTCTGGAAGCAGCACCGGCACCGGCATCGGAAGCGGAAGTCGACTTCCCGGAAAACAACTGCATCTGCTTGACCTTCTTGTACAGTGGCAGGAGAAAGCACATGTACCGCAAGAAAAGCTTCTTAGATGACTCGGTACAAGTCCTCAAAAGAGGAGACTTTCTCTGCACCTTGCCACTTCTCCTACCAGTTACAAATGGTGTGCTTTGAGCCGAGTAAAACAGAGGAGAAGAATCCACCGAAACCGGTCTCGGCACATCGGTTAACGCGGACTGGTTTCTGTGAGAAAGGAACGATTTCGACGAGTCAATCGACACGGACCTTTCAAAGGATGAATTGGAGGAGTTCATTTGAAATGGAGCGACCATGCCATCTGAGAAGATTTGATCAGCAGGAGCAAAATCGAGCGAACTGGGCCACCTCATGGAGAAGACATGGGGATCCATTTCAATGAAAGAGGTTGCGTCCTGCGCGTTGAAAGAACAGCCAAGGCTGCTTGTGTTGTTGTCTAGCTGGATGGTAGAAGGAGAAGCTGTCCAGTCATAATTAGAGAAGCTGCTCTCATGGAGATTACGCGAGGTCTCCATATCAGGAAATGAATGAATGGTTTGAGATAATTAACCTAAAAAAGACTTGAAAATATTGTGAGCGTTTGATGAATGAGTGGTGTAGAGAAAGATTAAAGATCGATGGGAACGAGAAGAGAGGAGACAAGGGGAAGAAATAGTCGAGGGATGGATGCATGACGACAAATTCATGTCCATCTTGGAACGGGTCCACTGGTGAAATGACCAGGTTATCCCTTGTTTACTATTTAATAATTATATTCTTTAATGGGGTTAATTAAGCCGGAGCGGCTCAGTAATCAGAACTAATTGAAATCTATTTCAGTTTGAGGAGTTGCCGGGACCTTTGTCGTTTCAAAGAATTTGTAAGATGTAGTGCATATTTTGACCTACTTTTTAATCAGCAATTATCAACTCTTCTTCAGTTTTTTCTTTTTTCTTTTTCCAAAACAATAAGGACTTGTTCAGCGGGCTATTGGGAATAGGCATAGGCACGAGAATTAAACTAAAAATTACTGTTTACGTAAGAAAAAAAAATTCAGTTGAGTAGAGCAACCGAACACACCCTAAAGATAAAAAACATAACTGTGTTTCTTTTCTTTTTTGTTATGATTAATATTGATAACACTGAATATTCGAGTACTGCTTCTTTCTTGCCGAAATTTTTTCTATTTACCATCTATCAAAAAGAAATAAACCATTTAATCTTATTTTTCAGAAATTTCCTATTTATCCGAAACGCAGTTTAAAACTGCGGTACCAACCTGCTTCTCTCTTGCCGAGACTTTTGTCCTGATAAATATAGAAATTAAAAACAAAAAGTGGTTATTTGATTTTTTTTTTAAAAGATGGGTAAATAAAAAAAAATTCGGTCATTCTTGTGCTCCGTGCAAATTTGTGTTTCTCATTTTTTATAGAGAGAAATTTTAAAGATTAAATTTGCATGACTCGAGAAATAAACTTTCTACGCAGAATCGGAACTCCAACTCGTGAATATCCTAGCTGTTTATCTTGCTTCCATTTTGTTGAATGATCGTTACAATTGGTATTTCTCAATTATTGTTTAACAGGGAAAACTTTGTCAAACGCCAATTTGCATGAATAATGCAGTCAGTTATATAATGCCATCAGACTATACGTAATAGCAAATTAAATTAAGTTTTAATTAGTTAAGCAATCTTGATAGAAACAATTAATGGAAACAAAAATTGCCACTTCTATGGGAATTGATTTTTGCAATCAGATATTATTATTATTATTAACTTATTAATATTAAAAAGAACTTGTGAAAACACGCTTGAATTGTTGGGCCGGTAGATTGGTGGACCTATCTCAGAAAAAAATGGGTAAAACCTAATTTAGCTTACAAATTTTGTTTAATCTTTGACACTTTCAGACTCCGAGGAAACCATCAACATCACCATCTCCCTATAATGATTAAGAATTTACCTTTTTGTTTTTGATCCTGATAATAATTATTCCCGCACCGTCATTCCCGCGTTATACCCCATTAAGAGCCTGTTCAGCTGTCATTCTGCATGTTACTGTTTATGCGGGGAAAAAAAAAAATTCAGTTCATGCTGAATTTTTTTTTCCCACGTGAACAGTAACAAGCTGTTTACTGTTCATCCGTTTCTGTGTCCATTCTTATTTCCGGGCTGCAGCCAAACAGATCCTAATTTTCTTTTTTTGTAGTTAGTGGTTAAAATTACCACTAACAATATTTACATTCATACTCAATTTTAAAATTTATTTTCAATCTCACTTCACGACCGGATCCGCTTCTTCGATCACCGCCGTGCTCCTACAATGATCGGATCTAGTCACCGTCGCGCTTTAATCGAGATGAAAACTCTACACTTCGAGCTCTGACATTACCGCATTCTCGGCTCCAATCGGCTCTGCTCGGCATTAATTACTTCATAACTACAATGAAGAATAAATATAATGAAGGGATCACTAAATCATTAAAAAAAAAATACTATTTAACATGAAGTATTAATGTATTTATCTTGAATAGTATAAATATTAGTCCCCGCACCATAATTACCAAGACTGTCTTGGGACCACAAAACCTCCAATACTTTTTTTTCTCTAAAGTATTAGTACATATTCACGAAAGTATTTTTACCTATGAACGGAAATATTTATATCTATAACATGGACAATTTATATATAAATAATTGTCTCTCAAACTACATGGGGAGCTACTCAAACTACATGGGGTTTTCAATATCGTTCATATTTCTGATGATATATGAGAAATTTTGCAAATCTAAAACTATGAAAGTCTTCTACGTAATTTTTTTTTCAAATGAGATCCATGATGATGTACTTTCGGGCTCGTCGCCATACGATCTAAGAGAAATTTTGCGAATCTAAAATTATGAAAGTCTTCTACGTATTTTTCTCTTTCAAATGAGATCCATGATGATGTATTTTCAGGCTCGTCGCCATACAAGTATTTATACCTCGACGTGCAAGTATTTATTCATATACTTACAAGTATTTTTTACCTATGACATTGGCTGATATATGAAAGTATTAATATCAAGTATTACAAGTATTTATACTTATGTGGTCAATTATTTTTGTTAGAGAAAGGTTGACGCAGGGACAATTAGAAAAAGTTGATGCGGGATGCGAGGTCTCCACTACTTTATTAGAGGAATGTTAACGTGGGGATAATTGAGGAACTGAACAAGGGGATGGTCATATCAAGTTACACATGCAAGTATTAATATGTTATTGTCTAAGTATTTATACCTATAAAGGTTAACGAGGAATCAAGTGCAAAAACTAAGAAATGAGAACCATAATACAACTTTCTATTTTTGTAGCTGCGAGAATAGAGGGAGATAGAAGTGTGAGAATTCATATAATTATTCTCTTATTTTTCGTTTCATCTTTTCTTTTTCACTCTTTATATAAATCCATTTTACAGTTTTAGTAACAGAGCTTGTAAATTAGACGACATGTAAAACAAAAAAAAACTCTATTAATTTTTAGTTTTTTACTCTTGTCTCATTCTTTTCTATTGGAAGAATTCAATCACAAAATTCATCTTTATTTTTTTTTTCACAAATTGAACTAATTTCTTTTTTTATTGCGTCAACCCCACCGTGCAAGTCCATTTATAAATGTCCACTATTTAACTTTTTAACGATTGTTATTTTATTGAAGTTCAAAGTAGCTCAGGATATGATACACAAAATTACGAGACTTGAGAACAAACTAAAAAGATGTAAACTTAAAATTATCACTTTGTTAAGGAAAACAGTTAAGAATTACTACGCCCATTACAAATTTTAAAACGTAAGGAAAAGGGAACGTTGACCGCTCTAGCTAGTCGTATAAAACCCGTCCAAACTTAAACCAAACCAACTTTTGATTTTTTAAATAATGACCCATATTCTTCAGTACGCTTCTTCAATGTTTAATATAATTTGCACAATTATTTAATTGATCCGACTTACTATATTTATTAAACTCTACGTCATTCTCTTAATTTTCTTATCTTGCATTGCATCTCACATGAGGTGAAATTTTTATTAATATCCAAAATTAATAAATAATTAACAAATCTATACTCTCGGGCGCTGGAATTCGAAAAGTGCCCAAACTGAAAATTAAATTCCCGGTTTTAATTAAGCTCTCTTTCCATAAAAGAAATTTCCAATTCTAGACAATCTGAAACCGGAGATTAATTTTTTTGGTTTGTAAAACCGGAAATTTAATTCCTGGTTCTAAGGTTTTTTCTTTTTACATAAATGTTTATAATTTTTTTATAATCAAATATTAGAAACATTTTATATATATTTTTTAAAATAGATGTAATACTATATAATTTGATTTATTAGAAAGACTGCAATAAATAATCTGGATCAATATTTTTCATGCAGGATATTTTGCGGCTGTAAGAAATATTAAAATTTTTTTTTGTGTGTTATTGGAAAAAAATATTTTTTTAATTTGAGTTATCGATCATGGTTCAAAAATCACTTCTAGATAAATACATAAAATATTTGGATTTTTCTATTTTTGAAAAAATAAACAAAAAATTGAGAATAAGCTCACTTTTTCTGACACCGAATATTCCAAATTTTGTTTATTTTTTCAAAAATAGAAGAATCCAAATATTTTTTGTATTTACCTAAAAGTAACTTTTGAACCGGAATCGATAACTCAGATTCAAAACATTTTATTAAAGAAAAGTATCCTCTCATATATTGGATAATCGGATCCACAATTTTATGGTCTAGATTAACTCCCAGCCGGACATAACTCAATTCGGTGCCTCTTTGACTGTAAGGATCCCTTTAAAATTCGTGTAAAGTTAAAAAAAACGGTCCGGATCTACTAATTCTAAAATATTCCCTTGTCCGCTACCAGATAGGATCCGGATTCGATTATTAATAGACCAATCAATGTGGCTCGGCCACAGCGAACTCACCTCACAAGTACGCTTCTTCAATGTTTAATATAATTTGCAAAATTATTTAATTGATCCGACTTACTATATTTATTAAACTCTACGTCATTCTCTTAATTTTCTTATCTTGCATTGCATCTCACATGAGGTGAAATTTTTATTAATATCCAAAATTAATAAATAATTTACAAATCTATACTCTCGGGCGCTGGAATTCAAAAAGTGCCCAAACTGGAAATTAAATTCCCTGTTTTAAGCTCTCTTTCCACAAAAGAAATTCCCAATTCCAGACAATCTGAAACCGGAGATTAAATTTTTCGGTTTGTAAAACCAGAAATTTAATTCCTGGTTCTAAGGTTTTTTTTTTTTACAAAAATATTTATAATTTATTTTTTTATAATCAAATATTATAAATATTTTATATATTTCTTTGAAAATAGATGTAATACTATATAATTTAATTTATTAGAAAGACTGCAACAAATAATCCGGATCAATATTTTTCATGCTGGATATTTTGCGGATGTAAGAAAAATTAAAATATTTCTTTATGTTATTGGATTTTTTTTTTTAATCTGAGTTATCGATCCTTGTTCAAAAATCACTTCTAGATAAATACATAAAATATTTGGATTCTTCTATTTTTGAAAAAATAAACAAAAAAAATTGAGAATAAGCTCGCTTTTTCTGACACCATGTCAGAATATTCAAAATTTTGTTTAATTTTTCAAAAATAGAAGAATCAAAATATTTTTTGTATTTACCTAGAAGTGACTTTTGAACCGGAATCGATAATTTAGATTCAAAATATTTTTATTTTTTTCCAATAACACACAAATAAATATTTTAATTTTTCTTATAGCCGCAAAAAAATCTGGTCTGAAAAATATTGATCCGAGTTATTTGTTGCAGTCTTTATAATAAATCAAATTATATAGTATTCCATCTATTTTTAAAGAAATATACAAAATATTTCTAATATTTCAATATAAAAACTAAATAAATTATAAACATTTATGTAAAAAAAAACCCTTAGGAAAAAAATACTACTAGTGACTTTTAAAAAAAATATTTTGGTAGTCACCTTAATCAGTAGGCCTAGATAGAAGACTAATTTTGAAACAATGAGCAAACCTAAATATTTGCAAATTTGTTTTTCAATTTGTTTTGTTTTTGTGGTGGCACAACAACTACCACTATAGTTATAAACTAACATATACATTCTTTTTTTTTTTAGTAAAGTTGGAGGTCAAGCCATCAAACTATTTAATATCTTTGTTATTATAACAAAAGATTTCTTTCATCTGGGTTTCGAACACATGACCTCTCATATAGAGACCATGTGCCTTAGCCACTAGACCAAAGATAAACTAACATATACATTCATCGGAAATAGTTTTTTATTTAGTAATATTTAAATTAATTAACAGCAAAACATGAGTGAGTTTGATGAATGATTATTTATATTCAATTTATTCCACGTAGTTATCTTTTTCTACAATAGCTACAACCACAATTGGTGCGAATAAAATAATTTTTAATAGTAATTATGATATAAGAGGAGGGTTCAAAATAAAAAAAAGAGTATATATCTAAATAAAAGTTACTAAGCAAACTAGCTTTCATGATAATTGTCAGACTTGTCACCGTGTTATAGTTTTTTTATTAGAATCTTACTGTGAGGACCATGAACTACCTTCTAAAACCTTGATAAAAATAAAAAGCAACAATGGTCATATAAAACTATATTGTAATCAACAAGTTATAAAATAATTACATCCTCAATAACGTTATTATATAGAAAGAACATGTCTTTGGTCTAGTGGCAAAGGCACGTGACTTCCATGTGGAAAGTCATGAACTTGAAATTCACAAAGTGATAAAATCTTCTATAGCACATGCAAGAATTTAAAAATGTGTTAAGTAGCTTGACCTCCAATTTATGATTAAAAAAAACGTAGATATCGATATATATTTTTTTTAAAAATATATTGAAGAATAATAATAGCACAATGGGAGTCCATATGTAAGTGAGATAAAGTAGAAACAATTAGCTTAAGGGCCTTTTCTAAAAAAATAATAATAAAGAAAAAGCAGAAGCAATTCAAGAATAAGGAATAACAGTCCCTATTAAAAATAGTGATAACTTTATGTTTATATTATATTCTTCTTTGAAACTAGATTTTTTTTTATAAAAATTGAAAATCAAGTCGCTTAAATATTTAATATCTTTATTATTACAATAAATTATTTTTTTCATCTGAATTTCAAAGCTATAATCTCCTATATAAGTTATGTGTCATTATTACTGGATTAAAAATTAGTTCTTCCTTGAAACAAGAGTTTGCAACTCCTTAATTATATGCATAGCTAGGTAGAATGAAAAATTCAAATTTAATACAATTTGTTAATATCACAGGAGATTAGTATACATTCTTGTTAAAACAAATATTTTTCTTTCTTTTGATAGGAGTGAGGTAAATCTCACCAAAATAATAAAAAATCGAATCTTTTTAGATGATATCAAATAGCTGGTACCGAACTCACCGAAGCTTAGTCAGAAATTTTATTGGGAATAATTTAGTGGTACGACTAACGGATTACAAACTGCTGTAATTTAACTAATTCAGACTGTAAACTGTTTGTGATAGACAAAATTCTCTCGAGGAGTAAGTAATAACCCAATTATTAAAGAAAAGTATCCTCTCAGATATTGGATAGTCGGATCCACAATTTTATGGTCTAGATTAACTCCCAGCCGGACATAACTCAATTCGGTGCCTCTTTGACGGTAAGGATCCCTTTAAAATTCGTGCAAGGTTAAAAAAATGGTCCGGATCTACTAATTCTAAAAGATTCCCTTGTCCGCTACCAGAGAGGATCCGGATTCGATTATTAATAGACCAATCAATGTGGCGAATTCGCATCCCCTGAGATATCTCAAACTTTGCGTGACTTTTTGGAATATCTCAATCGTCCAAATACATTATGCACAAATCTCAAAGCTCAAATAATACTGCCCCCCTACGGTTCCCCGAATAGGCACCGGACACGTTGGTCACGCAAAATTCGAGATATCTCAGAGGATACGCACCCTCAATGTGGCTCGGCCACAGCGAACTCATTTTACAGTTCTTACTTCTTATTCTTAAACAACAAACATATATAGAAACTAGCTAGTTTACCTAGCATCTAAAGTCTAAACAGTATCAAGACCTGAATACAGAAGTTTTAACAAACAACAATAGCAAAAAATTACAGCAATACCTTGAATTTACCAGAAAAATAGTTTGAGCCATTTTGTTCATTCTTCTTTGCAATCATGCTAGTCCATACCTAAGCCTTTAGTATCTGTTCCTTTTTTCATTACCACCATCACATGTTCCCATACCCCCTCTACTGTACATGAGCTGATAGATCCTTAACATTTTTGAAGAAAAAAAATGTGAAAGGTCACGCCTTCAGATTCCATTAAAGGTCCTTAACATTATATGACAATATCAAAGTGTGTTTAAGGAAAAGAATAATCACTTTTTTATTTGCACAATAAACATCGATGCCGATGTTATAATTTTAGAAACAATAATTTTAAATATTTTGCATTATTACGTTCTAACAAAATTATATGCATAACAACACATCTAATTAATTAACTCAACTAGAAGTCTATCTTCTAAAAAAAAATTGTGCATCAATAAATCAAAGATCTCAACAGTAGTACAATTAAAAAAGTAGCCGTAGCTATTTGAGTGTTAAAACATGTCTATTTTTTAAAGATCATATTTGATCAAAAAATAAAGCAAAAGAATATAAAGTAATTTTTTGTTATTATGTTCACGAGGAGAGTTCAAATGCACCATAGTTTTGTGCTCCAATAATGCTTCACATCTTTATCTCTGTTTTCAAAATCCGAACAGTCGATCCGAACCGCTCAAATTAATTATTACAATAAAATATGCTTGGAGACCAAATTTTACATTTTTTAGAATTTGTTTACTATTTTTTTGGTAAGTACAAAATCTCAGTTTTCAGGAGATCTTGGACCATTCAAAAAAGAAATATTGTACCTACAAAAAAAATAGTAAACAAATTCTAAAAAATGTAAAATTTGGTCTCCAAGCATATTTTATTGTAATAATTAATTTGAGCGGTTCGGATTGACTGTTCGGATTTTGAAAACGGAAATAAAAATGTGGAGCATTATTAGAGCACAAAACTATGATGCATTTGAACTCTCCTCTATGTTCATATAGAATATAAGTCATTTTCCAATTCTTTATTTTCTCTCTATATTAAAAGTAACCTAGCTTAAGATAAAAAAATAATGATTCCCAATCCATGAAGCGTATACGGCTTCTCAAAGAGCACTCACGCTCACGCTCAATTAAAGAAATGGCAACCTACATTTAATTAATTTATTATATTCAAGACGGAAATATCAATTGATAGAATCGATGTATACTCATTACTCAGTCAAAGTTCAGATCGTTTGTTTCTATATTTTCCCCTTGCACAATTGGGCATGCTATGCTTGAAATCTTATATTTTCCCAGCCAATTGGAAAATAAAATAAGAGAAGATCAGTTCAAATATTAGAGTATCTTTTGCAGTTTGCACCACCCTTCAGGCCTTCACCCTAGTATTATTAATTTTTGCCACATGATCCTACGAAATAAGAATCATATTAAATGCATTAAATGAAAACATTATCTTCCAAAAGATAACATGTTCAAAATTTAATACTTTATTAAAAAAAAATAGAACTTCGATCCTCATTTCAGATCAACGAAGAAAGTCTATGATCCATCAAATAAAATCAGTATCGAGTCTGTGCCAAGTGCTAACATAACCAATCGCCTCCCTTTTTTTTGTGTGTGTGTGTTATCTGGCTTTGGAGACGAGTATTTTTTTCTACTTATTTTTCTCCGAGATGAAACACGTTTAAAAAATGTAATTTTTTTTACTAATGGGCCAATTTGCACCGATCATTTGAATTTTATCATGCGTAGGTAGATTACCAAGATTTAAGCTAACAAATGCTAGTGAGAATAGAAGTATAAACGGGTCTTATTTAAAATAAAGAGATAATGGTGTATTGATGCAATAATTAGCAAAGAGAGAGAGAACCTAGACAGTCTAACTTATAGTAGGTGAATATTAACTAATGGAAAATTATTTATAGTTACAATGATTGCAATTAATAAAGGAAGTTTGACTGTGCATACACGCACAAAAGAAACAACTCAAAGCAATAGAATAAGAGGACCATAAAATGCACAACAGCATAGCTTGTTTACATTATGCAGCTCACATACGTATTAATAAATTAATTTCATTGTGAGCCTTCAAAGTTCAAACTATCAAAGAATTTGGTTTCCATTAAAATGTCTCGTAAATGCCTTCACAATAAAGTTATCAGTTCTATGCCAATTTAAGTCTGGAAACAAAAGAGTTGATGGATAAGGATAATTACCTTCCACAAAATTTTTGCGGTTAGATAATTCTTTCAACAAATAGAAGAAACAGTCCAAGTAGAAATTCAACTTTTCAAATCATGTTACGCTACTACAAGTGTAGATAAAGACGTAAGTCCATCACACACACACACACACACACACACAAAGTGCCAAGCATGGCGAAATTTTGAGGCTACACATATACCTATCATACAACTGAAATTTCAAATGCCAGCATGCCATTTTAACAGGAATGACAGAATGCAAAAGAAAAAAACAAAACGAGTCATATTCAACTTCCAATTTGTCAAAGCATCTTATCATTAGAAAGTCAATTTTGTCTCATTACACCTCTTTAATTTACATTTCAAAGATATAGTTTGTTTTTACTTTTAGATTCTACTCAGGTCTGGCAATGCTAGAAGATATAACTAATCCCTCAACCAGATGTAATTGAATTAAAGAAACAGTAATTGAGGGGTTACAGGTTACATTCTATTACACTTTTGCCATGAAAAAAAAAAAACTGTAAAAAGGCACACTATCAAACATTACTACCAGTATATAAGAACATAATTCAAAGTTCAACACTAGAAAGATAAAATCAGATTATCAAACGGACAAGTAACCTAACAATTAGTTTCTCTTATCAGTTTCTAGTCTTTGCTTTTTGGAACTGCTTCCTTCACCTTCAAGAGTTTTCAATTTCTTCTTTATAGCAGCAATCTTGGCATCTTTATCCATGGGAGACAACTTACTGCAAGAAATGCTGTACAGCTTTGTATCCATGGATGTGGCCCCCATAGTAGATGTGCCGTCAGCTGTTGTTTTCTCACTAGCCAGCCTAACAACTATTGGTCTCCCGAAAAACAATCTCCCATTCATCTTTGACTTAGCTAGTTGCGCCTCCTGCATCCTCACTTCCAGTAAATGAAAGTAAGCTTATGATGTACCAGTCTGCTCTGGTATTGCTAAAATACTATTATTTATTCTATTTCATTTCATCTTAGTTTTGCTATGCTTGTTAGTAACTCTTTTTAACATAAACTAATAACAAAGTGGGACATAGGTTCGGTACAGATTATTTTCTACCCTCTGGCCACACAACCAGAATGGAAACAAACGGATCAGCCTCAGTACAAGTACATACTGTGAAGAGTATAGAGTGCAGAGTGTAATTCTTAGTTAGATAAATCAGACAACCTAAAACATCCTCTACTGGTACTTAATATCAGCATCAGTTATAACCTACATGTGTTTAATATTTTTTTTGCATTGTAACTTTTACCTCCTTGGTACTGTACTGAACAAAAGCATAACCACGTGGTTCACCACGTTTAGGGCCACGCTTGTGCATCAGAAAATCCTCTGCGATGATCTTTCCAAAGCAAGAGAACATCTTGATGACACTTGACCTGAAAATTACATAATTAAATCTGAAATTTCAACATATAGATCTCCATTTATGTCTTCCAGCAAGACTATACCAAATAATATATTGTACATACCATTAATAATGTAGGTCTTGGGACTAAAGGCTTGGTGTTGTTGTATTAATAATGTAGGTCTTCTTAAATTATATTAGAAAGGCACACTAACAAAAAAGGACATTCCAAATACACACTGTAAATTTAGTGTATTTTCAAACGATGAACACAGAATACGAAATTAAAACCTATTATATTTCTCGTACATGCAACTCACTCTAGACATTATTGGGTTATTGGCAAAGAAAAAACATTCATCAAATCCAATTGCCTCAACTATTTTGGAGTTTAACCAAACTTTGAATGATTTATACAAATTTACTGCTTCACTTGATTTTAACTAAATCTGGGGTTTGAAAAATAAATATAATTTTGAAGGTAGGAGAAAAGTTGCCAACATTCATCAGAATACAATAACCATCACAAAGTTGCAATTTATCAGAAGGTTGACATATTGTAAATAGAGAAGAATTTTGGGGTGTATTTTTTAGAATCTTTCTTACTCGGATATTCTATAGTCGAGATTTCCTACATACAACCTGCACTCAGGCTCATCTTCAACAGCTCTCTTCACATCCTTAAGCTGCTGGGTACTATCAGACTGCAGAGGTTATTCAAGAAATACAGTCAAGAAATAGTTCAAATTAAAAGCTACAGAACTAAGAACTAAGAAAACCTGAAATTCTCCTTAGTAAATATGACCATTGGATAGAAAATTTTCCAAAGCAGTGAAGAACCTCGCCAGTAACCTGTTTACAAAGGAGAATCTAAGATTAAAACAATTATATAATTCAAACTCTATTTAAATTATCTTAAACTTGTTTCAAAGAACATTTTTTTTTTTATTAAAGGGCCGTACACTCCAACATCTTTTAATTACTGCAGGTTTTCTTGTTTAATTTTGTACATGTATTTGTTCAATTTCAGTTTGGTTGAGGTTTGATAGAATGTCCGGTACTGGTACAGGATGCTCCGATAGTATCTGCTATTAGATTTTCAAAAGACCTAGTTCCTGGTTTGTAACAGATTCACAAATCTTCCCACCAACAGAATTTCCCGTCCAAACCTAATCCTCCCTCATCTAAATCTCAGTTTCTGTCAATCGTTTCTCCAAAATCTCCTTCCCCCGCGGGGATTCAACAAAAGTGCGTTAGCACAACTACCAGCACAAGTCGCTAAGGTTGAGCGAAAGAGAGAGAGATGACCAACCTGTTGAAAAGAAGTAGAGTGAAGATAAGAGGTGATAATGGAGGCGACACCGTCGGCGGAGGAGTTGAGAGGCCCGGCGGGGAGGAGCACAGTGGTGGATACGTAAAACTTGAGAGAAACTATTTATTACTGAATTAGTGAGCCGGTCCGGCCCAATAATTCCATTCCATTTTACGAGGCCAATCCAGCCCATCTCCAACGGGTTACTGACTTACTGTCGTCAGTAAAACTATTTATTTATTTTTTATTTTTTGATAAATTTTCTACTGTTGTGGCCTTGAGGGCTTGAGGCCTTTCAGTGCCATTGTCAATTTCTTTCTTAAGCCGTGAGGGAGACTAATTCCGTTTCAGCTTCTGGAAGTTCATTTATTTAATTAATTTATAAGCAATACTGACATTTTTCAGATCTTGTGGATGGCATCCAACCAAAATAGTATGCATTGATACATACAATAAATTTATTTAGAACCATAGGGTTGATCTTGAAATAAATATAAAAACCCTTTTCCTTTCAACCCTTAAAACAGTAGTCAACTTCATGAATCCTAAAACTAAAATGCCAGATGCTGAAACGTTCAAAGCAAACACACAGTGTGTGTCTGTTATTTCAAATGGAAAACATCTCTATTGTTAATATACGACTTTGTTGTAGTGGCGCAACTTGCCGTAAGCGAACACCTGGGTGAAATCTGATAGTTAGCATTAATGTAAAAACCGCAAATGGCTCTGGTAGGTTTGATTCCATATAACTCGATTCAAGTTTTTACTAGTCCTGGTTTGGTAAAGAACCAGTATTTTGTCCAAAAGGATTTCAGCAATTCACTTCCTGATGAACTTCAACTTCTAGTCAAACTAAACCCAGGATAGCACCAAATATAATAAAAACAACAGAACTAATAACAAGGTTTCAAAAGTTATTTCAGGTTTTTATTTCTACTGATAAAGGCCAAATTTGAAACTTCAGTTGGAACTTCGTTAAAGTTCCATGATAATCCTCATTTAATCAGGTACTAAACTTCTCAACTTCATCAATGGAACTATTAACATCATGACTTCGGAAAAGAAGAGAGTAGAAAGAGGGCAAAAATGTGAAGAGAGATGAACAATGAAAGCCATCAAACACATGGGTATCCGAATTATCTCTGTTCCGATTTGGCCCCTAAAAAGCTGTCCATACGACTATCAGGCAGTCTTTATGCTGTCCATCTCAGTTAGTCATTGTGATTCTTCCAATAATGGATAACAAAATAAGAGTAGAACTAGGGTGCTTATAGAAGTATCAAGTTCATTTGTACTCTTAACTCTAAAATTTATTGGATTAATTTTGAACGACAAATCTAAACCGTTGAAATCCTTCTACCTTACGAGTGATGTGTCTACATGTGAAAATTTTAAAGTTTCAAATTAATTTAGTATAAAGTTAAGTGGCCAAAATTATAAGGTTTCTAAATTAATTTTAATGCATTCATTTTTTGGAAGATTTTTTACCACTTGACTTTACACTAAATTAATTTGAAACTTTAAAATTTTCACATGTAGACGCATCACTCGTAAGATAGAAGGATTTCAACGGTTTGGATTTGTTATTCGAAATTAACCTAATATAGATTTTAGAGTTAAAGAATACAAAAAGATTTGGTACTCCTAGAAGCACTCTAGTTCTACTCACAAAATAAATTCCATGAAACTAATATCATGGTAAAGAGCAAAGAATAAATAAATTTCACATTCTTTAACACTTTTTGATAAAAGAATTAACCATTAGGATCTTCAAAATTTTGGAGTCATGTTAAATAGAGAGATAGAGAGAGGAGTAAGAATCTCAGCCTAGCCTCTGCAAGGTTTAAAAAAAAAGAGAGAGAGAGTAAGAAAGATATAGAGAAGCACTTTCGTTGAAAACAAGTGATTATCCTTGGGATCACATAGCTAAACAAAAAACTAATAAGCAGAAATACAAAAATAAAAGAAATCAAACATTACATGCAATTAAATTACCAAAAGCAAACAATTATGTTTTGCCTGCTCAAGCTTAACATTTTTCAGATAAACATCACATGCTTTCTTACTGGGTAACTGTTAAAAACCAGCCAGTGCACCAATTTAAAGGAACTTCCAAGTAACATCAAAACAAAGAAAACAAGCACAGACATAATGTTTGGACTATACATGTAAACAACTCCAAACTACAACTACGAGTATTATATAAATATAGCAAAATCACCACTACTAAACTAATTAAATCTCAACCTTAGATACCATCTGATATCCTCCCTTCGCTGATTTACCTTCCAGTGCAACTGATGGCAAATGTGACATTGCCAAAGAGTTCCTAGACTCAGTACGCCACTTCATTACCAAGACAAACAAGGCCACCAGCAAGATTGCAAAACCAAACCCACAAGGAAGAGACATCATAAACTCCCCAATGCCTCTTCTCACCATTCCCTCTGGCAACAGGCTGATTGGAATCTCCCCATCAAGCCCCGCATCAGTGTTATTCATCTTAAAAACCTCCAATCCATTTAACAAACCATGCACCCAGTTCGGCTTACTGATGTTAGATGACCCAATAGTTATTTTCAATAATCCATAGTTATCAGTATCTATAACAAAATCAATGTAATAAGGAGAAGCCAGTTGACCAGTGACGTGTGATAGATCAAAATCTTTGTTAACCAGATACCCATTTATGTAGATGTTGAAGTACATCTCATTCAAGGCCATACTAGCTACATCACAGAAATGCATTCGCACAAGGTATCTGTTCTGTGGCCTTAGAGAAAACTCCCAGGTCATATTATGACTAGAATCACCGATTACTCTAGCTGTTTGATAAACATTATCTGGCGCGACTTCCCGACTAGCACCATATTTCAAATAATTAATCCTTCCACTGAATGATTCGGTCTTTGACTCAGTAGCATCGAGCTTGACCAAGACTTCATTTTCAGGAAGCCAAGTTCTCCATAGAGAATCGTTAAAAGGAGTCACTTTTAGGCCACCAATGTTCAATCTGTAAAGATTCTCAAATGCTTGCTTTGAAAGGCCCTCAAATTTCTCAACTCTGTCGGGTTTCACCAAGCTACCAATATCCAAAATTAAATCTCTAGGAGCAGAAATAACCTCAATTGCATTGACAAATGCAAACATATTATCTTTGGCCGGTATAAAATTGATAAAAATACTATCAGTGTCGACCTGAACTATGAATTCCTTCAACACAGGCACTGAAGTGCTGAAATTGGTTAAAAGTGAAAATTCACCAACCGAGACATGGAACAAAGCTGAGGAGAGTTCATACTCTGAAGATGTAAATGGATAGAAATGGAGGCGAATGAGGTGGGCACCCTTTTCCTTGATGTGAAACTCGTATGAAGCCCGTTGGGAGAAGACTCTGGCCTTCCCATGAAGAGGCGATGGTAGGAGAGATGAATCCACCACGCTGGAGAGAGAAACCTTGGGACCGTACGAGTGAAGGTGGGAATAGCGACAGGTGGAGTCTGGCTGGAAGACACGGTGGTCTTCCAGCGTAGCAGCTGAGCTGGAGCCACAGGCGATGAGGTGGTTGTCAGATGGAGAGAATAGAGCTGAGGAGGAGTAGAATAAGAGAGAGAGTAAGAGAAATGCGCAAGTTAGAGGGCTAGGGTTCCGATAATTCGCCATTGAAATGATTTGGGGAAAAGAAGCCGAAGACCAGAAAGGAAGAAGCTAATTTGGGGACAAATTCGAGATAAAAAAGGACCACAGTTAGAAGACGATGCATAAATAAGGTCTAGAAAAGCATATTTCCCTGCAATGTGGGTCCATAAGGAGAACCCACATGTCAGGGATTCTACGGTTTAGCTGCCTGTGATAGAAACGCGTACAAGCAACTATTGAACTACTGGATCACAGCTGGAGCGCGTTGGAAATTTGGAACTTGGAAGTGTATACTATGACACCTGTGACCTGTGGCTGGAAGAATCGAAATACCGAATGCGGACCTTTTCAATTCAACGCGGAGAAAAGATAAAAATTGCTTTGCTGAAAATAAAAAAGATAAAAGTTGCTAGTGGTGAGACCCATCGAACGAAGTGTGGTAGAATTTAACTCTGATTTATAGACAACTTTTTGAGGAAAGATTTATAGACAAATTGGAATTGGACCAGTGCGTGTGCGTGTGCGTGTGCGCGTGCGCGTGCGCCGTGATTTTTATTTATGTCTATCATCAGATATAATTCGTCAACTATACTTATTAAAATTAGATTCTATCAAAACTATCAAAACCTGCTATTAAATCGCTGGTCTTTTATTTTTTTATTTTTTATATTTTTTTGAAAAAAGTTATAATTTTTTATTTTTTTATTAAAGTTTTAGAAATTTTTGATATGTTTCTTTGAAATTGGATAGAAAAATATATAATTTAGTTTATTAGAATAACTCAAATAAATAATCCGGATCAATATTTTTCAGATCGGGTTTTTCGCAGCTGTAAGAAAAATTAAAATACTTCATTGTGTGTTATTGGAAAAAAATAAAAATTGTTTGAATCTGAATTATTGATCTCGGTTCAAAAGTCACTTCTCGGTAAATACAGAAAATATTATGGTATTTCTATTTTTGAAAAAATAAAAATGTTGCACAACTTTGTAATTATTACTCAAATAGTGTTGAATCTAATTCGTTCGTTGTTTTAATCTGATATAATTCTTACATCAAAAAGTGTGCATTGTGCATCAAAAATCGTGCATAATATATAAAATAATTTAAGAAAAATTGCCGCAACTTTGTAATCATTACTCAAACAGTGTTGAAACTGGGTCGTTCATTATTTTAATCTGATATAATTCTCGTATCAAAAAGTGTGCATTGTGCATCAAAAATTGTGCAAAATATATAAAATAATTTAAGATAAGTTGCCGCAACTTTGTAATCATTACTCAAACAGTGTTGAATCTGAGTCATTCGTTGTTTAATTTGATATAATTCTCGCATCAAAAAGTGTGCATTATAAATTAAAAATCGTGCATAATATATAAAATTCTGACACAGTTTCAGAAATTTGTTTTATTTTTTTGAAAATAGAAGAATTCAAATATTTTATATATTTACTTAGAAGTGACTTTTGAACCAGGATCAATAACTAAAATTCAAAGCATTTTTATTTTTTTTCCAATAACAGACAAAGAAATATTTTAATTTTTCTTACAGCCGCAAAAAACCCAATCTGAAAAATATTGATTCAGGTTATTTGTTTCAGCCCTTTTAATAAACTAAATTATATATTTTTCTATCTAATTTCAAAGAAACATATCAAAAATTTCTAAAACTTTAATAAAAAAATAAAAAAATTATAACTTTTTTCAAAAAAGTAAAAAAAATGAAGAACCGGCTATTTTAATAGCCGGTTTGGATAGTTTTGATATAATCTAGTTTTGGTGAGCATAGTTGGCGAATTATATCTAATGGTGGGCATAAATAAAAATCACGGGCGTGTGCGTGTGAGAATTTGCATCCTCTGAGATATCTCAAACTTTGGGTTACTTTTTGAAATATCTCAATCGTTCAAATATGTTATACACGAATCTCAAAGCTCAAATAATACAGCCCATATGTTTCCCTGAATAGGCACTGGATTCGTCGGTCACGCAAAAATTAAGATATCTCAGAGGATACGCACCCGAGGGAGGGGTGGTTGAGAAATAATTCAGATCCACTTAAGTAACTCAATTTTTGAATTTTAAATTGGGACGTCCATTCAATCAAAACAATTCATTCTGATCTAGAGTGCACACATTCCGAGAACAAATTTGAATCTCGAGACGATTCAGAACGACGGATTTGAATCGGATGGTCTCGATCCAAAACCCAAAAATTGAGTTACTTTAGACCCGGTGAGAAACGCATTATCTTAGTAGGCCGGCCCAATTTCTAATATCTGTGGAGAAGTATTTTTCTAGGCCTTGATGTGTTAAGCAGTAATCATGTTGAGATATTGAAAAATGATATGTTAGGTTGTTTGAATCGTGAAGTTATATCATGCTGCAGCGGTTTATTTTCTAATATAAGCGGTTGTTTTTATGTTTGTTAAATTTATATGTTTACTAATTCAAAACGCATTTTTTTTAAGTTATTGTCTGGAGATAGACTACAGTTTGTTGAGTCTTATCAATCTATTTCACATTTAGAAATCAAATATCTCAAGTTTCTCAATTATGTGAACTTATTTTTTTGGAGTAAAAAAAAATTTAATATGTAAAAAATACAGTATTAAATTTATAACATATAAGAATTACTCTAATAATATATAATTTGTATTATACTTTTTTTTTTCAGGATTCAGCGGTCCAAATTATAGGTAAAACAGACATATGAGCAGAAAATTGCGTAGGAAGCGGTTAGGACCATAACCCCACTTATTTACGTGTGCGTGAGATCTGGAATGTGACCCACTTCACTTACATTATCCAACCTGCCAGTGCCCAAAATGTGGGTGGCGTGCGAATCTGGTATAACCCGAAAGTATGCTTATAGGTCCTCTCTGTTATGCTTATGTGAGTCGTTTTATAGTTGTCTTGTATGTTTTGGATCCGATTAGATCCGTTTTTGAGAAGCCGTATCGATCCATTCTCTATGTAGAATATAAAAATACATTTCATTACTTGAAAATATCATTTTCACATATTTATTTTAATCCAACATGACACGAGTAGCGTTTTCCACATAGTTTCTCAACGAAATGCGTGCATGGTCAGAGCTTAAAGTAAGGCTAGAAAAGTATAATTTGAATTTCAAGTACTGGAATGCAAATCAAGAAATAAAGAGAAAAAAACAATAACAGAACAGGGAACTTCAAATGAAATTGGATAGTAGGCTTGTCAGAAGAGACTGTAAGTCTGTAATACCGATACCATTGGAAAGGAAATAGTATGCTAATATTTTCCTCAAAAAAAAAAAAAAGTATGCTAATATGAAATTCACGAGATGCTTTGTAAGTTGCATCATCATGTTTTGTTTGCTCAGAGAAATTATCATCAGAAGCTCTAACAGACATGAAACAGCACCAACTGCAACAGTTAGGAATTACATTCATTTGTAAGAAATTTCAGAAAATAACGGAGATACAGGAATCACAAGCTATCTCTTCACACAATTTTAATAATATAACTGCAAATTAACATTACAACAATCACGTATAACATATTATAATTAATTTAGTAGCGACC
>CAXKVW010000301.1:0-119433 GCA_964058825.1 Carex arenaria | reverse complement strand
AACTTATGATGATACTTATGTCAATGCTAGTTTTTTTAATCAATACGTGATATCGAGGATAATAATATTAGCATCAATGTCGTCTGTATTGACAGTGCAGCTATATCAACTTATTTTCATTGATGAAAGGACACCAGTCTCCAGAAGGGTGAATATTTTATTCTTTTTAATGGATGTGAAAGGTAGGACCAATTTGGAAAAACAAATGGAAACTTTAATTACCGAATTGATACTTATAGAACTTCAAAATCCACAAGGGGTAATGAGGGATACTATAAGAACCCTCTGTGCAATTAACAAGACAGTATTAGTTATTTGGGACAAACCTTCTTTTTGTTCTTCAGCAATTCGGGTACCTTTTTATTATTTAAAGAATTGATAAAATAGGAATCTTTTAGCACATTTCTTAACGGAAGCAATGTACCTCTCAGTTAGTCTTTCCTCTTTGACTACGTCCAATGCCGCAATCGCCACTGCACTTGCCAAGGGATTCCCTCCAAATGTACTGAGAATATTAAATAAAATAAATAAATAAATGCTTCTGGGCATGAAACATCAATGCGTCATGTATAAATCCACAAATAGCAATAAGCCCTCCAAACTTCTTTCTTCATTATGTAGCCCAAGCAATCGGTAAAATAAGGAATCTTGGTCTCTTCAAGTAATACAGAAGAGAGCTTATGATGTGTATTATTATGTTTCTTAGTCAATTCCATATGCACTGCAGGGGCATGTACAGTTTTATGCAATACATCACATGATAAGATTTTACAGGCTGACACATTTTATCAGTAATTATATCTAAAAGAAGAGATGTGCTGACCTTCCATGTTCACCTGGCCTGAAACACAGCATTACATCCTTGTCAGACAGTACTGCACTAACTGGTAGTACTCCAGCACCTAAAGCTTTTCCCAATATCTGTTTGATATGGAAATAGTAGAAAATTTATGGACAAAATTATAACCTTAAATAAGTATTTTCGAGTCAACCAATTAGTAATATTTATAATTTAACAGAAAAAAATTAACAATTAACTGCTTCTACAAACCAGCCTCAAGATAACTCAAGTCAGGCTCCTATTCTTTCCATTTTCCTTCAATTATACAATTAAAAAAAAAGTAAAAAAAGACGGAAAAGAGTAAATCTACAAAAAAAAAAAAAGCAATTCTCATAAAATAGTGGAAGCAAAATTCAGCTGACTGGCAAAATGCCTGATCTGCTACCGTATCACTCATTAAAAAAAAAAAAGCAATTCTCAGAAAATAGTGGAAGCAAAATTCAGGTGACTGGAAAAATGTCTGATCTGCTACTGCTCATACTAAGAAAAAAAGGCAGGTAAACTCGAATTCATATCACCTAAGGTAACATAATATTTCTGTTTAGATCTGGACTGTCCGATCAGAACCCGCACAAATGTTAAAGGGAACCCGTGCATTCCATCTCAGGCTGGATTGACCCAGATGTCGATCGGACGGGTCTGGATCTAAACAGAAATATTCTGTTACCTCAGAGGACCTGGACTTGGTAAACTCACCACTATATCAGGATGTATATTTTCCCACTGACAAGCTAACAATCGTCCAGTACGCGCTATCCCAGTCTGGATTTCATCTGCAATCATTAGTATGTTGTGTTTGGTGCACAGAGATCTCACGGCTTTCAAATAACCGTCAGGTGGAATTATTACCTGTACAAGTACAAGGTAATTTAAAAAAGATTATTACAGATGCCACTACACAATTATACACATATAACAAAGTGTTACTTGAAAAGGACAGTCAGTCAGTAGGACTGGGAACGGTGTTACAATTGGTTGTCTAAAATATAATATTAAACCAAATAAACACCAAAACATAGCCAAAATAGTAACAAATGAAAGCTCAAGATTTACAGGTAAAGAAGATTCTCTTTGATATATTTCTGGTTGATATGGTTTTATACACAAATATCACACAAGCACCGGAGTATCAAAATAAAAGTCTAATGTTAATCAAGAAAGAAACTATATCTTAAGATACGTACCCCTGCTTCTCCCTGAATTGGTTCAAACAAAAACCCACATATCCTATCTCCATGCTCTGAAGGTGGCAAAAAAAAAATTAAACTAGTGTTATAATTCCTTCAAAATCTGACAAAAATAAAATATATAGTGCTGATTAGCACAATTTACTCGCTCAATAATTGCACATTCAAATATCTTAATTAATGAACTGGTAGTCATGTACCCTAATGCAAATGATCAGAACTTGACCTGATGTAATTCATCCCCCATGTAAGCCCAATGTGTTATTCAAAACTTCTTACTGCAGTAAGTAATCATTTAACTTAATCTTACTGAAAATGTCAGACAGTTCACCACTGCAGTTCACGTAACTTTAAGTAAAAAAAAAGGTGGTTTAGCCAGTGTATGTAGCAAAGCAATAGGCAAATGATTGATTCACTGCTTCAATAAGGCCCAAAAGCTTAAGCCAGTAGAGAAATATACTTTTTTTATTCTATGTCCTTAATTAAAATTTAAAAATGGGAACAAACTTGACCTTCAAAGATTTTCTCGAGAGCTGTAATATCTCCAAAGTCAACTTTGAGGTGCCCGGGGACAAAGGGGCCGAACCCACGAGTGGCCTCGTTGTCGCAACTCATAGAAATCATGCCAAGTGTGCGGCCATGGAAACAACCACAACACGACACCATCAAAGCCTGAAACAGCATATTACTTTTAACTACACTAGTACAGTTGTATGAGGTCCATGCACACCAAGTATATGTTCTTAAACAGTATTGACACTAC
The DNA here is from genome assembly GCA_964058825.1 of Carex arenaria. Taxonomy (NCBI): domain Eukaryota; kingdom Viridiplantae; phylum Streptophyta; class Magnoliopsida; order Poales; family Cyperaceae; genus Carex; species Carex arenaria. The sequence continues at coordinate 116,642 of CAXKVW010000301.1, read as the reverse complement.
ACACAAAATTTCAAATTTGATTTTTCACTGAAATTTGGCTGCCACGTGTTGTAAATTCTACATGTATATGGTGAAAGTGGTGTATTACTGATGTCTATTCATATTTAAGACCCAAGTAGACCTCAATTTGCCCCTCAACTAACCTACTTGCAAGTGCAACTCAAGTAAGCCTCAATTTTAGTCTACTCTCTCTGGACCAATAACCCCACAACATGCAAACTATGCATCAATTTATACTCACTCACAGTTCATAACCTTTTGAGGCTCAATTTGGCATAAAGTACGCACTTAAACACAAACCAAACAAAGAGGAAAACCAAATTCCACAAATCGACAAATAATGCAGCCAATTTCATAGGAAAAATAGTGCTACCATACCAGCTGGCACATAGAATCTTCACCAGTAGCATACTGCTACATACACACATAAAATGATACCAAATCTGAAACAAGCTTACAGTAATAAAAGAAAATAAATAAAATATCAATAGTTTCGGCACCCTCACCTCATTCTTTGGTATCTTTTTCTTTTCATATCCCCATTTTCTTGCCAATTTGATAGCTGTCTCCACACCTTCAGCTCCAGTATTCATTGGCAGCACCATATCGTACCCAAACATACTCGTCAACTGCGCAGCAAAGACCGGAAACTTGTCGTTAAAAAAAGCTCTAGAACTAAGAGTTAGCCTCTCTGCTTGCTCAACCAAGGCCTTCATCACTTTTGGATGGGAATGTCCCTGGAAAAAAAAATAAACAAATTTCACTGTATTATTAAATTAACTAAAGAGAACCTTAAAAAAAAATTACCTAAAGAGAATTTTGTATATGGAACTTGAGTATCTGCTTTAACATTTTGCGTAAATAAAGCTGATATGGCTAGAAATCCATTTTCATTTATACGATTCAAGGAATGAAGAAATTAACTGGTATAATAGATGAACAGATGTTTTGATTTATAGAATTGGAAAAAAAAACATAATTAAGTTGGACACTGGATTTAAGGACCTAATTGTCAAATAAACAAGATTTTTTGGTTAAAAAAAAATTCTTAACCTTGATTCATTTGCCTATCACAGAATGCCATCTGTCCGGAGTCTCCAAAGGCTTTGTAACCTAAATTTCCCCGAGATCAACATACCATACTCGACACAAATTAGGTTGGCACTTGTTAATATAAGGTTGATACACAAGTTTGATTGACACTTATTGATGCAAGTTTGTTTAAAAGTTGATATTAAAAATTTAAGGATTACGCAGAGAGCCAAAATCACTTTCCCAAAATGAAAATTTTCAAAGGTTAGAACTTATAAATACCTGATTAACTGCAGAGTAAGCAGATAAAAAATCGAGGTACTTGTTCCCTTCCGGGTCCCACACGCAAGTTCCCTTTGCTTGAGAAAATACCATGGGAATTGGATGATAACTGCATAATTGCGAATTATCCAAATTAATTACACTAAAAGCTACAATCCTCAGACAACAAAAATACAGAAAAAAAAAAAGCACGATAATTTCAAATGGCAATCCTATACTTGTGAGCGCTGTGTTCATGCTCCAGGCGCATGAGCTCCTCAGAAGACAAGGCCGATGATCTCTCAGCTAGGGCACACATAGTCCGCGTGTACGCAAGTTTCTTCACAACTCTCCTTGCCAAAGCTGCCATGTTTCTCTTCTCTCTTCCCAAAAATTGAAAGAGGAAATTTAGAAACAAAGAAAATTAACAGAGAAAGGATGTACAATGAAGGCTGGAGAGGAGAGAGAGAGAGTAAGTGGAAATGGAAATTCGGTGCGCCCATGCCTAGGCGGAACGTGTATCCTCTGCATTAACTCAAAAGAGAATCTTTTGAGTTAATGAATCTTAACGATCCAAAATACTTTAATATCCGTGCAGGCTAGATCCACACCAATATTAAAGGCCCTTGTGTTTAAAATCAGACGCTTGATATGCATTAACTCAAAAGATTCCTTTTTGAGTTAATGCAGAGGAACGTGTTCTGCCTAGGCGGAACCTTTTATTATATTTTTTATTTCAGTTTCCCAGTACCAATTATGTGCACTTCCATTCTGTAATGAAACGTGTAACGAGTGGTACAGAAAATATCAACATCCGCACGAGGGCCTCCTCACATTAGTAAATCATTTAGATCTAGTGCAATAACTGACCATGTAAAGTTATTTCTGAGACGTCCGTTTTAATCTGATACAACTATCAAAAGTGAACTTTTTATATTTTAAATAGGTTTTGAATTAATTTTGACTAGGTTGAAAATATTCTATTCCTATGATACTGTGTGTGTGGATAATAGATTCACAATATAAAATATTTGTACTGATATATTCAAATAATTAAATCACTTGATCGACAAAATTATCAATCTTATATTAACAAATAATAACTGGAACAAGTGGTTCTAAAAGAAGAAATCTTACCTCTTAACACATTATTAATGGTCCTCGCATATATAGTAAAATAAAATTTTAAAAATCAAATCCATACTTCGTAAAGAGCATTTAGCTAACTAACCTCTCACCAGTGCCACATCAACAAAAACTTAGGTGTTAAATAACATGTATAAATGACAATTTTTTATTAGATTTTTAAATAATAAATGTTTGGTCAATAATATGTAAGAACTTAAATCTCTTTTCGCAAGGATGTAACGTGTTGATTATAAAACATAGAGAAACTTGCTTCTACAAAAATTAATAGGATCTAAATTAATTGAATTAAGAAAAATGATTGAGAGGACTCATATTTTATTATTCTCAATCTTATTTTAGCTCTTCTAATAATTATATGCAAAAGAGATTTCAAATATTATATTATTAAATTAAAATATATATATGTAAATGACATTTCGAGTAACGGGGTGAATTTTAATCTTCTACATAGATAATGGATCGATATGACTAGAAAATCCGATCAAATTTGACTGAGTAGGGTTATGGTCCTAATTGCTTCATGTCCATTTTTCTATCAGTATATCTGTTTTGCCTATAAATTGAATCGTTGAAATCCTGAAAAGTTGTAGAATTGCATATTTTATGTCATTGGAGATATTCATGTTTGTTAGAATTTTAATATTGTATTTTTTGCATAGTAAATCTTAATTTTTCCACTATGGAGAATTAAGTCTGCATATTGAGAATATCAAGGCGTTTAATGTCTAGATTGTAGAATAGAGGGCAGACTCAACAGACCATAGTCTATCTCCAGACGACGATCTAAAAAGTAGATTCTTAATATCCTACGTATGTGTCTAATAAGATCACATTATTATTGCTGCACTAAACGATCTTATCACAGTAAAGCGCCATGATGTAATTTTAATTTAGTTATAATAAACATACTAATTATTCTTCGTTGACTAATAATTGATTCTCTTTTTTTACTACGCAAAAATTACAAACTAATTCATAAACACTCACAAAATTATTCTTTTGATTACGACAGAAATAAAAGTAAGCTATATTTTGTTGTCTTATGAGGCTACCTCCAAATCTATATTTTGAAATATAAATTCCTTTCATTTCATTACTCTTTGAATGTTTTATATATATATCAAATTTTTGTACCTTTGAGATGACAAATAAATTCTATCACCAATCGTATTAAATATGATATACACGAAATTTTGACTTATTTTATTGTTTTGCTAGCATATTCCATTATTATTCAATTCACATGTATTTTGTTTAGATGTCTGCAAATCATAAATCCGTTATGACTCGCTACAAGTAACGATGGTTTTGGAATTCCGTAGAAGAACCTGACTTTTAGTTTTCTCACATCTTCTCTCTCATTTGCAAGAGCAAAAAGAGTTCTTTTTTTCCGAATTTAGTTTACAGTGAGAGCGCCGCAGACGCAACAAAAAGGCATAAATGATAAAGCTGAGCTTGTGAACCCCACCTCAGGAAAAAACAATGAACTACCTTGAAAATTGATATAAAAAATAATAAGATATTACCAAGCAGGTCCAGAGAGTGTATTATTCCAAGCAAATGGATAATACAATTTAAATTTTATTGTTCTCTTTTGATCTCATGTTTTTCAAATGTTTCATATTTTATATTTTTATTTTTAAAGTTCAAATTGTCTGTTTTAAACAAGTCAATTTGATATATCCATACTAAAATATATTTGACAATGAACACTTCTAATTTTTGGATTTCTTTTATTATTTTTTAAGATATGTGTAAAATCACTGTTTTGTACTGTTCAAAATCAGTGATTTTCTATCTATCTTAAAAGATAGTAAAAAAATTTCAAAAATTATAAATTTCTCCTCAAACATATTTTATTATGGATATAATGTTGAGCGGTTCGAATCAGCAGTTTGGACCTTGAAAACGAAAATATAGAGTATAAAGTATGATGAGATATAAAAGACGTAAGATACTGGAACCATTCTCTAATTATTAATACAGATTTATCTATAAGGAATTATTATAATACCTTTAGAATTATAATATATAATTTCAATCATTTACAATCTACTATATGTACATCATATATTGACATATATGACACACAATGGAATTTTTTTTTCAGCAAATCTATTTATGTACATCATACTGGAACCATTCTCTAATTATTTTGAAATCCATCTATTATAGTGATTTTCATGAAAATAGAAATCACTTAAAAATACCACAACTAATTCCATAATATCATGGGGGGGGGGGGGGGTGTGGGGGGATTTCATGTATCCTCTAAAAAAAAAACTTCAATATTACGTCTTTCCTCCTCAAAATTTATAGTATCATATTTATCTTTCCAAATCATATAAATTCACATATTTACTCAAATACAATAAAACAATAATCTAACACATAAAATCTAATAAAAACTATTAATTAATAAAATAAGACTATAATATTCCTCCTGTTGTAAAATCGAAATGAAGTTGTAACAAAAGTAAAGTAAATAACATGAGAGATATAGATAGCAATAACATAATTTTATTATTTTTTTTGTCTGTTTAATACAATCTTACAATCCTCTATTTATAGGTAGAAAATATAAATAACAAGCCATCTAATTTAATTCCATTGATAAATATGGGGAGATGAAACATACTTCATTAAAGAGAAGTTTTGATACAATAAAAGTTTCAAATGAACATCCCTAATTCTAATTTATTTATAACACTTTCCCTTGGATGTTCATTGTTCATTATACGCTATAAACTCGGTTAAGGGAAAAAGAGTACAGCGCGTATAACGCTTCCCCTCATTTTGATATCATTGAATATTCTTCAATTGATGTAGACCTATCTTCTTTGTGAGTTGTTTAAAAACTTTTGTCGGTAAAGATTTTGTGAATAGGTCTACCAAATTATCGATTGATTGGACTCGGGTAACATCTATTATGCCCTCATTCTGTAATTCATGTGTCAAAAAGAACTTCGGCGCAATATGTTTAGTTCGGTCTCTTTTGATATATTCTTCTTTAATTTGTGCAATGCATGCTGTATTATCTTCATGCAGCGGAGTAAGGTTTTTCTTGATGTTTTCAAATCCATAGTCTTCTTGAATATTTTGAATCATTGACTGTAACCAAACACATTCTCGACCTATCTCGTATAAGGCGATCAGCTCGGCATGATTTGATGATGTTGTTGTAAGAGTTTGTTCTTGTTGGGGAGTCTGCAACTCTGCATTCTAGTTTCCTCTTGGGAATCCACCGCAGAACTCCCGGTTAGGCTTAAGGTGCGAAAAGAACGTAAAACAAAAATTTTACTTCTACCAAAAGCCGAGGATATACTCCCTGATTGATTTCTAAAACTAAATTTATTTAACATTTAAATAAATTAAAACAACAATTATACCTTGTTCCAAATTCAAATTGGAGTTGAAGTTTGACTTGCTTCAGAAGCACCAGACGTCTAATGCCTCTATTAGTATCCACTGGAAAATAACCAAAGAATTGAAATTTTTTTGCCAGAAATATTGACCAAGTAGAATTGCAAAAACACTTTCACAACTCACAAGAATATACGTGAACTATGTATATCTTTCTTTTCTAACCAGATCACTATTTGAGAGGAAAAGCTGAATCGATAAGTCAGATTATACTATCAGAGTTATTTTTTGAACTTCACCCTTTCTAACCTTTATATAGGCATATAGGTCAGTTCAAAATTAACAAAATGCCTTTCTAAAACTGACCTTGGTAAATTACCAAAATGCCCTTAGGCCCAAAATTCAATTTTGGGTTTTATTGGGCTTTGATTTGGGCTTCTGAATTTAATTATGAATTTAATTTGGACCCAATTCAAATGGGCTTTAGGCCCAAAATATTAATTCATAATTAATTTTTTAATCTGACTGATATCTATATAATTGTTCTGAACAATTATATTTCTTGTGACTGTTGTTGTGATAACTTTTATACAACATGTCGTACACGCTTATAAATTTAATCTGTTTGAGCCTGTAATATCTATGACATTTATATTAATTATAACAATTATAATTAATCACAAATTTTTCTGATTAACTTCCCATTGATGTGATATGTGATTATTTCTTGTATATGCAAGGGCACGTATTTAATAATTAAATTAAGCTACCATTTGCAATATACCAAGATCTTGTGCTATAAATTGAACCTAATAACAATAGAGTTATAAATATTGATTTACCTCTTCTTGAATCGTATCAAGAAGGTAATACTTGGCAGTGGTGGTTGTGAAAGACTCTCTCCTTGCTTCTTCACCTACACCCAAAGTCGAGTGCCTCTCCAATGAATTATGCCACAAGATTAACCAAGAGATTAATCAAATATGCTAGTATTTGTAGATCTCAAGTCTAATTAAACAAATCCACTCTTCAAATCTCTTCTTGAATTGATTTTGTGGAATTCTCAACACATGAGCCTATCTAAATAAGCAAGAGAAAATGAGACAACCCAAAAAACGTCCAAAAATTAGATGGTAGAAAAGAGGCAATGGTGGCTAGGGTTTTGGATGTCTTTTTCTTCCAATTTGACCCCCTTTATATATATATATAAAGTCTAGGACAAATAATCCACATTTAACCATCAAAATAGACCTCTTTTCTCATCAATTTTGGCTGACCATTTATGGGCTTTTAAACTTATTTTGTTCCATCATAATTCTTTCTCCTAATGCATAATTTGTTGGCCCAATTGTTGCACCAATTAATTGTACATCAAATTAATATAATTCCATAATTATATTAAGTACGTTGAGTTGAAATAAATTTTATTTATCATATAATAAAATTATTTCTTGATTAGACATTTATTTTAGTTTCATAAGATTGTTTGAAATAATTAATTATAATCATTTATAATTAATTCATTCAACAAACTAAAATAATATAACTATGGTTAAGAGCTTGTTTAGCAATACCCTGGAGGATTTATGTCATGTTGGCCATAGAATTAAATTAGTATATTTAATTCTAATAATCACAAGCGGTATCTAGCAACACATTGTGACTCCCAATTAACATAAATAAATACTATACAAATATAGTATTTCTTCCTACATAGAAAATATAATTTCTATTGTTTAATTCTTATGTCTCATGTTATCAATATATAATCCAAGATTGGAATGTGTCATTCTTGCATATTATATGTTTCTTGATATAGAGTTGATTGTATAAATAAATTTGCATGCAAACAATCTAACTCCATCAAGGGGCCCAGTTGATATCATTGCTCAACAAATAAATTGTGAGGGACATACTGATTTCTTGATGAACATCTTTTCCCCGCACAATTTATGAATGTCAAAATAGAATCTTTATAGTAGCCAGTTACGGACAACGTTATAAACTATTTATAACAAACACTCCTCATGTGGAAAAGGTGAAACATCTCAAACTTTAGAATTAAACACTTATGAAATAATTAATGACACATAACACAATCCATATAATTATTTCATAGGGTCAAGTCCAGTACTATGTTCAAATAACATATACTTATGCAATTAAGTTGGTAACATATACCCATGACTTGTAGAACTTAATCATCGCTTAACTTGCATACTAATCTTATATGAATAATTAATGTTCCTTGCTAATTATCAAGATTACGGACTTTTAGAGTTATTATTGTCATTTAAATAAATGAAGCACAGAGATCCACAATTCAAGTCCTCAACTCAATGATCTGTCAATAATAATCTCATGGAACAAATGATATAAAATCATCAATAACATAAACCAAAATGAGCCATCAAAACTGATTGGCTTCTAGGACATAACTCCAACAATATGAACAACGATTGTCCTTCAAAATACACGGTTTCCTGACTTTCAAAATTCAAAAGTCAATCCAAACCGTTAGATGTTCAATCTATGTTAAAATGTGCTTGGAGACAAAATTTTACATTTTTTGAATTTTTTTTACTATTTATTAAGATGGTTTGAAAATTGCTGATTTTATTAAACTTCTACACTATTGAAAAACAACGACTTTCAAGCCATCTTAATAAATAGTAAAAAAATTCTAAAAAATGTAAAATTTGGTCTCCAAGCGCATTTTAATATAGATTGAACATTTAATGGTTTGAATTGATTGTTTGGACTTTGAAAGTCAGGAAACCGAATCGTTTGTTCCGGAGGCTAGGAACAAACTTTTTGAGCTTAGACACACACACACACTCTCTCTCTCTCTATATATATATATAGTCTGACTATGGTGAGACGTGGAGTAAAACACGTTTGTATTCCACGCTATATATTCATTTCCAAAGTTCGATCCAAATTTTAAAAGTGAATAGTAAAAAATTCTGGACCATCAGATAAGCGATTTTCAAAGTGGCTTAATAAATAGTAAAATAATTCTAAAAATTATAAAATTTGATCTCCAAGCACATTTTAATATGGAGAACATGTTGAGCAGTTCAGATCGACTATTTGAACTTTGAAAATGAAGATATAGTGCCATAGAGTAAAAACTTGTTTTACTCCATAAAGCACCATAGCCCAGCTCGCTCTCTCTCTCTCTATATATATAATTGTCCAAAGTTTTTTTGGGATCATTTACTAAAGTATTGGTACCACAACCTTTTTATGTCATAATTTAATACTTTAAATGCAAATTAGAAATCCTATATATATATATATATAGACACATGCATATATATAGATGAGCTATAGAGTAAACTTTTAACCCTTAAATATTTGGGTACGTTTGGATGCATTAAGAATAGACTAGTTTTGGGATTAATCTATTCGGAATAGCCTATTCGGTGTCTGAGCAAGTTAAAATAGTTAGAATAAAGAATTAATTTTTTTAGTCTTATTAGAATAAGCTATTCCTAAAAATTTAAAAATTTGACTATTCTAACAAGACAAACAACTACTTGTTCTTGCTATTCTTGTTATTCTTATTTTGCATCCAAAAATAACATATGTTTTTAGGAAGATGGATTCGGATCAAATAAAAATTGCGCTAATTTGCGCTGAAAGTTGGCTACAATCAATGGAGATGTCCATTACCTCTCCTCCAGACTCCTAGAGAAATAAATATAAACAAAAAAAATAAGGCCTCCAGCGACTCCTTTCTCCGTCGCCCCTCCTCCGAAGTCCGACCCTCTCCTTCGGGGAGGTCGCGCACCCTCCCCCCCCCCCCCCTCTCGATTTCCCAGTCCCCACCCTAAATCGCATTTTAGTGATTTTTATAAAAGGGCGGGAGGTCTCTACTCCACGACAAAATAGAGAGGGAAAACGCTAACTCATCTCGACGAGTTCTCTCGCGTTTCTACGATTCTCTGCGTAAATTGAGGTTAACTAGTGCTACCATAGCAAGGTGCGAAGTAGCTGCAACTCCATTTGCAGGAATTTCTCAAAGATGCATTTCTACAAGCAGATGGTGGGCTCCTTTATGCATAGTATTGTAAGCCCCAATTTCTACTTTTTCTCTCTTTCCAAATCATAATTGCGCTATTGTTCGAGTTGAGAATCGACTCATAGCATCTCTTCTCAGTAAAAAATAACCTAGAGGGTTAATTTGTCAGCCAGTAATTCTCATGTCAGCCTAGCACGAATCTCGAGGTGTATTTTATCTCTTAGTTCTCATAACTAATCTATATACTGCATCAACACAGACCTTACCAGATAAACTGACGCCACACATTCCAGAAGAGCTTGGCAGCTTGATCAAGCTCAAACGGCCAAGTGGAGCCACTTGGCATGTCGGGCTTTCCAGGTTGAATGAAAAGCTGGTAATCCAACCAGGCTGGGAAGATTTCATTAATGAAAATGGTGTCTCAACTAATGATCTTCTGGTATTCAAGTATGTCAGCGGGATCGAACTTGAAGTGCTAATATTTGACCCGTGGGGCTGGGAGAAAAGTGACATAGATGAAATTACTAAGAATACTTCCACGGCACTGGTACGGAGAAATAAATCTTGTATGTTTGAACCAGAGACTACCGGGACTCCTGCTAACAAGCGACCGAATATAAAATCAAGTAAGCATGCCATGTTTCCTTTAAAATAAGTTGGTTTTACAAATAACAGCTGGTATTACATTGTAATTGCAAATGTCTTCCAACGTCACTTACTATTGCCTTGTGTTAGTATTTACAACATTATGAGAACTTGCCACTAGCACCAGGCGTCATCTTGTGTTAGTATTTACAACCGTGCACCTTTTGTGAGCACTTTTTAAGTTTTGACACAGGACAAAGCAGGTCAAAACTAAGAAAAACTATACTAAAAACTTGGATTCTTTGGATTCTTTGTGTATATGAAATTGCTATCAAATTAGTTTTTTATTGGAGTTAAATGCGAGAAAGATGAGTGTTATATGTACTGGGTCTTGCTTTAATGATTGGGTGTTGCTCGGAATCAACCCCAAAATGGAGGTGTTAAATCGCATTTATGCGAATTACTGCCTTACTGGGTTCTATTTTGTGATTAGATTACCTTTGAAATGGATGTAGGAAAGAGAAAGGAGGCTAACACAAGTGGGCGTGAAAATAGAAGCAATGTACAAAATGAAATAAGAAATTATCTTGGGCAAGTTATGGTCTATGGGGCTGAACCCATCAGATCCAAAATTGATAACTCCAACAAAAAATCCAGTGTAATTGAAGCTTCTGGAAACACAATGGAAATTGTAGAAGGATGCAGCACAGGTGGGAGAGTGCAAATGAATTCTTTTTTTTTTACAGCTAAGTGAATTTCTACAATGGTCTTTTACTAACATGTATGATAACAAGGAATTTGAAATGATTGCAGGGAATTATTTTCTTGGGACTGAACAACTTGCATGCAGACTTCAAGGAAATAATCCATCGTTTGTACAAGTTCTGAAACCGTCCAGTCTCAACATCCAATGTGGCATTGTGAGTTTCATATATTTATTTCTTCATTTCTTTTGATTGACTTAAAAGTACAATTTTTTGCATTCGTCTCCGTAAGGGTAATAAAGGTAAGGATAGTAGAAATGTAGAATAGGGTTATCTTTTTCAGATTTTGAGAGGAATTTAGAGGAATAAGGAGGATGTAGATCTCGAATAGAGATTCGCGTTTAGTAGAATAGAGAGGGTTAACACTAGAATTGAGAAGAATATAGGGTTATTTTTTTTGCATAAATCTTTTTATTTAAGTGCTGTACATACTTTCTCAGTTATTAATACAATCATTAGTAGGCATCCAGGCCACTAACCTTAAAAAAAAGGGTTATAATAGATGGGTAAGCTGTGGTTGGAACTTTGAACCTTTTTTACTTGTGTTGGCTATTATTCGGAGAAACTGTTACTTCTGAATTTTTTAAGGAGTTTTATTTTGGTACAGAGTATTCCTAAGAAGTTCAGTGCTGAGCACCTGCCGAAGGAAAGCCAAGATTTGGTGCTCTTTTCCCCTGAAAAGAGTGGAGCCTGGATTGTCAGGTACTTCTACAGCCAACACCAACAATTCATTCGGTATGCCGGATGGGGAAGGTTTGTGAATGAAAACAACTTACAGGAGGGCGATACTTGCTCGTTTGAACTCATTAAAATTTTACCGCCAATTACATTTGTAGTTCGAGTCTCTAGAGCTTCTTGAGATCATGTCCCTGTTGAATGTTAATTGCTTTTGGATGTTTATAGGTTATGTTAGTGTAATACTGTTATGGTAGGTTTTTCTACATAATATATCTCTTGTTGATAGAATGCCTGCTTAATGTAGGCTTAGGTTCAATTCTGGAGAATAACATTTAAATGATTTTGGGGTGTACCGGGACCTTTATCAAAAAAAGAAGAAAAAAAAAAGAAGTATCTTTTGTGGAACTATGATTTTGGGGTGTACCTTTTCTACTTGAATCAAAATTGCTGTTTGTGCGGTTGTGCCCTTGGGCCATTTAATTATAGGTGTTGTTTTAAGAATGCAAGCATCTGATAAGCAGCGGCGGAGCCTAAAAGGAGTGTTAAATTCTCTATAATTAATTTTGTGAAAGTACCTTTAGATTATACAATTGTTTAATTTTACTAAAAAAAATTATTAAAAGGTTTTCTTAATTTTAATATCAAACTGAGCTACAACAATAATGGAGGAAAGGACGGAGGAAATAATTGTCTGATTGACTCTGAGTTTCATATTAAGGAGCATAGTGTTCTTTAAATTATATTGCGGGTTTTGTATCTTGTGCATGTAGCTAACATATTTTCGAATTCATGAGAATAACCGTGGTCTTTCGACATGACTACATGAACTGCCAAATGGCTGATGCAGCACAGTGTTCTTTGGACAGACTCCAACTCCATGCACTCCAGTTTGCTTTAGGGGGATTTTAAACTCATCCTCCTAAAAATTAGCTGTAAAATTATTTAGGTATCTAATGTATACTTAGCTATTCTATAATATTTAACTGCTATCACATGTTTGACTTTGACAAATAACTTGCTTTTTGAACAATTTAAAATATATATTTGACTATTATAAAAGAGTAGGGTTAATTGACTATTATAAAAGAGTTGGGTTAAAAATTCTTATTATTTCCGTGTCAAATCAAGCCTCACATCTTTATCACCGTGTTCAAAGTCTAAACAGTCAATTCGAACTGCTTAATGTAATCTTCATATTAAATTATACTTGGAGATCAAATTTTATATTTTTGTGGAAATATTTTAAAATTTATTTAAATCGGTACAGAATTTTTTTTAAGAAGATTTTGAACCATCCAAAAACAATAATTTTAGACCTATTTGAAAAAATAATAAAAAATTAAACAATTATAAAATTTGGTCTCCAAGCACATTTTAATATGGAGATCATGTTGAACATTTAGAATTGACTGTTTAGATTTTGAAAACAATGCAAGGTATGATTGAAGCTAAAAAATAATGAGGCGTTTTAATGCTACGATCATTATAAGATGTATGCTTACTAATGACATTATGCATGTTTATAATTGTAAACTTCCACAATCATTATTCAAATTATATTATTATACAATGTATATTTGACTATTGCATAATTTAATTTGAATATATTACAGTACATGCGTATGTCAGGGGCGGAACCAAATTTTCTGACTACGAGGGTCAAACTTAAATGGAGTCAATCATATAAAATTTTCTATTGCGAATAAGGATCAATTTTACAATATTTATAGCATTTTACTCTAAATTTATTGATTTACGAAATAAATAACCACACCTAACATAAATGGATGAGAGACTTGAGAAGAGATTTTTTTTTCTTAAAAAAAGGGAGGAAAAAAAAGGAAAATCGAATCTAGCAGTTGATTTAGGGATAGAACTATTATAATAAATCGAATAAAATATAATTGGGCAATGTAGGATATGATATGCAAATAAGGGTAGAAAAATAGGGAGATATGAATAATTGAGTATATGATAATTTGATAACACTAGGGGCCCACCGATTTCAATTTTCATTAAAGAAACTGTAAATCATTCTAACATTACATATTAAAATCAAAATGCATGGAAATAAAATAAAATAAAAGTAAAAGCTTTCTACTCCTTTTAAAGGCCCAGTATCCCGCCCCTTTTCTTCTTTCTTCAAACGCCCAATAAATTACGGGTTAAGCTGCAAATGTTCTTCATACTTCTGACAACCTCCTTGCTCCTTACCAGTATCTCCAAAATTCTGATTTTTACTGGTACGAAATTACCCTTCTACTCCCCGCGCCACTCTCCATCCATTGGTACTCTTCTCTTCATATTTGTTGCTTACAATCTTTTTGCGCTCTTAATGCTTATGACTCCAACAGAAAAACTCCCTGTTGGGATTTGCCAAGCTTCCATTTTCCAATTGGGCGTGCTGCATTCTGCACCACAACCTAGGGCACTGCTGGAGTTGTTATTTTTGTTTGTTTTTCGATGACAATTGTGAGGGTATACATGGTCCGACCTGGTGGTGCATACTGGGAGGAGCATCCCTATGTCTTCAGACAGGGTGAAATTGGCACAAGGTGTTATTATGTGGCAGCTTTGTGTACTGCCTTTTCACATTGCACACCCTTATTTTCAAGCTTGCAGATATTAGCTGGAATCTTGTAACAGGTGGGAGCCTCAAGCGTGATCTCGTCCACTACGAGCCTCTTCAAGTCGAAGGAAAAGTTGTGGTGGTCGGCCATCCAGAGTATTTCACCATCCTCTGTTGGGATGGGGCTCAATACCTTTCTTTAATATGGAGAGAAGTGGAAACAAGTTTGATTGGGTAGAGATAAATGCAGAGTTGGATGGGTGCATTTGGTTTATCCACAGTCTTCAATCCTTTTGTGTCAAGACTGCGGGCTCTGGGCAAAAAGATATGCTGGTTTGCATCCAGAGGATTAAGTGCACCGGGACGTGGTACTGCATATGCATTGCATTGTTTGAATTTGAATACACGTGCCCATTGCAGGATCACCGCCGACTCGGTTTTCTGCAGCCATCATGCATGGGTTGACCTAGGCTGTCCTTCTGATCCTGGTCTCTTAGACCGTGGGATAATCAGCGATGACTTTCTTCCTGGCTTCTGAAAGAAAATAATATTTTTATATTTTATTATCCACTTGCTCCTTTTTTTTTTCCTTATGCGACGCTTGTAAATTTTGTGTTCGATGCATAGGACTGCTTCTATGCTTGCTCTTTTTAGAATGTTACCTGACATTGCTCGTGTTTGCTCTTGGTAGAAATGCTCGTGTTTCCTTTTACTTCATATTTTTCGCATATGAAGACTTATTTAATTAGGCTAATCCATCTACTGCTGCAATAGTCTTAATATCAATCTTTAGATTTTTAAATTGCCTTGTTTAATAAATATCTCACGCACCAAAATTCTGTGGATATTTTTGCTTTTTGTGAGCTCTGATATTAATTTCTCTCTTCTGACTATGCCAATAGGCAATAAGGCACAATGACATTGATGCTCATGTGAGATTGAAGCATGTAATGATTTCTTTAATTAAACCACACATCCTAATGACAGATATGCTGTGAATTACCACAGTACCATTCTCATATAGGTACTTGTGGGTTTGGTATCAGCACGTATTATGTAGCATATACATTCAACTGGTATCTGATTTAAGATGGCCGATTAAGGTTTCTTTGAGTATCACCACTTGTGCAGCTTATAATTTATATATAATCTCACTTTATGTCACCTTCTTGTCACCCTTTCAAAAACTGATCACAAAAGAAAAGATTGCATGTTTGAATTGGATTGGGAAGAAAGAGGGATGCTGGCAATTGGCAAATTTGAACACACACATATAAGATTGCAGTCATACTATGGGCTTGCGCCAGGTTACATTTGGCATCTGAGATTCTATTGGTGTCCATTATCCTTATTTCTTTCATGTGTTTGTAAGAAAATGAATATTTTCATTTCTTTCGAGGTCTAAAACAAAGATGTGGAAAATGGAAACACACAAGAACTCTTGAATGGAAATTAAAAAGAAATGGTCAGATCTTTAACCATGTTAATTGATTTACAACTCTACTAATCAATTTTCTAACCTCCTTAAAAGACCTTTACTACTTCAAATATCTTTATACATCCAAACTAACAACTCTCTGCTTGTTTTACTTGATTGGCTCAAAATGGAGACCAAAACCTCATATTTATACTTACTATAAAAATCTCTAGATCCTATTTGAGACCATTCGGCAACACAAGTATGATTAAAACTTAATCCGTACTAAGGATCTCATGTTGAGTTGTCTCAATCTGTGGGTAAAAACTAAAGGGGCTTAATCTAAGAGTAGAGGTGCCTTAAGACCGGAGCAAGAGATTAAGATTCGGATAAAAGGAGGTTAAAGGAGAGATTCTTAATTCTTGCTAAGAAATCGATATTCAGAATGATTAAGCGATTAAAAATAACTAAAGGAGGTGAAAAAAGGTGTTAAGGAGACTTAATCCAAACAGCCCCATTAAAGTATCGATAATTCTAGAAATTTCCTAATCAACGTAGTAAAATCATTTTCATGTATATACTTGATTCTTGTGGAAATTTTCTATGCATAAAAATTTGAGCTGGATTGGACCTGCGAGCGTTATATTCTCAATAAGTTTGGTTACCGAAATTAATCAAAGAATATGAAAAAAAAAAACAGAGACAAATTAAAATTATGGGCCTGAAAGAAGTTACAAAAAAAAAAGTTTGTAACTTGCTAAATGTTTCCGAATTACACCTCTCTTACACAGGGTCTAAAAAAGCCCAATTAAATTGTCCAGGAGAACTTTATAAGGCTCACGGACCGAATTCGCATCCTCTGAGATATCTCAAACTTGAATTCAGAGTAGGTCTGATGGACATCGGACCTACTTTAGTTCTATGGCTGAAATGACCATTCGATTGCATCAAGATCTGTGCTAAGTATATTAAAATCCGTGCAATATCTGTTTCAATTTCTGTGCGCACTAATCTTGATGCTAATCGTACGTTGTTAGAGCTAATTGAACCTAAAAGTAGGTCCGATGGGCATCAGACCTACTCCTATCTCCTCAAACTTTGCGTGACTTTTTGGAATATCTCAACCGTTCAAGTACGTTCTGCATGAATCTCAAAGCACAAATAATACTGCCCCCTACGTTCCCCCGAATAGGCACCGGACACGTCGGTCACGCAAAAATTGAGATATCTCAGAGGATACGCACCCTCACGGACCTGTCTATTGGGCTGTGGGAAGTCTTAAATGCGGATCTGACTCCACTGCCCTCCAAGCAGGATGCTGTTATTTCAAATCTAATCGTTCATCTGTGTTGAGATTTGTGCATGAAAAACTTCAACAGTTAAATTTGAAATAACAGGGTACTCTTCTCCAATCTCCATTGAACCGTCGGATCCCTTAAATGTTGCGATTTTTTTTTTTCTTCTTTATTGATTTGTATCCATGTAACTTTGGTTTATGTGCATTAAAGTGTAGCTGATCAAACGCATTGCATGGTGCATGTGCTGCGAAGTGGTGTAATTTTAGTTTCTGTTTTTATTTTAATTTCATTTAGCTGGTAGCTTCTACCAAGCTTTTCAAAAAAAAAAAAAAAAAATACTTTGGTTTATGATTTATATATGATGCAGAACAGCCTAGCATCAAAATTAATTAGCTCAGGATGTCTTTGAACAGAAGGCATCTGTGAAAGAAACAGTGACTAAATGTAGAGATGAGGAGCCATCAATTTAATTGCCAAAACTGTCACTATATACATCTTAAAAGCAAAGATATTTTTTTATTTAAATACTTCTATATCTTCTATAGTAACCCCCCCCCCCCCCCCCCCCCCCCCCCCCCCCCCCCCCTCCCTCCCCCCCCCTTTAACCCTTTTTTTCAACAAAGATGTTCTGTATCACCTAACTGGCTAATTTTGTCTGTACCTCCTCTCCTTTTTTTTTTGTTTCTGAAAGGCATAACCTGTTTCCTTCACACATATATATGTATTTTATTTCAAATGCGGAGTAAGAGAATTTGCATGAATAGTTGCAATTGGTAATTAGATATGATAAGGGAAGCTAAAGTTTCCTATTTCCATGGAAAGAGGGAAGCACTTTGACCATGCCTTTAATGGGAAAGATTATCAATTCATGCATAAGCCATAACCAAGTGATCATTTGCCCTGTATCAGATGCAACTTGTTGTAATTGATCATAATTCAAACGGTCACCATTCCCACCTAACTGGCACCCACCAAGTACCAATGTACCATACAAATAGCATTATGATATGATAATTACATATGATATTTTGTTTGTGTGATTCTGTCGTAAACCATTGTAACTAATCAATATGTGACATGGGATTTTTCAATTTTATAGATTCTGATAATAGTATTATTGAAAACTTATAATATTAGTTAATGAAGCCTACAACATATAATTGCTAATTGCTAGCTTAGGTGGCCGCCGACTTTGTACTGTGCTGTTAAAATTGGTGTAACAGTACTAAATTTGGCATTGTGATAGGAAGATTTGGCTTTTTGTTTCCAAAAAATCCTTTAGCACTCTTATATGCTATCCCAATCTTTTAAATAGAGTCAAAGTAATCACAAAATATCTATTCTTCTCTTGTACTTTATTTCAAATTTTTTATTTTTATAATAATGTCTAGTAGAACGTTCTGGAAGAATAAAGCAATTGTTACAAGGAGGAATGTTACAAAAATTAAAGGAAAGAAAGACGTAGTTACTTCTTAATTTAATGAATGATATATAGGACTTAGGAGGATTTTACCTTTGTATTTGAAACAAATTTAATTTCTTCTTCCAACAGTAAGAACAAGATCTTCTAATTTTGTCTTGTGTAAAGAAATTAAAATAAGATTAATAATTTCTTTTCCACAAATGTACACATAATGTTCTTTTGCTTTGGTGCTATTACAATTTTATTTCTTTAATATAGTTTTCCCTGATATTTCTTCTCTCCTTTGTATCATCATGTTCCTTCCCAACAACAAACTCTATTTTCTAGCTAAGCATATATGCGAACATATGGAATAAGTTAAATTAAAAAAAATATTTATTTGACAATTTTGACAACAGACTCAATTCTAATCAATATTAAATGATATATTTAATCTATATGATCAAGAGAAAGGGGAGGTAGCACAGTTGGCTAGGAAAAAGTCATAGGATTGTTGTACCCAAAGGTCGAGAGTTCGATTCCCCCTCACGACTTCGCAGCCTCTGCGAAGGTTTCAAAAAAAAAAAAAAAATCTATATGATCAAGATAAATAGTCTATCAAATATTATGTTTTTTGAAAACTGAGTAATCATCCATTTAGTAATTTTAAAAAATACTAAATTTTAGTTTTATTTACATTCAATTATTGATCAGCTGCCTATAAAATGATAAAACAAAAATTAGAAATTTAGTTTTCGATTTGACAAATTTTGACTTCGGTTCATTATTGAATTATCTTGATTATCAACACACATTTAAAGACAAGTTTTAGAATTGAACTAGAGTATTATATTCTTAATCTCATCAAGCTCCTTGGTGTGCTTAGTTTCAAATGACGAATCCAAATTATTGAAGCTAATATAATTTGCGAGTGATGTGTTTACATATAAAATTTATAAATTTTTGAATTAATTTGGTATAAAGTCAAGCATTTAAAAATAGAAGGTTTATAAGTATTAATATGTTCATTTTCCTCATTTTTTTAATGCTCCACTTAATATCAAATGAATTTGAAATTTATAAATTTTATTCGTAAATATTTCACTCGTAAAGTAGACCGGTTTCATTAATTTAAATTTATTGTTCAGAATTAATTTGATAAATTTTGAAACTAAGCTCATCAAGAAGCTCATTTGATGAGCTTAAAAACACTCTAGTTATACTTGATAAATTTAATATATGTTCCAAAACTGTTGTCAACCCTATTAATATGTTCGAATGTCTTTACTTCTCATAATTATATTCAGTAAGTTGTTTCAACTATTTCTCAACAATTTAAATTTATCGTTCAAAGTCAATTTGATAAATTTTGAAACTAAAGTCATCAAAAAGCTCACTTGATGAGCTTTTTTAATGATTTTTTTAAATATAACTCATCAAAATTGTTTTAACCAAACGAGACCCGTGGCTTCTGAAGTTTTATAAATAGCCTCCACCGGATTGCCAAACCAGTGTGGTATGAATGAGGCTAGCTCCACCGATCTCCCAAACTAGTGGAGGTATTTTTCTTCCGCCACAGCTCAACAGAGCTGCTACACAGACGGTTACAAAGCCACACCGGTTTGGGAAACCGGTGTAGCTAGGTCCTTTAAAGCCACACCAGTTTGGAAAACCGGTGAAGGCTATTTTTATAACTTTCAAATCTACAGGTCTTGTTTAGTTAAAACAATTTTTATGAGTTCTATTTAAAAAAAAATCTAAAAACAGTCTAGTTATAATCGATAAGTTTAATAAATGTTCCAAAACTGTTGTCAACTTTATTAATATGTTTGAATGTCTTTACTTCTCATAATTATATTCATTAAAGTCAATCATTTTTCTTCTTGTTTACATTCATTATGAGTAAAACTAGAGTGTTCTTCAGCTTAATTATCAAGTTTCTTGGTGGACTTAACTTTAAAATTAATTAATCAGACTATTTTAAAATAACAAATTCAACTCTTAAAACCAATCTACTTCATGATTGATATGTTTATATATAAAATTTATAAATTTATAAAATCACTTACTATAATGTCAAGCGTTAAAAAAAGATAAAAAAAAATGAATGTATTAAAATTAACTTCGAATTTTTTTTAACAACTTGCCTACATACTAAATCAATTTGAAATTATAAATTTTATAAATTTTGTATGTAAATGCATTACTCGTGAAGTAGATTTGTTTTAACGGTTTGAATTTGTTATTTGAAAATAATTGATTGATTTTGAAGTTAAACTTAGCAAAGAGCTTGATGAGGTCAAGAACACCATATTTTTTTTTTTACTCATGTTATTCTTTATAGTTTTTTTCTTATTGATGTTATTAACTCCTATCATTGAGTAATATAATTTGTCAACTAAAATAGTCTAATACCAGTAACAAGTGTCCGTGCTGAAAAAATAATATGTTCTCACTAGGATTATATCCAATTGACAAACTACCAACCCAACTTGGGATGAGCTCTAGTAGAAAATATCTTGTGGGACTTGCGAAATAAATGTGCGAATCTAGTTTTGCGAAATGAAATTGCTATTTCAAATATTATTAAAATAGAACACATGTCCGATGTACGGTGTACCCCAAGATATAGAGCAAACTTGATTTGCTTTTCCAAAGGATTTCACAAGTTTACTAGAAATCTTGTATTACTGCTAAAAAGTTTATCAAAAAACTACTATCAAATGTTCATGGAACTATCATTGCTTGATTCCGAAATTTTTATAAATATACAAAACACGAAATTAATTTAACAATCTATACAAATTTTGAACAGAATTTCAAAATTATCTACACCGATGACAGACTAATCGGTTTCATAGCCTGAAACCGCTGACCTACTCATCGGTCCCAGGATTTTCAAACCGATCAGTATGTGATCCATTCCAGTCATCAGTTTCAGAAAGCTAGAACCGATTACACTGTCATCGGTTTAAGCCAAGCACGATTTTCGATGCTTTCTGCACATTTTTTGAAACAACGAACGACTCAGATTAAAATATTGTTCGTAATCATTACAAACTTGCGCAGAGTTTCCACCCAAATGAGATATTTTTGTTAAATTTTTATTTTTTCAAAGATAGAAAGACTATAATATTTTCTGTATTTACCTAGAAGCGACTTTTGAACCGGAATCAATAATTCAGATTCAAAGCATTTTTATTTTTTTTTCTAATAATACACAAAAAATATTTTAATTTTTCTTACAGCCATGAAAAATCCGATCTGAAAAATATTGATCTAGGTTATTTGTTTAAGTCTTTCTAATAAATCAAATTATATGGTATTCTATCTAATTTAAAAAATATTTCTAATATTTTAATAAAAAAAAATAAATTATAACATTTTCTAATTAAATAAATAAATGAAAAATTATTTTAAATTAAATTTAACAAAAAATATCTCAAGTTTGTAATGATTACAAAAATATCTCTAAGTTTGTAATGGAAACTCTGCGCAAGTTTGTAATGATTACAAACAGTGTTTTAATCTGAGTCGTTTGTTGTTTCAAAAAGTGTGCAGAAAGCATCAAAAATCGTGCTTGGCTTAAACTGATTACAGTGTCATCGGTTCTTGCTTTCTGAAACCGATGACATTGTCATTGGTTCTAGGATGGAGCACATACTGATCGGTTTGGGAATCCTGTGATCGATGAGTAGGTCAGCGGTTTTAGGCTATGAAACCGATTAGTCTGTCATCGGTGTAGATAGTTTTGAAATTATGTTCAAAATTTGTATATATTGTTAAATTAATTTCATGTTTTGTATATTTATAAAAATTTCGGTGCTTGATTGAACGAAGAGCAAAATTGTAGAGGTTGACTAAATACTATTTTTTTTAATAAAAAAGGAACATGCGTTGATAGATCTGGACCGTCTGATTAAGATATGCACTAATATTAAAAGATCCCGTGCGTTATAGGCGTGGGCCGGTTAGGCTCCAATCCTAATCAGATGGTCAAAATGTATATATATTTTTTTAAGAAGTGAGCCACCGATTTTTATTAAAATGAAAATCCATACATTGTTTACTGATACCAACAAACTGGTATATAGCATCAAAACATAATTTGCCTAACAGTGTTGACCAATACATTTAATCAAAACTAATAACAACATAACAATTTGATACAACCAAAAAACCACACAAGCATAACAATCCCTAAAACACCTGAAATAAATAAAAACATGGAAAATAAGCATAACAACACCTAGAAATTAAGGAATTTCAAAAGAATTCAGGGTAGGTCTGATGCCCATCGGACCTACTTTGGTTCGATGGGTGTAATGACCATTCAATTACATTAAGATCCGTGCAAACTATAATAAAATTCATGCATATATGTTTCAATTTCCATGCGCATAAATCTTAATGCTAATCGTACGGTGTCGGAGCTAATTGAACCTAAAAATAGATCCGATGTGCATCGGACCTACTCCTATATCCTGCATTAAATATAAAAGATGTTCTTTTGAGTTAATGCAGAAGATGCGGACTCGATTGTTGAGGGGGAAACCGGATTTGCTTCATAGTTCATGACAAACACTTAACCAAAAGCAAATTTACCATTAAAGCTAGCCACCACATTTGTCCCACAACAAATCCACACTAAAGTACAAAATTAACTTTATAGAGGCACATGACCCAATATATACTTGACAAGCCAACTTAAAAACGGAAATCTGACACGTGGTAACAAATGGTCCCGCTAAAGGAAAAGATTTGAGGACTAACCGAATGGTAATGGAGTCCGGATCCCCTAAAGTAACCCAATCTTTGAGTTTTGGTCGAATTCGTCGCTCAAAATCATCTCGAGATTCGAATTTGTTCTCGAAATACGTGCACTTCAGATCCAAATGAATTATCTAGGATTCGAATCGGACGGTCTTGATTTAAAATCCAAAGATTGAGTTACTTCACTGATTCTGAATTCACGGTTAATGGACCTAATGGCAAATGTGTACTGTCGTTTAGTTCATATGCCAATAGATTTAATTTGACAGATTTTAACCATAAACCTCTTGGTTCCTAATTAGCATATATGTGACTTGATATGACTATATCCAATTTTTCGGTATTATTTAATTAAACTTGCATGTGCATGTTAAAATCTGTCAATCCATGTCCAATTGAATCGGTGATAATATTGTTTTTCTTCATTTTTATTTAAAAAAGAAGAAGAATGAGGATCATGGACAGTTATAAAACGATCACAAGTATGTGATCATGGTAATAAGAGTACATAATTTTAAAATTTTAATTATTGTGGCTTCAGGTATATAAATTGCTTGAATGAAACTTTTTTTTATGTAATTTTGATATCATTTATTGTGCAATAAGAATAATTTAATACTGAAAATGAGCAAACATATATACTTAATTATATAGCATTCAACAAATCTCATAATTTTTCTTTCTTTCCCCGGAAAACTTGAATAATTGACAAACATATTGCCTTGTTCACTATTAAAAGTCCAACTAAAATCATAGTAAAAGAAACATCGAAAAAGATAGAGAGTTTAAATCTAATATATACTTTGCAAAATTGAATATAGATATTGACAAAGTTGTTTTTGCTTAATGCAGTGTACATAACCTGTGTGTTACGCAATGTTATAAGAACCAGACCGGACATCGACCCGATAAAGCTCCGGGTTAACGGTTTACTGGTCGAACCGGTGGGTCAACCGGTTCAACCGCAGGTTTTTGAAAACAGTTATAATTTATAACCTGAAAGTCTAATTAAAAGCATGGATGCCTAAACATTGGAAAAGTAGTACTAATACATTGTATTTTGAATTGATTTTCATATGCAAGTTCTCTTTTACATAGATTATACAACTCGAACTAGAAAAGTAAGCAAAGAAAAAAAATGAAGAGTAACTACAGTTGGGTTTAAACCCATTAAGGATTAAGGAGAAACAGATATTTACATCAAGAGATTCATTGATACTAACTATATCAAAAATCTTTCATGACTCATTTTGGCAACAACAATTAAACTCAGGTCACCATTATCCATCAAAGACCAAGAACAACAAAACCTTGAGTTAGTTTTGGGAGGAAACTGAAGTAAAAGCACATAATGCAGTAAACACGCCACGTTAACCCATGATTAAAGGCATATAGATTATCAACCCATGTTTATCAAGCAAAACAATAATGGTGTTTAGAAATGCACTGTAAATATTAAAGTCAATCCATGTTCAAAAATGCATTTTCGTTTGAGCATTTCATCAAACACCTTAAATGCATAGATTTATTCAATAAAATTAACTCAAATATTAACCTTTCAAGTGATTCTATCAATTTGATTATATGAGATTACTTCGATTATTTGATCTTGACAACTACTTTTGCGATTTCGTATCAAACTACGCCTTGAGAATATGCAGCCTTGATGTGTGAGGCTGAGCCGTGCAAAACTTGTGTAGTGAAGAATCAAGAATTGAGAAAATAGTAAGAAATCACACTAGTTTTGTACTTCTGTTGGATAATTTAGAGGATCGTGTTGCTTTACGAGTGAAGAAAATGTGAGATGGTTGAAGGAGAAGGAGAAATATACTAAAATCTTGATCTGCAAAAGAAAACTGTTTTGAACCGGTTTTTTGTTGGTCTGGTTCATTGTTTTTTTAATAAAACCCGACCAAATAACCGGTTTTGACCGGTTTGAGAGCAGAAACGATCATTTTAAAGAACCGAACCGGACAGGTGACCGGGTCCGGTTTTTTCCGGTTAAACCACCGGTCCGGTCCGGTTCTGATAACACTGGTGTTACGTGAAGCTAAAACAACACGGTGAATACTTTTATCCTATTTTTTGAATCATATAAAAAATAGAGTGATTAGATAATAAATGCCTCCATAGTCCATATACTATCGCTCATTCCTTCATTTTCATAAATATAATTTCTGATTTTTAAATGAGCCAACTGTGAACTCTAATAGACCGGGTCCATTTTGAAGGGAAACTCGATAGGCCAAATCCAATATTTAAAGAAATGATAGTTTAATTTAAAACCACCACCCTCGACACGACTTAAAATTATTTTCTAAAAGATATACTTAATCTCTGAATCTTACAAAAGAGTATTTCAAAATCAAAATTATTGAAAAAAAATAACTGCATAATATTTGAGACAGCTGTGATTAGCATCACAATCATGCATTTTGATGTTCAAGTTTTCTTCTGATGTCCAAAATTCGCTAAATCATCCCATGGATATAGACAGTCCATTTTTTAAAACCAGATGATTCGGTTATAATTTCTTATTTTTAAAACTCATTTTAGTTTGTACTTTTCATATCCTAAATCAGTGAGACTTGATTTCATTTCATTTAATTTAATTTGTCAGTCCAATATCTATCTTGAATTGACCATCATTTTCATAAATTCTTTTCGAAATTTTATGATTTTTCTTATGTGCAAAATATTTTCACATAATTGGGATTTGGGAGGGACCTTATTGAGGTGCCAGTTTGCCACATATGTAGGTAGGGGTGTTCATTGAGTCCGATTTAGTCGGTTTTGAATTGAACCGAATTAGTTTGGACCAAACGATTTGGTTTTTCAGTTTAATGGTTCTGTTCAGTTTGTTTTTTAAAACCGAATTATAACTTCGGTTTGGTTAGGTTTGACAATTTTCAAAATCAAAATAACCTAACTGACAGAACTTTTATATATTATGAATTTGGTCCGGACCACCCCGGTTTATTTCCCAATCAATTGCTTTAAATACTTCGGTTTATTTCTTAATACTCGGTTTATTTCTTAATATACTTCAGTTTATTACAAAATAATTGTTTTAAATAAAAAATAATATATTTCAGTTTGAACCGAACAAACTGAAATAAAACTTTAGTTCGGTTTGGTTCGGTTCAATTGTATGCTAAATCGGTTCGATTTATTCTATTTTTAAAGTCAAATTATAACTTTAGTTTGTCTAGTTCAATTCATTTTAACCGAACCGATGAATACATGTAGGGATCAAAGTCACAGACTTACAATTTTGCGATAAAAAGAGGAGTAAAATTGTAAAAACAGCAGTAGACGAGAGAATAGGAGTAGACTCAGGTGCTCATAGACTGTGTCCCCGGGACCCCGGCGCATATGATTTCAGGATTGGCGACACGTGGAATGACTGAACGCCATAGCTGGTTATATAGCAGCTCTCTGGTCAAACTCCCTCAATTCTTAGAAAAATGGAGGTCTCCTGTACCCTAGGTCCTGAAATTCAGCATGTACGGTTTTTTAGGAAGTAGGAAATAAAGCAAAAGATAAATAATTCTCTTCTTTCTTCTTTCACTGTTATCTGCTTATTAACTCTTTCTTTAAGAACATATATAAACTATTTTGATAGTTTAAGTAACCTTTTGTTCTAATCATTCTAAAAATTCTATTTTATTATGATATTATTGGATACTTTTATGGTAATTTATGTAGAACAAAATTTGCAAATTAATTTTAAGATGCGATAAATAAATGAATCAACATCTGACATCTTATATTGTTTTATTTAATTTTATTAAAATTATCTCAATAAATCCAATATTTTTAGATTTTAGATCAATAAAATTGCATTGTAATGTTGGATTGGAATCTTTGTTTGAAGGAATGGGGTCCAAGTCATTGTCCGTTTTTTTGGAAATGGAGAGCAACGAAACATTCCTGTCTAAGCTCACAATATCTGGTTTTCTGCTTTTGAGAGCACTGCTCATGGGGGCCCCGGTCCATGGGCCATGGGTCCCCTCCCTGTATGATTGGGATAAACCAATAATGCAAGGTGTTTCCATCTCCGTCTACTGCTTGTCCATTTTTGAGACTCGAAACGCCTAGCTTTTCTCCTAGGCATTATAACTTGTTACTTGCGCCGATGATTGCCTAGTCAATTTGTCAAATACATCAACGTGTTATGTACCTTCGGAAGTAAGGTACTTAAATTCCCTTTTTATAACTTTTACGAATTCAGCTAGTATGATATCGGTGTCATGTGACATCAACTCCAAAACTTATGGAATATAGTTCAAACGACTAATTCAAACTGTTCAAACCGATTTACTTTATGAGTGATGTATTTACATGTAGTTTTTTTTTTTTTATATATTTTCGAATTATTTTAGTATCAAATCAAGCGGTCAAAAATGTTGAAAAATGAATGCGTTAAAATTAACTTAAAAACTCACACATTTGACCGCTTGACTAGATACTAAATAAATTCGAAAAATTATAAAATTTGCATGTAACGCACAAATAATAAAGTAGATCGGTTTGAACGGTTTGGATTCACCATTAGAAGTTGATTCGGTAGATTTTGAAGTTAGTGTTATATGGGCTGAAATGACACTAATGTCATGTTAGCCGGACTCAGTACATCATGTACTTAGTTGAAAAATGTGTATCTTCAAATTATATTTAGTCAGTTTACAAGAACGAATATAATCATAGAGTCAAATGCATTTTATTTCAACGATACAATCTTATGTTTGAATTTTAACTCAAATTTTTTAATACCAAGTAATTTATTTTATTAATGTTCTACTTAATTATATTAACATTTTTTGTATACATATTTTATTTTTTAGAGAGATTGTCATTTTTGTATCTTAACCGGCATAAAAAAAAAACTCATGATGGTTTCAACATTTTTTTTTCTATCAATAAATGAATCTCAAAGGGCTATGATAATCTTGATCTAGATAACATGTTTTTTTTTTTAACTATTGAAGATTAAATTTAATGATTAGATTAAAAATAATAATTGAGGTAGATGTTGGTGAGCTTACCACATGTCATGGTTAATTATGAATGTGTTTAATGTAAATGAGGTTGAAGTGACATGGTACCCATCATTATAATATTTACTTTGGCAATTTTAAATTGTATTGTAGTTTGAATGATTAGTTCGTTTTTTTTTTTTATTTGAAATAACCTAAATACATGGAGATAAATATAACCTTTGGTTCTCAAAATTTGAGATTATTTTGGGGATAGTGATGCTTTAAACATCACATAGCAATTAAAACTTTTATTAAACTGTTGGATATATTTTCTAATAATATGGAGATAATATAGATCATTAAATTGATATTCTCTTGATATCCTATTTCAAAATACAACTTACATATACTATGATAGATAAACTTTTTTTAATTAAATCTTCTGCTATAAGATAAGTTAGACTTTATTTGCTAATGACATGTGGTCATGTGGATAATATGACTTGAGAGATCTACTTTAGTTCGACGGGTTCAATTACCGTTTAATATGCTTTAAGGTTCGCGCACAATTTTTAAATTTCGTGTGCATCTACTTCGATTTTTGTGCGCACATATCTTAAGATAAATTGGACAGTCAAGTAGGTCCAATGGGGATTGGACCCACTCTTTTCTCGGATAATATAGATTACGTCTATAATGTTAGATTTCAAATTGAAGCTTTGTTCGAAGATGTTTATAATTGGCAAAAAAGAAAATTGTGAATTTTTTTTTTTTTGCAATATATAACAAATAGTAACTAATATCATTCATGTAATTCACGTGATACTAAGAAAATAAATATAAGCAATCATGCAAAAATTCTCACTCGATCTTTCTCACATGCAAAACTTTATCAATCTCTCTTTCTGTTTCTGCACATGCAAAACTTCTCCATATTTTTTTTTCTCATTCAACACATTACTCAAAGTTAATTTCAATAAAAAAAACATACATTAAATACAACTAATATTTGTTTTCTTTGAATAATTAATATGTACATACAAAAATGTGGTAATGAATTCATATTAAATTTACTAAAGACCTACATTAAATATGCAGTTAACAATAATGTTTTATGGGGTCATTTAACTTTAATTACCTTAGGGAGCCTGTTCATTTGCTCTAATTTAATGAATAAAGAGTTCTATGTGGCGATTTGCAATCATCTATTGACGGAAAAAATAATTAGGTCATGTGAATTTTTTTAATATATAATTGGTGGCTCTTATGGGATCAATTACTAAAAGTATTTATTCAAATTACGTGGAAAAAATGAGAACTAATCTTTTGATTTAGTGCAAAGACAATGATCTCTGTGTGGGAGCAGGGGCGGAACTAGAAAATTAAGCTAGAGAAAGCTAGATAATTAAATAGATGTGATGCAATTTCATTTCATGAGGGGGGCTAATTGTAATAATTTTTGTAAATATTAAAAAAATTAGAGGTATTGTCTTAGTCACCTTTGGTTTGGCTTGAGTTCCGCCATTATGTGAGAGGTCATATGTACGAAACTCGAATGTAAAAATCTCTTATAGATATTAAATAATTGAGTGACTTGATCTCCAATCTTTATTGAAAAAATAATCACATGAAAAAATAAAAAATATACTGCAATGCTTGAACAAATAATTGAGTGACTTGATCTCTTGTAAATAATTGACGCACAAAACATGACTTTTTTGTTTGTTGTAATTTACGTTTGATATATTCGATTTTAGTATACACTTTATTTCTGACTAAATTACATCGCTATATCTATTATAAATAAAAAATAAATTTATACAAAGATTGCAAAAAAAGTTTATAAATATTTTGCTTTTAGAATTGTATGTATTCATAAAAGCCCGATGTGAGAAGATAAATATCTCTCACTAAATTTAGAATATCTGATATTGATTTTTGAAAAGTTTTGAAATTTTATTTGACAACTCATTTACTTAATTTGTTCTTCTTCCAGAATTATCAACATTATAAGAAAATAATTAATTAGACATAATAAAGATCAATAGATTTCATTTTATAGTTACAAGAACAAGCCTTTAGTACAAACACTAATTTAGTTTCAACTGATTGAATTTAGTAAAATTTTTGTTATCCAGTTAAAACTCAATGAAAATGTGAAAAATCGAAGACCCCTTAGTCAATTTTACCCCAATTAACCCCAAGGTGAAGCAGATGCTTTTGATTCAGAAAAATTAATAAAATAATGAAAACAACAACAGTAGCAACAATGATAACAATATTAACAAAAATAAAATAAATAACAATAAAATTTTGTTTAATATATATAGAAATTTCTAATATAAAATATATCGGATTATACGTAATTTTTGCGGATTAGTGTGACAGTTAAAAAAAACTGAAATATATTTCTAATAATAAAATACTCTGACCAGGAGACTTCTTTCCTTTAGAAATAATAAAAGGTGTTCTTCATAAAATAAAAATAAAATAAAAGGAGTTGAGCTAGTTGTTATTCTTCCACGTAAGAATTCCACAAATCCAAGAATTATGCTAAAGCAAATGTTTCAGGCCTTCAACCAACTACCTCTCTAACGGATCAGATCATGGAAAGCTTAGCTCAAAAGTATTGCCACGTATTACATATTCTTTTACAATCACTGTAAATAACTATTGTAAAACCAACACCTCTGGTGTTCTGATTAATGGAATCTAGGGGCTTGACCCCTGTATTTCTTCTTAAAAAAAGACATATTCTTTTCCAATTGAAAAAAGTACATATGTATAATTACTAGTTAATCGTGTGTGCAGAGGCCACAGATTCTATGATTTCCCATATATTAATTAATGGATTATCATCTCATTAATTATCTGATAAAATCCGTATTTAAAAAATGTGGCCGTATATGCTTATAGAGCCTGTTGTCACGTTTAAAATATCATTTAATTACATATATGCGGATTTGAATTTGTGACCGTAGTTATGCGGATACATAATATTATAGGCACAGACTGCATATGCAGTCTGTACATATGCATAATACTACATGGACATATATTAAGTCCGTATTTAATCTTCATATACGGTATGCAGTGATTTTTTGTATGCATGAACAAAATCATATTTTAAAATATTTGATAAGACGAGATGAGACGGTAGAATATAGGTGGCTAGAAAAAAAAAAGGACTCTAAGACTGTTACCATTTAAAGTTCGAATTTGATTCTTACTCACAACTTTGCATACTATGCCAAGATAAAAAAAAAAGAACATTTGATAATACTAAGGAAATGCCGTGAATATTTTTAATGTACGGAGATTCCGGCAAATCAGGGAAACATACAAAATGTAATTATTAATTTCGCTCATATAATTTTACGTGTTCAACCAGCAAAAAGCAAGCTTGAGATTCTTTTTCAAGAATCCTCTAGTAATTAACGTTCCAAATTCTTTACATGACTTCTATCTTATTATGTTTAAAATTCGGTATAAGTAGAGAAAAGGAAAAAATAATCTAGAACCACCAGCAAACATCTCATGGTGTAAAGAACAAAAAAAATGAAAACAGTATGCTTGCCAATAGTTAAAGATACTTCATATCATCTCTTACAATTAAATTAAATTTCAATTGTGTTATTAATCTTACAATTTCATCCCTACAATTTTCAATTGAAAATCTTTGGTAAAAAATTAATACTTTTAGACAGATTATTAACTAATTATCAAAATTAATAACTTAACAATTGCTTCTTCTCCTTACAATTAAAATTGTAATTGTCTCATTATATTGACAATTGTTCATTTCAAAAAAAAAATATTGACAATTGTTTCGCAAGTGATATGCAGATGCTCCAATATGATATTGAAATAAATTGGAACAAAACAAATTATTTGATGTATACAATTACTTCTCTCCTAGTCTTTAGATTTTTAAAAATAATTTCTTTAGTATATGAATAATTTTAGCAATTATCTCTCAATAGATTTTATATCATTTTCTACAATTAATTCTAATTTTAACGATGTTTATTAATTTCGTAATTTGAAATTTACATCATGTAATTTTCAATTGTGAACTACTTATTGTAAGCAAATTTAACATTTGTAAACAGATTATTAATTTAGCAAACTTACTGACTTATACCAGTTCTTATTGCAAGTGGGTTGGGAATACTCTAATATAATTTTGAAACTACTCGTGGGACCTTTTTCTCTAAAAATATTCCTTGAACAATAATTAGGCTATAGAGTTTAATTAATTAATGATGTAACGAATTACGAAATCATAGATGCAGACAATTAATTACTTCTCTCAGTCTCTAGATTTCCAATTACTTCCAACTTTTCAAAACAAATTATTCTGTCCGGTGGGCCCCACCTTACGTTTTTTCTCCTATATAAATAAAGCTCCTCCATACTATCTAGTCAATACTCAATAGCCAACAATTAAACACCAAACAAATAACAACAATCAAGCAAATCCTTGCTCTCTTTTACTGAGTGTCTTGCCTCAACAAACATGGAAAAACCCTCCCTCTTCTCAAAAAATGAAAACAACAATAAACCAATCCAAGCCAAGAACATCTCAATTTTAGTACTGGTTATATCAATACCCATCCTCTATGCATCTTTTCTCCACATCCCTCCTTCCACACTCTTCAAAGACACCACCTTTTGGTTTCTCATGTCGAATTCAATTATTATAATCATCCTTGTTGACATGGGTACTCTCTCTGATCTCTTTGCACCTTCGCTGCTTGAAACATGCGAAAATAAATTATACGAGGATTTTGTAACATACAGCAAGCCGCAAAGCATGTACATCATGGAGGAGCCACCAAAGACTATTGACAAGTCTCTAGTTGTGAAAGAGAAACTAATAGATAATAGTACAAGTTCCATGAATGAAAATGGAGCAAACGATGCATATCATGCAGAGGTAACATCGAGTAAAGAGGTCGACAAGGCGCTAGCATTAGTGAACAATAGTAATAGGAAAAAGGTTATGAAAGCGAAATCACTCGATCCAAAGGTGCATAATGAAAGTAGTATTGTCTCAACCGAGAAGACCCTCCGTCGGTCGGTAACTCATGAGGAGAAAAGGAGCTGTTGCAACAAGAGCGAAAGCCATGATTACGAGAAGCTTTCCGACGAGGAGCTTAACAGGAGAGTAGAAGAGTTTATTAGGAGGTATTATAGGGAGATGAGGCTTCAGTTGAACAACGAATCAGCCTAAATTTAGTTGGATATGTTATTCCAATTGTTCAGTATCGAAATTAGTAGTAGGATGGCCCCTTCTTTTAATTTTGTTTTCTTTTTTTTGAGAACTCTGAGAGAAAAACTAATGTTAATAGTGTTTCGAGACTGTTGTTGGGGTCTTCCCTTGATTAATGCTTCTGCAATAAATGCTAAGTTTTCATTTGGAGGTTTTGTTTTGTACACATTTTAAGTAAAGTCGGACCTATACCGTCTACCGTCCGATCTGCGTTGAGATTCGTACAAACAGAGTGAAAACTTCATATATATTTATGTTTAAACTATCTCGAGAATTTAAACTGTCCACACAAATTTAAACGTGAATCAGATGATTTAGACCGGACTTTGAATGGAAGACTCTGCTGCTCGCCAAATAGGAGAGCATGATTATGCTTGTCTAAATCGAACCATTTATCTATGCTGAGATTCGTTTATTAAAAAGTTCACCGGTTAAATTTAGACAAACAGTATCATGCTCTTCTATTTGGCGAGCAGTGAAGTCGGATCCACTTTGAATGGAGCATTGTCCAAAGCCCTTCCAGCAAAAACACCACCCTCTCTGAATAATTAAGTAAATCAAAATTTTATTAGAACCCTACTGCAAGTATAAATATATAAGAAGATGTTTGATGTATCTAGAGATGCATCCAAAATTTAAAAGTAATACCATTCTTTCTCTGTTTCTATGGTGAAGTTATTTTTCTTATCATATTATTTTCATTATACATAATTTTGTCTTTTAAAAATAATAATATTTGTTTGTGTTCAAGCTTTGCTGAATTTTTTTTTTTATACAAGTTGTCTTATTTTTAAATTTAACTTTTTTTTTCTTCAAATACATATCTTTTTCTTACCAGAATGAACTCCGAAAATCAACCTTACTATAAAAAAATTATTTGTTACTCAAAAATCAATTTTCCAAATTGAAAAATGGTTCTATAAATTAATAGTTGGATTTCCTGCCATTTGAATAAATACGAAGAAATTTTTTGAGACAAACACAGAGAAAGTATATTGATGTTTTATGAGGTGGCTCATATTAGCAAGTTAATCATGTGAAATATTTGAAAATTTCATAGGGCGGTCATAAAGATGATGTTAGACCAATATCTATCTTATTATTATTTTTTGTTTAAAACAATATATCCTCCAGGCTGATAAACACACTCAAGACTTAGTATAATTGGATGCTTTGTATCCATCATTTATTGTCATGAGTGGTGATTAAAGGAGCGCCTAGTTCTATAAGCATCCAATTATGCATAATACTTTAAGAGCACAGCTATGAGGTTACTGTAATTTTCTACCTATATATTACTAAATATATAATAAAAAATAAAATAAATATATATATATATATATAGAATTTAGTCTGCAATCACATTACCATATGGAGATCACGTTGAACAGTTTGGATCGATTGTTTGAATTTTAAAAGCAAAAATATTGATCTATACTACATACGGACCAATTCGCACTTTGCATAGCACCATAACTTCACTCTACTTTGTAATATATTTAACAATTATGTATATGTATTTTCAATTAAAATATAAATATCTATGCTTATTAACTGATAAGGAAGATGATCAATATATAAAGAAATTGAGTCATAAGGTTTCGCACACCATAAGGGCCTGTTCGGCCGACTTCCCGCGAGTTACTGTTCACGCGGGAAAAGAAAAATTCAGCTAAACTGAATTTTTTTTTTCCCGCGTGAACAGTAACTCGCAGTTCAATTCCCGTACCCATTCCCATTTCCAGTGGCCCGCCGAACAGGCCCTAATTGTAGAAAGCAATTTTGCAACTGTCACGACCCACTGCTGGGCAGGAAGTCGTGACAAGAGAAATACTCTCGTATTTATTCTTCATTATGTCAATTTATGTCGCAAACAAAAACACAAAGAAACAACAAAAAATAAGTTACAAAGCTCAATAATCGGTTATTTAACGACGCATTTATTTATAATTGGCTTATTTACACAACTATTCAAACAGACTGGATTAATCCACCAAATTCAAATCAAACTATGCATGCATATTTAACTAGGGATAACACTTGACCTTATCAATAAAACAAGTCACATTGACATCCATATCATTTCATTTCACACAATAATATCATTTCACAAATTCTCATAACACACAATCATATTATTTCACAATTCAAATTCAAACCTCAGACCCGCTATCTCGTTAAATACGCCATCAAAACCAATACCCAATTCAACCACATAAATAAAAAACACTGATTATAGAGAAATCTGGTTACCTTATAACAATTGATCTTGAAATTTAATTCGAGTTGCAATGACTATTCAGAATTAACGCGACATAGTCAGAATTCCAATCGGATATGAAATCAAATATAAGAATATTTATCAAAACATTTCTTTTCATTTTCTCAAAAAAATATATTTTCTCTTCCATTTTCGGTTTTCATTTTTTTCATGGCTGAAACAATTAGAAGATACGAAGATTTAAGGAAATTTACCGCGGTAAGAAAGATATCATGCATGGGGCCACGTTGACAAACATGCCACGTTGGTTTACTTGTAGCCATTTACCTCCTTTAGCCATCTTTTGTCTGGATTTTAATTTTCTGTTCGGACTTTAAGACACATCTACCTTCTCTTTTAGCTTCCTTAACTTTTATTTACAGATTAATTAAGACAACCGAACATCGGCTTCTTAGCGCTTCTTAAGCTCTTAATCCTCTACTCTTAATCTCTTGTTGCTGAACGGCTTGGTTTTTCTGTTTCCACTGAACTACACGATCCAAATCGGTCAGTTTACTAGTTTTGTACTGGAAAATTAGGCAACCGGCTGATGAGGTAATTGCCCCATCAATTCATGATTTTACAAATCAATTGTCATTTTTGCTTTGTTCTAGCTACCTCGCATTATAAAAAGTTTTCAAATTTTATTTTGAAATATTGCGCCTTTGCAAAAATATTTTTAGATTGCTTTTCTTATTAATTTAAAGGCATTGCATTTTGTTTTTGGCCTTAGATACGGATTTTACTATAATATTCCATTTTTTAGTAAACGTAAAAACTAATATTCCCATTTTTGTCAAAAATTTGCATCAAATGCAGCATTAACTATTGTGAATTTGTTTTTGTCCTTCATCAAATCAACGTTTAGATTTTTTTTTTTTTTGAAAATATTCACAGAAGCTACGAAGTCGTGAGAGGGAATCGAACTCTCGACCTTTGAGTAACCAACAATTCTAGGACTCGTTTATAAATATGTATAAGTTGTTTCATAATAGTCGGGTTGTGGCACATTTAATCCAAAATGAACTACTATAGATTAAAATATGTTGAACTCGTTTTTTTAAGGCAGTTGAATTATGCAGATTTTGGAAAATTTGAAACACATTCACTTAATTCACGACATACATATCAACATATCTTCAATCTAGGGATACAACTTTGACACAAAAAGATCGTATAATGTTAATAAACCAAATGCGTCTGTCCAACTTACTCTGCATCCCTATTTGTAATCTCAACCCAATTAATTAAACTTGTATCCACTTATCTCCATCATAAAAAAAAAATATTGAGTCATGTTCGAAGTGAGAAACTGAGGACAACAAATGAAATTAAAAAAGATAACACATTTTCTTTCAGTAATAATAGATAAGCTCTAATGATTAGAGTAGAATTTTTTTTTGAAAATGATGTTGATGGTGTTTAGAAGAGACACATTATGATAAATGATGAGGTTAGATACACAATAAGTGTAAGAATAAATGTATCTCACGTAACATTTACATTGAAATTTTTAAAAATATCAAATTTTTAATGATTATAATGTCTTTTTATTTGAGATACCTAAGGACAGAAAAATAAATGTACCTGGTTCTCAAATTTTGAAATATATTTGGAGATGTCAATGTTTTAAATATTGATAAGAAAATAATTTTTTTTTTATCAAACTGTTAGATATGCATGTAGATAATATATATCATCTACCACTTCTCTTAGCTAATTTATTAACTTTCATCTATGGATTAAGACAACCGAACATCGGCTCCTTAACGCTCCTTAAGTTCTTAATCCTCCACTCTTAATTTCTTGTTACCGAACGGCTTGGTTTTTCTGTTTCCACTGAACTACACGATCCAGATTGGTCAGTTTACTAGTTTTGTACTGGAAAATTAGGCAACCGGCTGATGAGGTAATTGCCCCATCAATTCATGATTTTACAAATCAATTGTTATTTTTGCTTTGTTCTAGCTACCTCGCATTATAAAAAGTTTTCAAATTTTACTTTGAAATATTGCGCCTTTGCAAAAATATTTTTAGATTGCTTTTCTTATTAATTCAAAGGCATTGTATTTTTGTGTGTGTTAGATACGGATTTTACTATAATATATATTCCCTTTTTTAGTAAATGTAAAAACTAATATTCCCATTTTTGTCAAAAATTAGCATCAAATGCAGCATTAACTATTGTAAATTTATTTTGTCCTTCATCAAATCAACGTTTAGATTTCAAATATGAAAAATCAAGGGCCATGATGGTGAGGAACACAATAAAAAAATAAAGGGAAACACCATGGCAAATGGCAATACTAACTAAATATAATCCTTAAGGTTTTAGAAATAACAAGGTTGGTAGTTTGTTGTTAATTTGGTTCAATCTTTCTTTCCTCAATTTTTTTTTTTTTTTTTTGCTTAATCTTTTAAATTTTTATTCCTGCAAAATTTGTATTTTGCTTAATGAAATTTGTTGATCATCGATGGACAACTGAACTTAAAAAATAACTATCATTTTGCATATTTTACAATTCATAACAAGTGCAAAAGAAAATATAATAAATAAAAAGTAGCTTCAAGTCACATCAAAGAGCCATTATGTTTTATTGACAGATTATTTAAAAAATTGACCTTGCTACCTCAAAATTAATATCTACGGCTTGCATGTTAGCCTCGCATTGAAGGAAGTGTGATGTGATAACATTACAATTTACAAGTTATACGGACCTCACAGTGTTAGTCTTTCAGCATAATAAATGTAAAAATAAAATAAAAAATACTAGATCAACAATTTAATAAGAGATGTTTTATCTGATGCCCCTGTCTATACTTGTCGATATCTCAGTTCTGCTGACAACTCCATAATACCATGATTTGACCAAGAAAAAGAAATTAAAGAAACGCCATTTGCCAAAAAAAAATTTATGCATGCGTTTCTAATGGATGGAGGCAATATTTTATTGAACTTTTCACTAAACCGTCCGATCTTTTAATTAATTGTTGTAATTTATTAACAGTTATCGGCAAATCTGAAGCCATCGTCTAATAAAAATGGTGAAGTTTTTAAATTGAATAATTTATTACTTTTTAAGAATTGGTGGAATTAATCGAAGATTTCACCTAGCACTTTTTATTTTTATTTTATAAAAGTGATTTTATTCATCAGTTTTTACTTCTTTGTGGAGCATCTGATTAAGATGTGCAGGATCATTTGAATAAAAGACAACACTTCAAATTTCCTCTTGAATTTGCTCTTAGAGATAAACAAATATGATATTAGTCTGATTTTGTTTATAAATATGTATAAGTTGTTTCATAATAGTTGGGATGTGACACATTCAATCCAAAATGAACTATTATAGATTAAAATATGTTGAACTCGTTTTTTAAGGCAGTCGAATTATGCAGATTTTGGAAATTTTGTTGAAACACGTTCACTTAATCCACGACATGCATATCAACATATCTTTAGTCTAGAGCTACAACTTTGACACAAAAGGATTGGATAATGTTAATTAACCAAATGCATCTGTCCAACTTACTCTGCATCTCTATTTATAATCTCAATCCAACTAATTAAACTTGTGTCCACTTATCTCCATCATAAAAAATATATTGAGTCATGTTCGAAGTGAGAAACTGGGGACAACAAATGAAATTCAAAGATAGAACACATTTTCTTTCGGTATAATAGATAAACTCTAATGATTAGAGTAGATTTTTTTTTTTTGAAAAAGATGTTGATGGTGCTTAGAAAAGACAAATTATGATAAATAATGTATATAATTTAAATAAAGAGGTTGGATACACAATAAATATATATTACATAACATTTACATTGGTACTTTTTAAAAACATCAAATTTTTATTATTATAATGTCTTTTTATTTGAAATACCCTAAGGACAGAAAAATTAATGTACCTGGTTCTCAAATTTTGGATATGTATGTAGATAATATAGATAATATTTAATATTCTCTGATATCTTATTTCAAAATTCAAGTTGTTCATAATATCATAAATAAATATTTTTATTAAATTTTGATGTTATAAGATAATTTTGATATTATTTGCTAATAATTTGAGGATAATATAAATCATGTTTATAATGTTGAGATTTCAAATTTGAGCTTTTTTTTAATTTGTTATGATTGTCAAAATAAAGACTTGTCAAGTGATATCTCTCTTTCTTTCTTTTTTACATATATAGCAAACGTTAATTAGTATCATTCATGTAATTAATGTGATATCCCAAAATAACAATGAGCAATCATGCAAAACTTTTCTCTATACTAGATCTCTCTTTTTCTTTCTATACATGTAAAATACAAATCTTATAATAATTTATCGGTCCATACAAAAATGTGGTAATTAAATTTACCAATAACCTATATTAAAATGCAGTCAACAATATTCTTATAATTATAATTTTATTTAATCATA
The DNA here is from genome assembly GCA_964058825.1 of Carex arenaria. Classification (NCBI taxonomy): domain Eukaryota; kingdom Viridiplantae; phylum Streptophyta; class Magnoliopsida; order Poales; family Cyperaceae; genus Carex; species Carex arenaria. Next base: position 76,373 of record CAXKVW010000301.1, on the reverse strand, counting down.
CATATAATTTAGGGTTAAATAAAAATATCATAAGAACTCGCTAATAAATTTATTATATCTCTACTATAACTCTACAAAAAAACTCTAATTTCATTGCCATCAAGTTTTCTCATAAAAAAATTTCACGACAAATCTTGTACAATATGTACTATTATTATGACATTTTATTGTTGGTTGATTGCTTGACTACGTAAAACCAAAATCTCAAATTAATTTCCAAGTTCCAACATAAATAAATGTCAAAAATAACTTGGCTTCCGTTGAACTACAAGATATTGAAAATTTGGGTGCCCAAATAACCAGGGGATTTTTTTTCTTTTTTTAGAAAGAATAAGGTCCAGCCCTTATTTGATATATTGATTGAATAAAAAGGTTTCAGGTTTTGCAGTAAAACCTGTAACAAAATAAAAAATAAGATGGCTCAAAATCTGTTTAAAGTTTTGTTTCGTGTTTTCAAAACTAACCAGGGAATTGATCCATCTTTTCGTGATTTTACAAATCAATTGTCATTTTACATGTACGGATCAAGTTATATATATTGTCCATGACAAATGGAAAAGCAAATTTAACACAAATATTCGCTTTAAGCAACATAAAGAGCCACTGTTGGAACTTGGAAGGTTATACATACATATGTTGATATCCCATTTCCTGTGATAACAGCTAATTGCCTAGAAGGGAAAGAAGCACAAATTGCATTGAAATGTATTTATTTTTATGCATGTGTTTGTGAATAGATAAGGACCCAAAATTTTAAATTCGAATTTCTATTAGCCGTTCAATTTTTTTTATCAATCATTGTAACCAATAGTCATCCTTTAGTCTTGTCTAAAAAAAAAATTCTTCTTTTTTTAAATATGAAGTTTTTAAATTGAAGAATTCGAAACTTTGAAAATTGTATTTAAACATTAAAGTTTTAATATAAAGTTTACCTTAATGAAATCAAACATTTTAATTAGTTAGAGTAACTTTTAATAAGAGCTATGCTTCTCTCTCTCTCCTCCTCTCGCCATACATTTATAGGGGTGCAAACGGATCGGATAATATTATTCGAATCCGTATCCGAAAAATTGATATGGATATCCGATATCCAAAAATCCGTGCGGATACGGATAAGGATAGGGATATGATTTTGAATTTTAATTATTCGTATCTGAATAGTAAATATATACCATATAGTTTAATATATATTATGAAAATATTTATGTATATATTTACGGATATCCGATATTTGATCCGTATCCACACGTATCTGTCTAATATCCGATCCATATCTGTATCCCAAAAATAAAAGCAGATACGGATATGATTTTATCACTATCCGATCCGTATCTGATCCGTTTGCACCTCTAACATGGACCCTCCACTGGAGACAATAAACAATGGAACATGCACTAATAAAAGCTCTCAATTTTTTCTCTCTTGGGTCAAGACTGACCAGCGATTCAAGATCCATCATCAGCAATTAAACATTCTTATTTTCTCCTCTCTTGGCCCAATCCTTGCTCGCTTGATTTTTTTCCAGAACAGTAACTACTGGCCATTATGGCCCATAAAAAGGGCTCCAGCCCACTGATCTCTATCGAGCAGTTTCGTTAAGGCTTGTAAATTGTTATTCCTGTGCTCCTATAATCCTATTGAGAACGGAGTAAGTCCGATAGATATCGTATCTACTTTTGAGTCCGGTAGGAATCATATATCCGATCTGCTTTAAGATCTATGCGCACAAAAATTAATGTAAGCTGGGCCCGCACTCATATTAAAATTTAAAACGAAGCGCACGGATCTGCAACCGATATTTAGATTTATGATAATATTTAACTAGTAAGTATTTTATTATGTTAAAGTTCACTAGAAGGAAAATGACACACGGACATATTTATTCACTTGCAAAGTCTGATCCACATTTAGATAGTTTTACGCTACAGACTATTGCAAAAATTGTAATCCTAATTGGAAAATTTGAACTCCAAAATTGAAATTTCATAAAAGAAAAGGACCAGTTGTGTTCTCTTTAAAATACATTTGATGTTTCCTTTAAAGTGTATTAGTTAAATAATTTACTAGTTTAAAGCAAAAGAAAAAAGTTTTTAATAAGAACATAATCAGATAATCAAATATAAAAAAGACTACCCATTCGCCGCCAGGAGCAGAACTAGAAAATTTAGTTAGAGAGGGCTAAAATTTAAAATAGATCATTATTAATTTGTAGCTAGTAAAATTTGAAACCAACACCTCCTAAGAATAAAATAGAGTCTTAACTACTAGACTACAAGTACACATTTAATATTTTATGAGGGGAGCTAAATTATATAAAAACTTCAAAAAAATAAAAAATCAATTAAATTTCAACGTACATGATTTAAAATTTCAAAATTATGAGGTGGATTAGCACGCCCTGGGTATACTGTAGATCCGCCCCTGTTCACCGCGTGGGGAATCAGTTCGCCAAAGTGAATTCAAATTTGCTGAAATCTCTGAAATCTAAGATCCCAACCGTTCAACTTTTTCTGTGCACGCATCTCGAAACAGTTGGTTTTTCTGTGCACTCATCTTGGAACAGTTCGATGGCTGGATCCGAATTGCAGAGATTTTAGAAACATTGTTCATTCATCTCGGATTTTAGCATATTCGGATCCCATCAAAGTACACGATGGGCCCAATCATGATGCAGCAAAGAACATCGAGGGAAGGGAAAGAAGAATTCAAGCACTTGGCTACAGTCTACAGATATGATGGCTTCTTGAAAAAATATCACAAATTGAATGCTCCAAAAGTCCAAATAACGAATTCATATCCAGTGCCATACCTGACTGAGTATAAATAGATCTGAATTGTCAGTTTTAATCTGAAGCTCAAACGGACCCCTATGTCTAAATAGTATCAAATATTCCAATCACTTGGCTGAAAATTAATGAAAACTAATTGTACTCAATCGTGTACCTGCAAGGATACCGATTCCAAAATAGCAGCATCCTATTTCTTTCTAACGGGATACCATCTTTCACACACACACACACACCAAAAAAAAATCACCCCTTTCTATAATAAGAACTCTCGCCTCTCACACCAAGGCCATGTTTAGCAATTTACTGTTCACGTGCGAAAAGAAAAGAAAATTCATTTAAACATTATGTAAAGAGAGAATTGTGAGTGCAAAGAGAATTTTTTTTTGAGAGCAACAATATATTTTGTTTTTAGAGCAAAAAAATTAATTTTGAGAGCAACAATATATATTTTTGAGTGCAAAGAGAATTTTTTTTTCTCTTCATACTCTATATACTCTTCTATAGATTCTTCTAGTTATAGTAGAAATTTAATAAAAGATTGTATTCAATATGTAAAAGGAAACTGTCAAATACATTTTTTTTTTTGAGAGCACAACTCAAATTCAATTTACCCTATTTTGAGAATTCATTTCTATTATAATAAATTTACCCTATTTTGAGCATTCATCCTTATTATAATAAATTTCTGCTCCGTTAATAACATCCTAAATTCAATTTAATCATCCTTCCACCCTAAAAATAGAAAGAATAAAAACATAAAAAAAAAAAACGTAAACCCTTAAAAATTCAACTTGTTCACAAGGAATTTTAATGGAGAAGTCGAATAGGAATTGGTGCGACCTTCCACCGGAGATTCTCCACCTCATCTGCAAGAAGCTTCCAGACATCTATGATTTTGTCGTCTTTCATGCCGTTTGTAAGGCTTGGCGCGCGTGCGAATGCGATCCACCTCTCCAACTCCCTTGGATCCTAGAGTATCGGATATACCCCGATGACCCGACCTTACGCTTCTACTCTCTATCCTCAGGTAAAATCCTTACCATCACTTGCATCAGATCACACAAGAAGTGTTTCATAGGACCATCACACCACTACCTAGTCGCCTACCGTCATACCAAAGTTGGGTTCTTGTGGTCTCTTTTGAACCCTCTAACAAGTGATGAGATCCATCTTCCTCAATTGGAGGAAAATAAATTGTATTGGGTCGAATGGATTGGACCTGATCCCACTGAAAGTGGCAAGCATATTGCAGTTTTTTCTATGTGCTCTATGTATGGTGCTCCGCATCCATACAGCAACACGATGATTTTGTGTCGACTTGAGGATCAAGAAACTTCGCAGTTTAGATTACAAGGAATGAATGGTAATGGTAGGTTGTGCTATAACGGAGGGTTTTTCTTCGTTGATAGATTAACGGGGGTAACAAAGGTGACAAATATCACAACACAAAAGTTGGTTTGTGAGTTGCCACCAATTGATCCCGATCACCATAATTGGAGGTTTTGGATGGTTGAGTCCGATGGAGAAATCCTTCTGCTACGCAAGAAGTGCGGTCTTGATGAATTACACTTTGATATATATTGGCTTTGTCTTGGAAGTGACGAAGGAAGTGATTCTTGGGTTGAAGTTGCCGGTATCGGTGAGCAAGTACTTTTCTTGGATGAGTATCGAGGATCGTCCTTCTGTGCTATAGAATATAAAGGACTTGGAGAGAATTGCATTTATTACTTGAAAGATGATTTCCTCTATAAATATGACATAAAAGAAGGTATAGCAGAGAGTCTGTATTGCCCTTTTGTTGGCAGAGATAAAACTTGGTTTACTCCTTGTCCGTACTAGTGAAGTCTTATATATCTAGCAAGCAAGTAACATTTGCAATGACAATTTTACAATTGCATTTTGATTATCATGCTTTCCTATGATAATTAATGAAATTAATTGGTTAGGTAATGTGATTGTTATGCTTTCATCTCATAGGATTCGACACCTTTTAGTTATATTTGACTGTTAACCAGTCTGATTTGTGCTCATGTTAAGTTAAATTAAGTCATGAACCGATGAACGCATGGTTTGTTTTTTCAATCTTTAATAATTTATTGGGTGTGTTGAATTAGCGTGTTCAAATTTGCATGCGAGTCTCGGGTCGCTTGTCTTTTTTGCAAGCTTTTCTTTGAGAGTAGTTGTTATCATTACAATTCCCTTTGTTCTTGGAAATGATTGTTAATTGTATTACCAACAAGGTAAACATAAAAAGCAAGCTTCGAGAGAGCAATTTTTTTCACTCTAGTCTAGGTCAATACTGGGTCAAATAGATGATTTTCTCACAGTGTGGTCCATTTATTGGGATCAAATATCTATTTTATATTCAATGAAGGTTTAAGTCAGCTCAAATTTGAAACTTCGATCAGTTCAGGTTCGTCTATAGAATTAAAACCTTTCTGAAAAATATTGCAAACATAATGAAGGTTGCGAAAACTTAAATAAGAAAAAATATTTTGATAAAATAGTAAAGATACAATATATGTTGGGGCCAATCAATCAAAAGAGAACTCACACAATAAGAATCCAAAGAGGACTCGCTCGCTCAAAGGAGATCGGAAGGGGGCTCGCTCACTCTAAATTTAGCATCACACTGAGACAAAAAGAATATAAATCTAATATGGACTTAATTACAAATAATAAATACTAGCTTAGTACGGGCGGATCCAGGATTTTCGTCAAGGGAGACAAAAAAATATCGAATCGGATTTAAACCCATTAATTAATTAGGTATTTAATAAAAAAACAATACTTTAACTTATACTTTATAATGCTCTGACTTGTAATTTATGATATTTTGACTTATAATTATAATTACCAATCATATTTCAAGAAATTTATTTTAATTTTAACTATAAATTTAACCCGAATTATCAATTAAACATTCAGAGGGGGCAAAAAAAATTTCAGGGGAGGGCAAAGCCAGTCGAAACTGATAAATCTCCACTAAAACTCAAAATTCAGGAGGGGTGGCTACTCCCCCTCCCTGGACTACACTGAGCCCGCCCCTGTTAGTACCTGCCTTTTGTCTAATGACAAAAGCAATATTCTCCATGTTAGAGATTGAAGGTAAAAATTGGGATGAAAGAATTTTTTATGGATATTAAATAGTTTGATAATTTGACCTCCAACTTTTACTAAAAAAAATTAATAATAAAAACTAGCTATTATAGAAGTTTACAACATATGGTAAAACATCAGCAAGAATTAATTGGATTCGCTAATTACTATGCATGATATTTTTCCTTCTAATTAGCCTTTTTGAATTAATATTATTCTTACCAAAGCTGACCATGTTTTCCTTATTTAATATCGTCGTGATCAGCTGCACCAAAAGTAAAGTGTGGGTCCAATTTGAGTGGTTTTTACTGGTACAACGCACACTAGTGATTGTCTGATATAGCTGAGGTGCAATTAACAGTCAAACAGTTCAATCTGCTTTACCTATTCGGGTCTCTACGATCATGTTGACTATGTATTATTATTATTATTATTATTATTTTCATTTTTTCATTTTTCTTTTGGCTGGTACGGGGTTGACAACTAATTTTGTCCATCATAAGGTCGTTCTTATTTTCCTCAACAAGTACACAGACAAATTGAATATTGAGATTTTTAACCTTTCATTAAATAATGAAATAACATGTTCCATGTGTTGTAGAGTGTTGGGTTTTTAGCACTATGAGGTGGATTCACATATGCTGTGATCCTAAAAGGATGAACAGTAATTTTAAAATTTTATTTTTCAAATTCAACTGTCTAATAATTTCTGTGCATATATCTCGAAACAATTGATTTTTTTCACGAATCTCAAAACAATTCAACAGTTGGAATTAGAAAAACAAGAATTGTTGAATACTATTCATGGGTAAAGAATCACAGCAGATTCGGATCCCTCATAGGACACAAATGTATTGTTTCATTTTCATTTAGATATGCATTTAGAGACCTCTACAGTACAAAGGAGTCAATCAGTCAACATATATAATCATTTTTTTTTTTGTAAATTTGAAATTTCGTCCACTTAAATTGGAACTCTTTAATTTTTAACACCCTTGTAATAGATACGGCTTAAGACGAGTCTAACTCGGATTTCCTGTTTAGATTTCATTTTAAATAAATGGCAAATTTTGGCAAAAAGGCATTATTCCATTGCTAGAAGAATCAACAAACCTTTTCGCCCCTTTCCTCTGTGCTAATTCGTAGGGGTACGTTTGGATGAACTTTAGAATAGCTACTGTTTAGAATAGTAAATAAGAATAGCTACTGTTTAAGAACAGTGCTATTCAGAACAATGAAAAAGTTGTTTGGATTGCATATTTGGAATAGAATTTTGAGAGAATAGCTACTGTTTAATAATTTGTGTGCAAGATTAAATATAATTCAAATATTAAATGTAATATAATATTATTTTAAATACTAGATTAGTATTAAATAAAATATTATATTAAATATAATATAATATTAGTTTAAATATTAAATGTAATATAATATTATTTTAAAAATTAGATTAGCATTAAATAAAATATTAGGTTAAATATAATATAATATTAGTTAAATATTAAATGTAATATAATATTAGTTTAAATATTAATGTAATATAATATTAATTTAAAAATTAGATTAGTATTAAATAAAATATTAGATTAAATGTAATATAATATTAGTTTAAATATTAAATATAATATTATATTATTTTAAATATTAGATTAGTATTGAATAAAATATTAGTTTAAATATAATACAATGTAATATTAATTTAATTATTAAATGCAATATAATATTATTTTAAATATTAAATTAGTATTAAATAAAATATTAGATTAAATATAATATAATATTAATTTAAATATTAAAATGTAATATAATATTATTTTAAATATTATATTAGTATTAAATTAAATATAATACAATATAATATTAATTTAAATATTAAATGTAATATAATATTAATTTAAATATTATATTAGTATTAATATTGAAAGCAACAAATGCTATTCCATATTTTTGTAAGAATAGCGAATAGCAATGCTATTTTAAAAACAGTAGCTATTCCGAATAGCTCTATTTCTCGTTTGGATACATCTTGTTCCGAATAGCAATGTTATTTTAAAAACAGTAGCTATTCTTGTGCATCCAAACATACCCTAGAAGTTTGATGCCGTACAAACATGTTTATTGTCTGGTTAGAGCTGAAAAATAGCATAACATAATTTTTTTTTGTACAAATTCAATGGCTGATATATGAACTATTTTATTGGTCGCTCAACGTGGTCGGGTGTCATTTTGTATATTATAATTCTGATCTGCTTTTCAAATGTAACGGTGAGGAGAGGTAGGGGTGTTCATCGGTTCGGTTCGGTTGGAACCGAACCGAACTAAGCAAACCAAAGTTATAATTCGGTTTTCAAAATAGAACCGAACCGAACCGATTTAGTATTGCAACCGAACCGAAGTTTTATTTTGGTTTATTCGGTTTGTTCGGTTCAAACCGAAATATATTAATTTTTTTATTTAAAGCAATTGTTTTGTAATAAACCGAAGTATATTAAGAAATAAACCAGGATATTAAAAAATAAATCAAAGTATTTAAAGCAATTGATTAAGAAATAGACCGAAGTATTAAGAAATAAACCGAGGCGGTTCGGATCAAATACATAATATATAAAAGTTCGGTCGGTTTGGTTATTTCGGTTTTGAAAATTTCGAACCGAACCGAACCGAAGTTATAAATTGGTTTTAAAAATCAAACCGAACCGAACCATTAAACCGAAAAAACCGAACTGTTTGAACCGATCTAATTCGGTTCGGTCCAAAACCGATTAAACCGGACCCAATGAACACCCCTAAGGAGAGGACTGTATATAATTGTTTTGATTTCTTGTTTTTCTTGTTTTTCTTGTCTAATTTTTGTTTTGAAATAAAGATCGCTGATTTCTCAATTTCTCCAGATTATTCTTGACATTTCATCTGAACTAAATTTCAAGCAGTATATACTTGTAATAATTGTCATTTACCATTGTACAGTCAATGACCGTTATGTATTAAATATTGACTTTATAAATGTTTCTTTTAATCAGAATTTTTTTCTATACATACCGTCAAAAAGTAAGATTGTTACGATTTTTTATGCTTAAAAAAAAGTTTGGGGTTTAGGGTTTAGCCTTAATCCGTGTTGCCAAACACGTACATACATCTTAAGGTATCCCTTCTTACCATATACACCAGGTACAACCGTTTCCATGAGAATTTTTGTTACAGATTTGCATTTGGAGAAACATATTAAATTTAAGATTAATGATTTTGTCCTCCTTGAGTCTGTCCCCTAAACGTCCCCCGCATCTCAATTCAGTTAGCTAAGAATCTTATCCATATCCAAAAAAGATAAGTCGCTAAAAAAACAAAACACATCTCTCCCACCCCATCAGTTATGACAGTCAATGCCTTACCGCTATCCTCTCCGATATTGTTCCTTCTCGCATCACTTCTCCTACGTTTATTCCGTTGCGATCGCATCTCCTCCGCTCAAACGAATTCCTTCATCGTCGGCCACATGAAAGAGAGAGAGATCGCAAACCTGATGTCCTATTCCTCCTTTGCCGGGTCAGACAGAGAGAGAAAGAGAGCTTCTTTGCTCCTTCTCCGTTTGAGAGAGAGAGAGGGGGGAGGAACTGTGCCGTCGTGTACCTAGTGGAGATCGAGACAGGGAGAGATTCGTCTTCTTCTTTTCTTTTTTCTGAGTGCGTTTTAGTTGGGAGAGAGAGATGCCCACTGGAAAGGAGAAATCAAAATTAAGTCAAAGTTTGATTTTAGATCTGCACCGTCTGATTTATATTCGCACGAATATTAAAGATGTTTTTTTCATGTACGAACTAGCAAGTTGAGAATATTAAAGATACTTTACGAAAACCAACAGCCTAAGGCTCTGTTTCCTTTCTATTGCAAAAAGTTGAGAATTTCTCCCATTGGCCGTCAAAAGAGATGAAAAAAAAGGAAGGTTCAACAGGACAAATAGTACAAGAGGCATGTCGTACCATAAAAAAGGAACATTCAAGATATTTATGAACAACCACATAGGGGAACGCTAATTGTTTGAGGTATATATGGTGAGTGCTTCATTCCATGGTCGTTGGGTAAGTTGAGAAGGTTTGATACAGCGTATAATATGGAGGTTTTGCGTGCCAAGGCTTTGGTTACGCACAATGTGTAAGTATGAATACTTAAAATTTTAGATATTAATATTTTTACTAAAACTTCAATGCATAGGTATGAACACTTGATATTAATATTTTTATTAGAAATACTTAATATCTTAGGTATGAATACTTGATATATTATATATTAATACTTGCGTGCATAGGCATTCGTACTTGTGCATAGTAGAAGTATGAATATTTTTCTCAGTATATATCAATACATTCAAGCATCAAACAAATTAACTAATTAAAGTTACTTTACAACATAACAATTCACATTTCAATCATTTACAACATAATAATTCACACTTCAATACGTAAGTATGAATACTTGAATACTTGTGCACAGTTTTTTTAGAAATATGTTTAGTATTTTAGGTATGAATACTTGCATTACGAGATGTAAATACTTGCTCGACGTAGTGAATACTTGCTCGACGAGTTGTAAATAATTGAGGAATTTCTCATGAATATTTTACAACATAAAAATTCACACTTCAATTCGTAAGTATGAATATTTTAATGTTCTAGTATGAATATTTTATTTGTTTTAGTATGAATACTTTGTAGTTTGAATATTTTCTAGTAATGATATTTTGTAGTTTGAATATGTTATATGTTGAATATTTGTTGATATGTATATGTATACATGCAATGTTCTAGTATGAATATTTATATGTTTTAGTATGAATACTTTGTAGTTTGTATATTTACTAATAATGATACTTTCAAAGTTGTAGAATGAATATTTTATATGTTTTAGTATGAATACTTTCTAAATTTTAGTATGAATACTTGAACGCCGAGGTATGAGTACTTGAACAACAAAAAACTTGAAAGTATTTCATCATGGATCTCATTTGAAAGAGAAAATTACGTAGAAAATGTTCGTGGTTTTAGATTTGCAAAATTCCTCACAGATCGTCATAAATATTGACAAGATTAAACGGAGAAAAAAACTCACTTCTAAAAATGTGTAAAAGATGGGTGTGTGCCTAGAGAGAAAATAAAGTTGATGTCCAGTTTTTTGTTTAAATATTTAATGTTTTAGGTATGAATACTTGATATATTATATAGGAATACTTGCGTGCATAAGTGTTCAAATTTAAGTGGTCTCTTAAGTAGTTATATAGGAATACTTGATATATTATATAAGAATACTTGATGTCAGTTGTAATTTTTTTCAAATTTAAGTGGTCTCTCAAGTAGTTATTGTTTTCTCCAGTTAGTTGGTGGTTTCATCTTACTTTATGGATAAGTTAGTTAGGGAGACATTTAGAAGATAGAATGAAGGAGACTATTAGTCACTCCCTAAATTTAAATCATGTCATGTGGTTGTACAATGCAATCCATTCCATCTTCGCATTGGTCTTGTAAGTTGATTCATTCAATTAAGAAATCGTTGCTGGAGAACAGGGAGGCGGTAGTGCTTGTGAAGTTGTTATCTCTGCTTCCTTCAGTGTGGTACATGTCAGGCGCTGATAGAGCTCTTGCCAAGTCTGCATACAACCAAAATAATTGACAATTAATGTCACTTTTCTGGGATTACAAGTAACCATAAACCCAATATGCTATATCTGAAAGATTATGTACTAACAGAGGTTGGTCAAAACATCATTTTTTTTTAACAAAATCTTAAATCTTGGCGTTCACATAAAAAATATTTTCAAAAAGATCAAAGAAATTAAAGCTATAGAGCACTATCATGGCTTTGTTATTTTTGGAAATATGGCGGTGTTGATACAACTGAGAGAAAACTAATGTATGCTTATGTAATCACTTAATCAGTCTAATTTGTGATCATTTTGATTCAAATTAAGCCATGGACTCATGGTTTGGTTTCTCAATATTTAAATAAAAAAAAATTTGGGTGTTGAAGCATGTTAGAATTTGCATGCTACTCTCAGCTCCCTTCTCTTTTTTGCAAGCTCTTCTTTGAGATGGTAGTTATCATGACAATTCCCTTTGTTCTTGAAAATGTTTCTTGTATTACCAGCAAAAAAAAAAAACTAAGTAGAACGCAATAATTAAAGGAAAGGTAGGGGAGGGAAGAGGAGAAGCGGCAAGACCAAATCTGACCGAATCGATTCATCTACTTCAAAAGATGAAAATTAAATTACCTAGGAGTTTCAATAAAAAAAAAAAAGATGAAAATCAAAGAGAACAAGAGGGAAGAGGGAAGAGGAAGAGAAAGAGAAGAGGGGAAGTGTATACTGTACAAACTTGGCAAGTTTCGACAATTTTGGTCACCTCCAACTCTGATGTAGAGAGAATAACTTTGAAAATAATATTTTCTTTCCCTTTTATTCCTTCTCTCTGTGTGGTAAAGTTCTTGAGCACAATGGGAAGCCGCTGCTATCTAGGGGTGTCAATGGCACCCTTTTATCCATTTATCCGACCTGTACCGTATCCGATAAGACGGGTATGGGTAAGATTTTTTTTTCGTAAACTTATCGGATACGGGTATGGATAAATATTTATTTTTGTTATCTAAACGGGTAAGGGTACGGATAAAGCATATTTCGTACCCATTACCCAATCGGATAATTATAAAAGAAAAATTATATATATTAATAGACATTGAAAATAGTATTTTAATTGGTTTACTTGCGCATGAGAAGAATTTTTTTTTAATAAAGTACCATGTATATGTTAAATGAATGTATATATTTTAATGTTTTATTTAATAATTAATAAAAATAATTATTATATTAGTATTATTCATAATTTATCCACTACCGTTTCGTTATCCGACAACCATAATGGGTAAGGGTAGAGTACGGGTAAGATAATTTGTAGCGGGTACGGATAGGGTATAGGTAAGAATAATTTGTAACGGGTACGGATATGAAAATGTTTCCACCCGATCCTTACCGTACCCGTTGACACCCCTACTGCTATCCTCCTCTCTCTCTCTCTCTCTCTCTCTCTCTATCCTTTTCTCTCTATCTCTCTAAAAACAGAATGTTGCTATTCCTAGTTTAGACCAATTGTTTTACTCTGGGTCAATGCTCAATCAAATATGGGCTAGACTTTTATTTTCCTTAAAAAAAAAATACTCTGGGTCAATGTTAGGTCAAATTCCCTTAGCCAGGCCTAACTGCTGCGTAGATGATTTTACTCAGAGTGCTGTGTGGTCCATTTATTTGGATCGATCAGATTCAATAAGGCCGGCCTATGGAAATATCGAACTTGCTCAGAGAGTGGTTGTTATGGTTGGTTTATGTGCAAGTTTCAAGTTGGGTCCAATTTGGGTTCTGTGTAAGTTTCTAGTTTTGGATTGGGTAAAAGAAGGAGGTCCATTATGGTCCATTTGGGTATAAAAGTAAAGAGTTGGGTCCATTTTGAGGCCATTTCTGTTTATTAATGACCCGGAATTACTTTTGAAATTTTAGTACAAAATCAAAAACCAATCCAAATCCAATCGATAAAAGAAAATAAGCTCCGATGCGCATTGGGATGTTAACAGTTTATTACATATCGATCCCTCTGGAATCTGGATCCTCAGAATCTCATGGTTTGTTGGTACCACAACTTGTTAGCTCTTAAATGAACCCGATCCATTAACAGCCACTTTATAACCTACTAGAGAAGTACAGTTGGCTAGCATATTTCATCTAAAGCCATGATTAAGTAAACATAATAAAGGCGGGTTGTTGATGAAGAAACAAACAGAAACAGAAACAGTGTGATATTATTTTTGGTGGTACGGCAAGACCATGCGCGCAACTGAGCAAAGCCCCTGACTTATCAGCTGCTGTTGCTTGACAAGTCTCCATCAACCTCCTTTTGTGCTTTTCCTTTGCTGCCCAAGAGAAGAACACAATACAATGGAGTGGTGTGCAGTGGAGAGAGGTGTTAATTGGTGATAGGAAAAAGATCCAGGGACCAGAACAAAGATTGACTGCATGCATTGGAATTATTTGACCTCCTCAGGTTTCTCTCTGCCTGATCACTAGCTTGGATGCATTAATAATTATATATGTTAGGTTATATTGGGTACTTGGTTTTAATGACGCTGTTGCACTATTTGTTTTTTGTTCCATACCAATTCATGACTACTTAATTTCGCTTATTTGATTGCATGAACTCGATCATTCAATAAGTGTATTTGGAGCTACACTGTGCAAGTACAGTGGTTACTTCAGACAAAACTTAATCAAATTTAAAAAAAAAAATCATGAGATGTATTCAAAATTATTATATCGGATTTGAATTGATTTGAAAGACGTTTGGCCTTATATTATACATTTTAAAATTTTAACGTTGAAGCTTCAATAAGGTTATGATAAATGATCAATTTATTCAGAACACAATTATAACTTTATTTTTTATTTGAATAATATTTTTTTTCACATATTTATACTTTTCCTACTCAAAAAAATATAATACTTTAAAAAATTTAATGTATCATAAACAGCAAGAGGCAGCCACAACTCGCCCCCCCCCCCCCCCCCCCCCCCCCTCTCCCTTGGATTTTGAGTTTTAGTGGAGATCTATCGGTCCCGACTAGCTTTACCCCCTCCTTCTGAAAAAAAAATTTGCCACCATCTAGATGTTTAATTGGTAATTCAAGTTAAATTTAGAGTTAAAATTAAAATATTTTTTTTAATTATGTTGGTAATTAGAATTATAAGTCGTAACATCAAAAATTACAAATTAGAACATTATAAAGTATAAGTTAAAGTATTATTTTTTATCGAATATCTAATTAGTTAATGAGTTTAAATCTGATTAACGAAAATTCTAAATCCGTTCCCGTAAAAATTGACGATTGACAAAACAAGAACTTAGATCTAAGATAAAATTATTTCCATACTTGAAATATCAGTGGATATGTCTTGGTTGATGATCAATAAACAGTGCCTACGGGCTTCCCCTCAAAAAAAAAAAAGATGATCAATAAACAGTAATAGACAGGACTGACAGTCTGACAGAGCTTCATTTAAGTGATGTGGGCCTTGTTGAATCATTGAATCGTGGCGAAGTTAGAAAACTAAGAAGGATTTTCAAAGTCCTTCCCAAGACCCCACAAGGGCCACATCCTAACCCCTACAAGGCTACCAGCCGCAGCGCATCCCTCTCTCAGCTACTCCTTAATCATCTCTAGACTGGGTTCATAGGACCAGAAAAACACCAGTAGTATGTGGTCCCTGTATATTTTGGGTGATTAACACGAGGTGCACAAAGACCAAGTGCAAACAACAACTTGGCAACATGCTGAATCTTCCTGCGACCGGAACAGCCTTTTGACTGATCCTTGAATATTGGTGATATAGCCTGATAGAGTGATAGAGTTGGCCACCCACCTCTCTCGTCACACGGATTTTAATATTGATGGTCATACAGGATCTGTACCGTCCATTGTAGATTTGACGTTGATAAAGTCATTGGTCCCAAGTCTCGTGAATATTGACTTCACGTCTTAGGCTCAACACAAGAAAACTATCCTATTTAGTATTTATATCGATATGCCTGAATTTGTATTGTCTCAGGGGAATCATTATATCGATGCACGGATAAATTTTTACATGATTGGTCAATTTTATGGTTCTTTTTTTTTTTGTGGTTTTTAATTTAAAAATCGAGACAAACGATTTGAAATATTGGCCGAAGTACTAAAATTAGGGCTGTAAATGAGCTTCACCGAGTTGGGCCGAGCTGAACCGAACTTGACAGTATAAAATACACACAAATTTATACAAATTCACAAATTGATGCGTAGCCAAGTTAGGCCCCAGCTAAAACTCTTTAATTCTGGACCAAGCTAGTAGCGAACTGGCTCGTTAACAACTCGTCCAATAACGAATGAGTTGTTAGCGAGCAAGACAGATGCGAGTCACGATCGAGCCCACAAGCTACGAGCTTTTTTCTTCCACGTCTACTCAAATATACGAGGGTCCTTTATGTGTGGAGGATATTCAGGATTTCTTTGTCTACCCGTTCAAGTTCTCGAACAGTCATAATTAAAATATTTTTTATATTCTAATTATTGACTGTTCAGATTATAAATAAAGTAGATGGATGAAATTGATTAACAGAGACTTTCTGTTCAGGAGATTCGGTACATTTTAGTTTTCTAGGAGCACAAAATTCATGGCATTCTTTTATGTTAAAAAAATATCTGACAATATTATTTGTATATATTTGATATTTAACGATATTTGATTAATTTCATAAATTTAACAACTGTAAAAATATAATTCAGTATTATAAAATTCACAATCGAAGTTTATTATACAAATCATCCAAATTGTAAATGATGGGTTGGAAGCTTGGAGGTCAAGCCACCTAACACACTTTCAAACCACGAAATTTTTATTTATACTATATTAAAAAAAATAAACTAAAAAACCACGTTGTTTGAAGAATTCGAAATCTACCAGGCCGCCAAATCATTTTGCAGCCCCATAAATAGGGGGCTGCAAATGCCCCCTTGAACGGCCAAAACACAAAAAAGAAAAACCAAAAGTTTGATTTATTCGTTTGATTTTATAATAATTGTTTAATAATTTCAGAAATAGAAAGAACACAATAATTTATATATTTACTAGAAGAGACTTTTAACCTGAATTAATAATTCATATACAAAGTATTTTTATTATTTTTCAGTAATAATAACACACTAAGAAATAGCTTAATTTATTTTACAACAGGAAAAAATCATGTCTGAAAAATATTTCGGAGTCCTTCTAATATATCTAAATTATAAGATGTTTTATCTATTGTATTTAATTTTCTTTCTAACATATTTAAATTATTAATTATTCTTTCTATTTCTGAAAATTGTTAAACAATTATTATAAAATCAAAGGAATCTGATTAAATTTTGGGGTCTTTCTGTGTTGTGGCGGGTCCGCATATTTAATTTGATATTAAAAAAAATTCGGCTTTCAAACTCCTGTGTATAACTTCGACTAATTTAAATTTACAACAGTCTATATTTAATTTGATACAGCATCAATTGATATTTAAACTATTTAAAATATATATATATTGCCAGACTGTAACGAAAACAACATAGCCATCATTTTTCCTTTTTTTTCTTGTTAGTTTCATTTAAGAATCAAAGTTGTCAAGTTTAATTATTATCAATAAATCATGCTCCAAATATTATTGCCATTCTGTCAAATAATATAGTGCTTTCCCAGCACATAATATTTGTTACATGGTTCGCTATTTACAAAAAAAAATAAGCTTGATTGAAAAATTTATTTATAACCGAATTAACCGTCCCACAAATCAGCCCCGAAGAAACTGCTTTTCGAATAATATAGAAGAATACGGTATATAATATATGAGGAGGGATCAAGTTACAACAAAGTTACAAAACAACGGTTTTTTTTATTTTCAAAGTCCAAACCTTTCAACATAATTATCTAAATAAAATGTGTTTTCAAATCAAATTTTACATTTTTTTAAATTTTTTACTTTTTATTAAGATGGGTACAAAATTCAATGGTCTGAATTTGACTAGTTTTTGTAAAATACTTAATAAATAGTAAAAAAAATAAAAATATATAAAATTTGATATGGAAGCATATTTTATTTAGATAATCATGTTGAACTGTTTTGATCGACGATTTGGACTTTGAAAATGAAAAAAACCGTTGTTATAACTTTGTTGTAACTCAAAATTGTTGTAACTTGATACCTCCTCATAATATATATAGTTTCACAAGTATAAGAGACTGTCGATAATATACTTATTAAATAATCATGCTAACAATATATAGCTTCGATATAAAAATTCAATATATAGATATGTTTTTATGTTAGTGCGCATCAAGAGTTTGTATTTTGAAAATTGACAGATGATTATCGATCGAGCACTTTGAATAGATTTTGTCATACAATGTGACCAAAGTTTTTTTTCAAATAGTACGTAAATTTAGTGCACCGTCTATATCAAAACAATTAGGCTCCGTTCGGTAGTCAGGATTTTGATGGAAAAAACAACATTTACACATTTTATTTCCATTAGTGTTCGGCAGCTAAGGATTTTCCCAATTAAATTCCTATTCAATTCCCACAGACTTCACTTTTGTTCTTCAAAAAACACTGTTCTAATGGGATAAATTAAATTGAGTCAGAGGTCATTTTTTTTTTCCAATTGGAGCAGCAGCAGCTATGAAGACCAAACAAGTTGTCTTAACATGATCATACTATTTTATTGTAATTATTAATATTAAATTAGATTTAGCTAGTAGTTGAAAATTTTGAATGCTTCTTAACTTGTCCCGTGGTACATAAAAAAACTAATATATATACATTTTATCACTTGTTATGTTCTGATTAAGCAAATATTTTAAATTTACTAATATAAGAATTGAAATATAAGACTAAAAATAAGCCTATATTCAAACATTTAATGCATTTTTAAAGAACAGTTGTTTTTTTTACAAAATTTTAATTTAAGAAAAAATAATTAAAAAATATTATTAGTCATTGTTAAATCATTTTATTTAATTTTATTAATAAGTATTAATAAGTATAATTGTATTGCTATCAAGTATTTTAGAAATAAAAATAAGATTTCTTACAATTATTCCCACGGTAAAACCGAACACTCATTTCAACACATTCCCATAATCAACCCCATGTGTGCCCGTGTTCATGGGTTTCCACTTTTTCAAAAGTGGGTTCCCATTCCCGTCAAATCTCATCCCGTGTAATCCCGCGACAAACGAACAGGCCCTAAAATGTACACCAATACCATTGAGTTTTTAATTTAGAATAGTTTTGACATATTTTCACTGGAGATGACAATTTAGCTTGATTTTCAATGGGCAATATTCAGAGTTCGCATCTTTTGCGGAGCTTTTACCTGTAGAGTTCCTGCGGTGCTTTTAATATGATATGTTCATTTTGATTGGATGGACCCAATAAGATTTTGACACAAATCTCAAAGCAAAATTAATACTGCCCCTCCATCATCCTGAGCATTCACCGGCTAAGAATAAATCTGGGCCGTCCGATCAACTCCGCACAGCTCCGCAGAGGATACTGGTCCCAATATTCTGGCTTCACTTCAGGACCCTCTGGCCCTTCCTAATATGGTAAGTTAACAGCCAATTTCATATTAATACGGTGAGTAAACAATTAAATAAGTATTTTGATTGTTAACATGATTAAATTTTGTGTATTTAAGCAATAATTTCATTTGTTTCTTAGCTTCACGTTCAATTTTTCTCTCACTAACACTCACTAGTCTTTAAAATGATGCGTGTAACATTGAAAAAAAATAGATTTTCGAAAAAGAGGTACACATTAATTTCACCAGACATAAGTTTTTGAGAAATTTTACGATAACAAAAAAAAACTGAAGTGATTGACGTGAAAAAGATCAACATAATATATAATATATATTCATAAAATAGAGAAACAACTTGATTATTCTCATAATCAGTTTTTTATCTAGTGACAAAAACAATGTTAGTTATTTGAGAAGTCGTAGGTTTGAAATTCGAACGAGAAATCTTCTAGTGGATATTAAAATAGTTGAATAGCTTGACCTCCAACCTGTCACACCTCCGCTATGCCGGGAGTCGCGACAAGAGAGGCACTCTCGCATCCATCCATCGTCTCGTTAACCTACATCGCAACAAAAATAACAAATAGAAACAATACGAGGTCAGCCACAAAGCTCAGTAAGACAGTAACCGGTTATTTAACGACACACTTATCTATAATTGGTTTAATAACAGTAAACAACCATTTCAACAAGACTATATTAATTCACACAAATTCACATCAAATTATGTCTGCATATTTAACTGACGATAACACTTGAGTCTGGGTTATCAATAAAACAAACCACACAATATCCACATCATATCATTTCTCAAATTCTCAAAACACACAATCTCATCATTTTATTTCACCAATCAAATTCGAACCTCAGACCCCGCTATCCCGTTAAATATGCCCTCATAATCCAAAACCCAACTCAAATATCCAATTCAACCACACAAATCGAAAACATAGATTATAGAGTAGTCTAATTACCTTATAACGATCAATCCATCCAATTCAACCACACAAATCGAAAACACAGATTATAGAGGAGTCTAATTACCTTATAGCGATCAATCCAGAAAATTCAAATCGAACTACAACAACTATTCAGAAACTACGCGGCATAGTCGAATTTTCAATCAGACATACAATCGAATCAATTTTTAAAAAAAATATATTTCTTTCTGTTTTTTTTAACTCTTTTCTTTCTTTTTCGATTTTCTTTTGTTTTTCACAATTAAATGAAATCAAAAAAGAGAAGAAGGTTTTCATCTGGGAGGGATCAAATGAGTTACAGCGGCTGAAGAATTTTACCATGAACCACGTGGCCAAATAGTGCCACCTCAGTTTTATATTAATTTGAATTTGTCTAATTTACAATTTAAACTTTTAATCTTTTTAATATTATAAATAAGTCCAAAATAAATAAATAAACATATATTTCCGGGGTGTTAGAGCATCTGTATCCCTGAAACTCTCAGAGTTTCTAAATAACTGTTAACAGAATTTTAGAAATTCCAGACTCTCTAAATTTCTAAACCTCTACATCCCTGAAATTATAATTAGAGTTTCTTAATTGCCACATTAGCATTTAATTAAAACAATATGAAAAATTGAGCCAATAAGAATTGATAATTTTGCCATGTCAGAGTTTTGAAACAGTTTCATATTTAGAAACTCTTGAACAAAATTGCTAAATATGAAATCCATCTACATCCCTGAAACTAGTTTAGAAACTGCCATGTCAGCTTTGAAACTCCAAGAGTTTCAGGGATGTAGATGCTCTTACACAACCTTACTGGAAAAAAATTAATTATTTTATTAATATTATTAATATTATTAAAATATTTTTGTAGTATTTTTCACTAACATAGTATTTTTATATTTAAATATGAAATATTGATGGGACAAAAAAAATGGATGCAATAATAAATAACAAAGAATGTAAGAATCATCAATTTCTCCATTTATTAAGAAGACATGTCATAAAAAAAATATGGTATACCTTGTAAATATTTGTTTTATTAGCAGACATTTTGAATGAATATGGCATTTCGCGTCTTTTTTTTTTTTGGATTTTGGTTTGCAGCATGAATTCAAAAGGTTTTCTTTATCACATTTGTAGCGTTCCATTAAAAAAATCCAACATGTTATTAAAAAGTTCTGACGGTCATCTGCAAACAGTTGTATGATATGATGTTTCTCTGCGAGCATTTTAAATAGAGAAATAAATGGAGGCAATTAAATAAAAAGAATAAAATAACCAGCATATATAACCGTATGTTTGAGTGAGGGTGTATAAATACAAAAGATTATAAAATTGTTATCTGGCAATAATTGAGAGATTTTTTGCGAATAGTTTTTAAGTCCGGAGTCCGGACACTTCATGTCAATGTTTCCTCAGCTGGGAAATCAGACACCTCAGTGTAACAGTGCATCCCTCAGCGGCTCAGCCTTATTTTTTGCCGACTCCTCTGCAATGCTCCTTTGCAGAATTCCAGACACTATTATTCATTTTTGACCATTTTTATTTAATGGTGATGCGTTAAATTAATTAAATATAAGTTACATGAATATGGATCATGTATAAAAATATGAACCAGGAAAAGAAATCAGGAGACAGAAAAAAAAAATGAAAATATAAGTAATTATAAATCCAATCACAATTTAAGTCCATCTAGCACAGTATTTGGCAACTTAATCAATTTTAAATTCAATAGTTATTATTTCCACTTGCTTACACCTGCAAAAAAAAAAAAATTTATAAATGGCTGACTATTTTACTTCTCAAATAATTGGTAATCTTATTGATAAAAAATATAGTCTTAATGATAAAAAATATAGTCTTATAGGTCATGTTTGGTTGTGGAGTAAAGTTACTCCGGATTAAATTTCTTACTCCAAACTAAGGTGGAATAAAATAATCTTATTTGATTGGAGTTTGGTTGGAATTTGTTGGAGTAAGCTAATGAAGAGAGAGAAATTATAAAATGATGTTACTCTAACTGTGGAACTCACGGATGAAGTAAGTTATTCCACCTAGAAAAGTAGAGTAAGTTAATCCGGATTAACTCAAATACTACTCCATCTTACTCCTTCAAATTTATTCATCATTTGACTCCTTAAAAGTGCATTAAAGAGTTTACTCCACTACTTACTCTACAACCAAACATTACCTTAAATTATATTGTCAATTATAGCAATCTAGGATGATATTATTTTTCTTTCACTCGCAACTAGTACGGAGGCATCATAGTATTATGCAACCACAACTCGAATTCAATATTTTTTTATATTTTCTTATTAATTTATCATATAATAAGCTACTTTCAAAGTCTTATTATGCACATTAAATAATTAACATAAAAAAATACAAGAATCACTTTTAAAATAATTTTAAAAAAAATAAAAGATCCACAAATAATAAATTTTTGTGTACAAAAGATAACTTCAAATTTAAATATTCTTTTAACATACAAGCACATACGTTAAATTAATATTAAAAGTAATGCCCTATTGGTGACAAAACTTATAAAATGGATTTCTGAAAGCATTCTATTTTATAATTGCAGAGATCTTGGTACCTTTCATCAATCTCTCCTGTGATCTATAGTCTTATAGTCTATACAAACCGAAGCAGAGATATACGGCAATAGAATGCTCTCCATACATACAAAAAAGCAAGAGAAACAGATGTAAAAGTTAAGAAAAAAACAAATATCCATCTCTCCGATCTCTGCTCTCTCTACTGGTTCATCCATGGAAACCTTGCACCGTTTTCTCTTTCTTACCCTTCTCTGTTTATCTCTTGCAATACAACCACCAATGGTGAAACCTAGCGAACTAGACGGCGAGTCAAACATGGCGAACGAAGAACTATTAGCTCTGTTTGAGGTCATGGGAGACCTTCTAGAAGATTCAACATGGGTTGATATGCATCCCCACCCTTGTACCGACACACCATGGCCCGGTATCCAGTGTGAGTTGGTACCGGGTGACGCGCTTCTTCATGTCACCAAACTTCACGTAGGCCCTGACGTGACAGGTATTCCAGCGTGCAAATCCAATGCAGAACTTTCTCTCTCACTCCTCAAGCTACCTCACCTCAAAACCCTCTCTCTTTTCAGTTGCTTTTTAAAACCTCAAAATGTCTCTCTTTCCTCTTCTCTCTTCACCGACGCCTCCGTTTTGGAGCAGTTGGTTTTGATGTCAAACCCTGGATTAACTGGAGATATCCCTTCCTCTCTTTCCCATCTGACAAGGTTAAGAGTTCTCAGTCTATCTCAAAACAGTCTTCATGGGAGTATCCCAAAGGAGTTGGGTCAGTTAGTAAAGTTGCAACAACTGGACCTAAGCTATAATTTTCTAACTGGAGAGATTCCTCCAGAGATCGGAGGTTTGACCAGTTTGACCATACTTGACCTCAGTTGGAACCAGCTTACGGGATCAGTGCCTTTCTCTTTAGGTCAAATGAGTTCTCTTCAAAAGTTGGATTTAAGCTTCAACAAACTTGGAGGTAATGTACCACAAGATTTGGGGCATTTAGAGAAGTTGGTATTGTTGGATTTGAGTCACAACTCCATCTCTGGCCCAATACCGGGCACCTTATCTCAGTTAAGAAATTTGCAATATTTTCTTATTGAAAGCAACCCAATAGGGACAAATATCCCTACATTTGTTGGTTCTTTAAAAAAGCTGCTGGTTTTGGGTCTCTCAGGTTGTGGGTTATCAGGTCCGGTACCGGACTCGTTCGGTTCTTTGTCGAATCTTACCGCCTTGTCTCTCGATAGAAATAGCCTAAATGGATCTATTCCCTCTAGTTTAGGTGCACTTCCCCATTTGGGGCAGCTTAATCTGAGTCAAAACCATTTAGTGGGAGAGATTTCTCTCTCTAGCGAGTTCATCACAAGGCTAGGCAAGAGACTGGATGTGAGAGATAATAAAGAGTTGTGCATTGATCAAAGGAGGTACCGAAATTTGTCATATTACTTGGAGGCACCTCCATGTGTAGACTCTCCTAAAGCTACTAACAAGACTTCGGCTGATCAGACCGGTACAGAGACCGGTACGTCTGATTCTGGTATTCAAACTTCTGATAGTGAAAAAAGAACGGTTATCATTGCCCATTTGGTTGCATCTGATAGCTTAATTAGTCTTTGTTTTTGTTTTGGATTTTTCATGATTTTAATGTACTATTATTGATCATTTGTGCATGCATTTATTTTCATTAACTCTTGTTCAGACTTTGACTGTTCTGTAGTAAAATTGACTATGTAACAAGTATTATCATTGTCTTTACTTTGTTCTACTGTTTCTGGGAAAACAAGGATTTGAAATGCTGATAGAGATTTACAAAACAAGAGAGAAGAAAGAAACCGAATTTTTTTTTTTTTTTCTAGCACTTTGAAAAATTGAAATTAAGTAAATAGCATCCGGACTGATATTTTGTCAAATTTGACACTCGTGGACTCAATCCGCGCATCCAAAATGGTAGGTGCGCGGACTGAGCAGGGATACCAAGTGGTGGGTGGATCCAGCGGGCGGACCCGTGGGTTCGCGGACTCAGCTCGCGCACTCAGATCTCATGGAATAAAATTGGGATTACATCAATCTCTTTGACCAAAGGTGCAAGATTGACTTTTATCTAATTGGAACGAACAGTCTAGATTAACTAAAAATAGTAGGATGGTGTAGAGATCAGTATTTTGTGCTTTGAGATCCATTTCAAATTAAAAGAACGATCCTGAGCCGTCCGTTTCAATTTGCTTGAGTGGGGTGATCCAAATTCCTTAAATCTGCCGAGAACCAAGGGGTGTGTATGCTGAGTCTGTGAACCTGCGAGTCCGCCTATTGGATCTGCACACCCGGGTCCTCTCGCTGAATTCGTGCTCCAGTTGGTGTCCCTGCTCAGTCCGCACGCCTATCATTTTGGGTGCACTGATTTGAGTCGGTGAGAGTGTCAAATTTGACAAAATGTGATGCTATTTATTTAATTTCGATTCTTCAGGGCTAGAAAAAAAAATTTCGGAGAAAGAAATGCTGGTAGAGATATTATTTTGTAGGAATTGATGCCCCTACACAGCTACACGACACCTGATTTTGCCTAACACGTGCAATAATACATTTTCAAAGAATTAGAGGGGGTACAATCTTTTGTTTTGGACATTGGGATATGAGGTCAAACATTTATTCAAAGCAGGAGAGGTGTTGGAATTGGAAACTATTCTTCTTTTGGGATGTAGTTATAGGTGCTGAACTGACACTCGTTCCTTTTAGTAAGAGTTCATGTGGGGCTGTTCAGAGATAGACAGAGAGAGAGGAGAGAGGAGAGAGAGAGACTGAATGGTCAGGTCAATGTTGGCAAGCATGTACACTGCTTTTTCTCTATGTTCCAAACTCAAACATTAATTGATAGATTCTGTCTTCAAATAAAAATGAATCGGCTACTCAAAAAATAAAAAGAAAAAGAAATCGGCGTATTACCTGGTCAAGTAAATATTACATTAATTGCTGGAGACCTGGAGTAGGATGCTGACCTTATTTGACAATTTTTAGAGTATTGTTCCAAGGTCAAATCAGTACAGAGGTTTGAAATTTGAATATAAATTTATACGATTGTATTCAGAAACTTGACTAACTTGTTCTTGAAGAGATCAATTTGGGTCCGATGCCCATCGGACTCAAACTGAGTTCGATGGGCTGTATAACCGTCCAATTCACTTTAAGATCCGTGCGGATTGCTTTAATATCTGTGCGCATTTGTTTTAATATCCGTGCTCACAGATCTGAAAACGGATCAGACGGTTATAGAGCCCATGGGACCCAAATTTGAGTCCAATGGGCATCGGATCCAAACTGCTCCTGTTCTTGAAATTTTACACCAACTTGACTGTAGTTTGATAGTAATGATTTAAAATCGGTCAAATTAAGACAAGTTCTCAACCATTCAATTAGGGCCTGTTCGGCGGTAAGAGAGGAATAGGAATGGGCTTGGGAAGTCCAAATTTTTTAACTGAAATTTACTGTGCACGTGGGAAAAAAAAAATTCGGTTCGAGTGAATTTTTTTTTTTCCACGCACACAGTGATGCGCCGAACAGGGCCTTAGCCACAAACTATGAACAATAATGATGTGCAAATATGGGCCAATAACTCTCATTATTTGTCAAATGCAAGACATGTATCATGTATGCCCTTCATGTAGTTGATAATTACTGGATTTCAAAATTTATTTATATATCATAATTGTTAAGATAGTTAAATAAATAGTTGTAAATAAAATTTTAATAAAAATAGCACTTCTTGCGTACGGTATTTATTTTAAAAATTATCAAATAGTATGAGAAAGAAAACCCAGATGCCAAGGATGAAAGGAGCTCTGATGGGTTGGTTGTTAATTTGGTCGGAACCGTTCAATCCGCATCAACATCAAGATTTGTCCATACTCAATTCGCACAGATCTTAAAGCTTGATGCACAAAGCTTGATGGTGATCGAATAACTTCAAACGGATATCGAACCAAATTTGATCCCGTGTCCATCGGATCTACCCAAGGTGGCGTGGGGGTGTCCGATGCCCATCGGATCAGAGTCTGTTCGATGGGTGGTTTCTACTGTCTGATTCGCTTTAAGATATGTGCGCATCACTTTAATATCCGTATTGTTTGCTTTAATATCCGTGCACACAGATCTTGAAGTGGATCGGACGGTCGAAACCACCCATCGAACATACTCTGGTCCGATGAGCATTGGAAACCCCCCTCTCCCCTACCCAAGGCTAATAATTAACCAAGTAACTTGGGAATCGAATTTGCATCCTCTGAGATATCTCAAACTTTGCGTGACTTTTTGGAATATCTCAATCGTTCAAATATGCACGAATCTCAAAGCACAAAATAATACTGCCCCCTACGTTCTCTGAATAGGCACCGGACACGTCGGTCACGCAAAAATTGAGATATCTCAGAGGATGGGGAGTCTGTCCCCACAGATTAATCCCAGCTGGATCAAACTCGATCCAATGCCTATCAAGACTGTAGGGAATCTGCTTTGAGATTAGTGCCAAGTTCAAAGAAAGATTTATCACTTGCACATCATGTACCTAGGGTGATACGGATTCGTAACTTGGGCCTTGTCACCTCCGTGTTCGACTCAACCCGACCCGAGCCAACTCAGAGCCCAGTCCGGATCTTTTTTCCTAATCCGCTAGCAAACCCAACCCGGTCCATCTCAGTATAGTTCAACGAAGACTCAACTATGGGAAAGCCACCAGGCCCAAAAATGGGATTGTCAGTATAATGAAGAACTGATACTCTCTACGCCCTTGGTTGTTTCAGTCTTTTGGAACGATATTATTTTTCAATCTGGTGATGTTAAGAAAATTGATTCAAATGAAAGTTTAGGGATCAAGTTAGTATAAATGAAAGACCAGGGGCCAAGTTGGTTTTATAAGAAAGTTCAGGGACTATAATTTGGGGAGTAGCTTGGGTTCGATGCCCATCGGACTCAAACTAAGTTCGATGGGTTCCATAACCATCCGATCTGCTCTAAGGTCTGTGCGCACAGACCTTACAGTGAACGCCCACAGATATTAAAGTGACGCGTACATATCTTAAAGCAGATCGGACGGTTATGGAACCTATTGAACTCAGTTTGAGTCCGATGGACATCGGTCCCAAGCTGGCAAGCTGCTCCCAATAATTTGAACTTTTCTATGCATTAAAAGGACTAATGTGCATAGAAATAAGCTAAATCAGCCCGTTCTTCTCCTCATGCCCCTCCAAAATTAGTCATTAAGCTCGGCTACTAATGATATATATATATATATTTTTTAAAATAAGGGCTCAACCGCTTGGAAAATTCTTTGCCAACAAAAAAAAAAAATACTAACATATGCATGATCAATTTCATATGAAAAAAAAAGTCTGGACATCTACATGATGATATTTGGCTGCAACTTAAGTGAAGGAATAAGTAATTTATTTCTCACTTAAGCTCGCAAACAAGAACAATGATGAACAAGTGGTTTGAGGGCTGGACCCTCATGTTTCTCTTTCAAAAAAAATTCAATTCCTTGAGGAATACATTCAGATTTGACACATAATTTGAGTATATTCTTATTATAAGTAGAAATATTGTTGCTTTCTTTTATGAAAATGGGACTAAAATTAAGAAGAAAAAACAACTCCGCAATTTAAGCATAGAACTTGTATAAAAAAAATTGAAAGAAAAAAAAAAACAAAGAAGAATGTGCCATGAATCAGGCCTGTGTAGTTGCTACAGCGTCACCAAGTCCCTAAATGGCATGATATCGATCTGCCACAGTGGATCGAGAAATCTTTGCATGGCGGTTAGTGGAGATGAGGAGTCACGGCGCATCGGTGCTGGGACATTGCGGTTGCGTGGCGTGGTATTGTACACAGGGGCAGATTCAGAATTTTGATCAAAAGTAGGCACAATATGTGCACACTTTTTAGAATTTCAATGTTTGACTTTGTACATGAAAAAATTACAATTTATTCAAAACTAATATGGAAAAATTACATACAATTATTTATGTTTAGTTTCAAAAACGTAACCTGGGGTGATTATTTATGCTGAAATTTATTTGTAAAATCTGTAGTTGAAAACAACTTTTATATTTATCTTTATAAAACACGAGATACTATAGAGACTTTGTATCATAAATGCTGAAACTAAAGTAACTAACAGAAATTAATTGGGAGACAAATTGATCTTTACGACAACACTAATTATAATTTATTTTTGAATCACTTTCGAACGTGCGCAATTTTTTTTTATCAGCCTTAAAACAATCAGGTATGGTTCCTGAAGAAGAATATTTTTAATAAGGTTTTCTATTCAAAGAAATAAGCAAAACCTCATAAAATTACGCATGCAGGCACAAAGACTACTAGGTAAACAAGAAAGACAAACAACCGCTCATTGTTTTAATTGGCGAGTTTCCTTTTCAATTTTGTTTGTTTCTTGCATCCAAGAAAATGGGAAATGTTCCAGGCAATACACCAATTGGAGTCTCAAACGGTCAAACCCCTGCTTTCATTTAATTTGATTAAGATACAAATTTGGAATAAAATGACTTAGGAGTTGGGAGTTAGGTGTTGGCGCAATTCACAACTTTTTTTTTTGTGAGGAAAAACCCGTAGGTAATAGCATTTATAAAAAGAGTTGTTACATAGTTGTCTGTCTTCCAGACTTACTCAGAATTCCTATGTAATTAAAGATAAATACTAAAATAAGAAAGTACAATTTTAAGAGGAAAACTACTACAAACAATTACCATCTTCCTAAAAACTAAGAGTACACTCGAAAATATTGATTTAAGAGGTGTCTCTCTACTCCTAACTGATTGAATAGCTCCATTCCACTTCTGCTTCTCCCTTGATCGTTCTCTGTGCGTATTGCATTGGCCAGTAAGTGAGGTTGTGTGAGAGCCTCTCTTCTGGTATGATGCAATCTTACTGTGCCAGCCAGCCTCTGCCCTTTACTGATACATTGGGCCACTATGTCTCTCGCCCTCCATGATGGTATATCTTCAATAGTCTGATTCTGCACTGCCTGAACCAGCTGCTTACAGTCAGAGAACACTAGAAAGACTAGTGATTCTGGCTGTCCTTGCTCTTCGACATATTGTAACCCTGTCAGTAGCGCCATTGCTTCCGTGCAGAAAGAGTCCGGTGCCACTGTTTGGGAGCAAGTGGCCTGTTCTAGTTCTCCCCTTTGGTTAAAACACAGGACCCCAATGCCCGCCCTCTTGGTCGTGTCCCATGAGCCGTCCACCAGAACTCAAGCGACACTGGTGTATGCAGTTCACCAGAACTCGTGCACGAAGTGAGAGAGACACGGTCCACTATGGCGGCTCACAGTCACTGAGGGATAAATTAGACTTAGCACGCTGCTCGCAGATCCTATTATTTTTCTTTCTCAAATGTGAATCTGGATTGTGTATTCTTTGAATCTGGGCTGTGTATTCTTTTTCTTGGGCCACGAGTAGGCACTAATATTATTCAGAAGTAGATACTAACATATAATATCAGTAAGTCTCTAAATTTTTTTATTATTCAGGAGTAGCCACTTGCCCTATTCCAGAGTCTATTTGAATCCATCCCTGACTATACGTCACACTGGCAGAGTGGTATGAGATTTAAATTTAAAAAGCCTCTCTGCCAAATGTGAACATGAGATTTTGAATGCTTGGACTAGCTTATCGGGCTTGTAGAATTCACAATTTAAAAAGGTTTTGTAGGGTTCCCCGAGTATTGCGCCATTTTGTTTTTAGTATTTTTCTATGTATTATTGAAGAGATCATGCTATAAAAAAAAAAAGAAGAGAATTGAATTGAAGAGATCATGCTATAAAAAAAAAAGAATTGAAGATATGTTGATATGGACAAAAAAAATTGATGGCTACTTGTCGCCCTTCCACTAAATCAACAACCATGCCAGCTTCCACATTTCTTTCAGTTGGAACTAGCTAATTCAAAATAATAATAAAAAATAGATAGAGACAAATTAAGATGCAAAGACTTTGGAATATTTAAAACTATACATAATATTACATAAAAATAAGATAATTATAGGAAACACGTGGGTGAATTAACCCGTGTTTTTTTTACATAGCCAAAAAATATATTAAAAATAATCAATATCCCAAATTAATTGTCAAAATACCCAAAATGCCTCCACGTGGGGCGGTTTGCTACAGTAACTTTTTTTTTAAAATCTGAATGTTTGAGATTTAGGATTTAGAAAAATGAAAAGTGTTCAATTTTATGACAAACAAAAATGTTCAATATATAGATATTGATGAGTAATTGAGTCGGCAATTTCATTTGAACAAGAAGCCAAAAAAATTGAATTAATTAATTTTAAGTATGGAACTCGCGAAGATCTACTCCATGGTCTTAGAGTATTTTACTCGGCTAAAGGATATGCAATGTCTATTTGTAGTTCAAAGTCAAAGAAATATGTTGTTTTACAATATGATAGAGGTGATAAATATTGTGATGTACGGAATTTACCTATAGATGAAATAGAAAAGATGACAGAGACATGTTGAATCAATGATCTTTTAGAATAGAGAAAATTGGCTATTTGCCACTTCAAAACCTTCAAATCTGAAAAATGTCACTCTAAACTTAGTTAATTCTTAAATTTGTCACAAATACACAATTTTTATACTTTTTTTATTAAAAATTAACTGAAAAATACAGTTTTGAGATACGTATAATGAGGGGTCTGAAGGATATATAGGAAAATACAGAAATATGTATCTCAGAACTGTATTTTTCAGTTAATTTTTAATAAAAAAAATATAAAAATTATGTATTTGTGGCAAATTTAAGAATTAACTAAGTTTAGAGTAGCATTTTTTAGATTTGAAGATTTTGGAGTGGCAAATAACTAATTTTCCCTTTAGAATAATGTTACTACTAAGTTTAGTTTAAATGAATTTCTTATTATTTATAGTTTTTAGTTTAATTGTTAGTATAATGATTTTTTCATCGGAAACTCTATTCGAATTTTTGTTATTAAAATAAAGTTTTTAGGAATAATAGTTGTTATTTTTATGCTACTATATTATAAATTGCAATATCTATAATTTGTGTCGTACTGAGATTATAGTTTTTTTTCATGCTCATTTTGCTATTATGGAGACCATCTTACTGCTTTTAATGTTCAATAGCTGACCTATTTTTTTTATTTTGAGATAAACCCGTAGATGTATTAAATAATACATAATAGATATACTTTGTTATACAACAAATTGATAAAAATTAACCGCCTACCACCAACTAATAATAAAAGAAACTAGAATAGATTTAGAATAGTAGATAAAAATAGTGAAAAAATAGTGATTTAAATAGTGTGAAAATAGTGCTATTCGGAATAGTAAAAATGTTGTTTGGATTGTACATTTGAAATAGTGAATAACTGTAATTAATAAATAAGACATTTGGATTGTATATTTGAAATAGTGAATAGCTGTTAACAAGGTGTTTATTAAGAGAAAAGATAGGTAAGTGGGGTCTCAAATGAATTGTCACGACGTAGAGATAAAATAAGTGGTGTTAATTTTATCATTTCGAACTGTGTTGACGGTTATAGATATTTTTTTCTCTATTCACACTTTCGAATAGTAGTTATTCCAACATTTCTAAGGAATAGAGAATAACAGCTATTCTCGCTACTCCGAATGGCAAAAATGTCGTTTGGATGCACATTGTTATTTTGAATAGCAGCTATTCTTGAATAACTTATTATTCTAGCTATTTTTACACTATCCAATCATAGAACTAAGAAGGAATAATGTATTGTATGATTTCAAAAAGGAATATTGTATCGTCTTCACCATATTACTCTAATTCGCATTTTGTCAAATAAGAAATTCACATTCTGTCTATGTTTCAGAAGTAAATCAACCTTCACCAATTTCATGATATTTGACTTCACCGGTTTTAAGAAACTAATCTTTCAATTTTTTTGAAGAATTAATTACTCCATTAATGCAGATTGTCCATTAATGTTGCTTTATTAATTTTCTTTCTGAAACATGGACAAAATGGTCCAAAGAAAAAATTTATCTTACCTCGATCGTTGCTGGCTTGAACCAAAATCTTGCTGTTAAAATCCTTACACATATATATTTCCCCATGTTGATACAATTTAAATTTAAATATCTTCTTTCCCAAGTGTGAACATTGAGATGACTTTGAAGTTTGAATACTTTGATTGAATTATAGGAGTTTTTAGACAATTTAAAAGGTTTTTTAGGGTTACATGAGTGGTTGCACCATCCTTTTTTTTTTTGAAAGTGAAACAAGGATTGTTGCACCATCCTTAATTTTTAGTATTTTCTATGTGTTATTAAATTTTCTACCTTGGGTACAACAATACAGCAATTCAACAAGTTCTTAATTGAGAGTTTTAAATTTTAATTGAATTGAAGAGTTCGTGCTATAAAAAAAATGAATTGAACATATCTCTATATTGACAAATTGTTATAATGGCTACTTGTCGCCCTTCTACTAAATCAACAACTATATATGCTTAACTTCCACATGTCTTTTAGTTTGAATTAGCTAATTGAAATTAAAAATAAATGTAGACAAATTAAGATGCAATGACTTTCAACTTTTTACCAGTATAATGTGTTATGATTTCTGATGACATCTATCTTGTTTATATTTCCGAAAGGTTTTAAACATATTAGTTAATTATCTCGTGACATGTTATTTTTAGAAATTAACTCTTTATCTTTTTACTTTGCCGCTAGGTGACAAAACAGAGACTTATGAATGTAATTTGTTATTGGGGGAATTTCATGTATACCCCTCAAAAACTTCAAAATTACATATTCCCCCTCTAAAATTTGAAATTACATATTTCCCCCTCTAAACTTCAAAAACTCACAAATTTATCCATTTTAATATCTTTTATATTAAAACTCATTCTAAATTTATAAAATACCCATTTTACCCTTTATTAAAAATATATAAATTTAATCAGACTCAAATTATATGAATTTGAAAGGTTCCTCTACCGTCCGATCCGTGCGCA
The DNA here is from genome assembly GCA_964058825.1 of Carex arenaria. Lineage (NCBI taxonomy): Eukaryota > Viridiplantae > Streptophyta > Magnoliopsida > Poales > Cyperaceae > Carex > Carex arenaria. Next base: position 42,755 of record CAXKVW010000301.1, on the reverse strand, counting down.
TCCCATTAAGATTTGTGCGAGTTGCTTTAATTTCGTGCTAATCTAACGCGCATGAATCTTAAAGCAATTTCGATTAGCGCGTATCACATTAAGATTTGTTCATGTTGCTTCAATATGCGTGCATTTTCGTATCAAGATTCGTGCTGATCTTGTGTGCACAAATCTAAAAGTACTTCAGACGGTAGAGGAACTGTTCATATTCAAATTTGAGTATGATAAAATTTATATGCTTTTAATAAAGGGTAAAATGGGTATTTTATAAATTTAGAATGAGTTTTAATATAAAAACCAATAAAATGGGTAAATTTGTGAGTTTTTGAAGTTTGGAGGGGGAAATATGTAATTTCAAATTTTAGAGGGAAAAATATGTAATTTTGAAATTTTTGAGGGGTATATGTGAAATTCCCCCTTTGTTATTTGTGTGTGACATCAAAAGAAAGAGATTTTTTTATAAAGCATAAATAAAAAAATTGAAGTTCACCTGTCGATATGATTGCTGGTTGATTTATAAAAAGCATAAGGAACGGAAGTGCAAACCGTTCCCCATTTTTTTTTTTATGGGAACGGAAGCGCAACCCGTTCCCCGACATTTTTTTCAGAATCCCTGCTGCCTTGTGTGTTGCTGTTGCGTTGGGTTGCTGCTGCCTTCTGTGTTGCGTTGCGTCGATGTGCGTTGTTGCTATTGCTTGGGAGGGAACCGGTTGGGATCCCGTTCCCTTTTTTTTTTGTTTATAAAAATTAATCTCCACTGCTTTAATCTCCTCCCTTACTTCGTTCCTTCTTCCTTCCTCAGATCGATACTAAATATTTACAGACTACAAACCAATGAAATTTGCGGAGATCGTATTTAAATGGCTGGATGTGTTACAACTCAGGGGAACGTTTTTCCCTTCCGTTCTCTTTTTTTTTTTTTCCTCGCATGGGAACGTTTTTCCCTTCCGTTCTCCCTAATTTTTTTTTTTAATGGGGAACGTTTTCCCCTTCCGTTCTCCCTCCTTTTTTTTTTTAATAGGGAACGTTTTCCCCTTCCGTTCTCTTTTTTTTTAATTTTTTTTTAAAAAAAATTTTTTAAAAATTTTTTTTAAAATTTTTTTTTTTAAAATTTTTTTTTTAATGGGGAACGTTTTCCCCTTCCGTTCCCCCTCTTTTTTTTTTTTTTAATTTTTTTAATGGGGAACGTTTTCCCCTTCCGTTCTCCCTCTTTTTTTTTTTCTTTTTTTTTTTTTTCTTCGCATGGGGAACGTTTTCCCTCCCGTTCTCTGTTTTTTTTTTTTTTTTTCACGCATGGGGAATGTTTTCCCCCTTCCGTTCTCCCTAATTATTTTTTTTTTTTTGCATGGGGAACGTTTTCCACTTCCGTTCTCTCTATTTTATTTTATTTTTTTTCACGGAAGAAGGAAATTTCCGGATTTTCTGTTGCAGCTGCTGTGCTGTTGGTGCGAAGCAGCTGGAAAATGAGAAAAATGACCAGGGAACGGCTTGCGCTTCCGTTCTCGTAAAAAAAAAAAATTGGGGAACGGTTTGCGCTTCCGTTCTTTATGCTTTTTATAAATCCTTCCCCAATCATATCGACAGGTTAAGTTTAATATTTTTATTTATGCTTTATAAAAAAGGCCCCTCTCGTCTTAAAGAATATTTATGAGAAATTCTACTGTATTAAAAGATTCCTTCTTTTAATATTCAACTTTAAATGTGTATAAATAATGTGGGGAGGGGCACGGTCAAAGTCAACGCAATGCCTTGAACAGCTGTTTTCTTCAACAACAACAAAATTCAGGATTTATTGAACGCGGTCATTATTTCCCCTAATTATGTATTGTTTGACATAGCGGCAAAGTAAAAAGATAACTGTAAGTAAAATGGATTCACATCTGCTGTGTTCTTGCAGTCTAAATAGTATTCTAAAATTTTTACTATTTTAAATTCAACTGTTTAATATTTTTTTTGCACGTATTTCAAAACATTTAATTTTTTTATACACAAATTTCAAAACAATTCAATAATTGAATTTAGAAAAATAAAAATTTTAAAGTACTGTTACACTGCGAAGGATGACAGATGTGAATCTAAGTAAAACAACATGTATATATTGTGGAATTATCCATTATATTTAATTTTATACTGTTATGTATTTGTGTCAGACAATAATTATATATAAATATATAGCAGAATGTATAAACACCTAACAACAAAGATTTTAGCAATTGATAGTGTATGTATAATATCTATGTATAATTAATGAATCATAAACAGAATATTATACGTGAAAATGTGGGCCCTACGTGAGACGTGCATCGGATTTCTCTGTTTTTAATATACATTAAAATAATCTTAAAAAGTTGAAAGATTCTAGGCGAATAGGCGATGTCTATTATAATAATAATTCGCCAAAAGTAAGGAATTGCACGATGTTAATTATTAATTCCTATCTCCAGCAGTGAAAGACACGCAGCCTGTTCCTAGAGGTCATGGTTGGCTGTGGAGTAAATTTTTTAATATTTAAGGAGTTAAACGAAAAGTAAATTTGAAGAAGTAAATTTGAAGAAATATTTGAGTTAATCTGAATTAAGTTATTCTACATTTTTAGGTGGAGTAACTTATTCTATCTGTGAATCTTACAATTAGAGTAACATTATTTTATAATTTCTCTCTCTTCATTAGCTTATTCCACCAAACTTTAACTAAACTCCAACCAAACATGATTATTTTAATTCATCTTAGTTTGGAGTAAGAAATTTAATCCGAAGTAACTTTACTCCACAACCAAACATGACCTATGCTATAGGTCCGATTAAGGAGTTATATATGTTAATTATCTACATTGCACGATGCCGTTAAATATATAAACAACAAGTCAACAAGACACAATCAGCTGGCACGATAAGTCAAGCACCTACGTACACAATAATCACCAAATTAACAATCACAGTTTTATGGACTGTAAAACTGAATATAGTGTGGGTTCAATGTTCGTCAAACTAAATTCGATTTGATAATTGATGAACAGAATCGTTTGATATGTGTTACGATTCGTGGGCACTTAATCTACACAACTCTTAAGGCAGCTGCATGTGCGCATCTTGATGCGGATCCAACAACTCCAGTCAAGCATCTTGATGATCATCAGACCGACCCTGTTTTCAAAACTGAAAACCAATCATGTTAGTTCTTGTTTCTTATTAAAAATAAAAAATGATAACATGTTCCCCACTGCTAATTGTTTAATCACATATTGTTTGCTTTGTTAATATTCCTTCACTTAAAATCGAAGCAAGGTATCAGCTCTTAATTTAGTTCACTTCTTATATATAACCCAAATAAACAAACCAAATACTTGTTACAAATGCATCTGGTTGTATAGCAACCATTTCATAGGTATATCTCTCATGGCCTTGGGGACATCTTCATCCATAGCCACCAAGGCCCTCTTCCTCTCCAACCACACCTTGCACCGCAGTGCCCCCGCCACAGTTGCCGAACCGCCACATGTCGACTTCTCATTTCTCAACCTCCCCGTAACCCTTTCAAACTTTCTCCATCTCTCCACTACTACCACCCCTAACCAAGGCAATAACCACCATGAAAAAGACAACCACATTACACCTGTCCCGGTCTCTACCAGTACCTCATCAACCGCATCGGTGCCTCGCTTGACCCCTATATTTTCGCAAAAAGAGGATATCTCATCATTATTCCCTGCTATCCATGGAAAGGCCAACTGGTCTTCCCTCCTCGACCCGCTCCACCCAGGTTTACGACGTGAGATAATAAAATACGGCGAGTTCACACAGGCGACATATGATGCGTTTGATTACAATCCATTCTCTGAGTTCTGTGGTAGCTGTCTCTTCTCCCAATCAAATCTCTTTTCTAAGTTGGGGCTCGACCGACATGGCTACAACGTCACGAAGTACCTGTATGCCATGTCACATATCGATCTGCCACAGTGGGTCGACAAATCTTTACACGCGGAGGCGTGGAGCCAGGACTCCAACTGGATGGGGTTTGTTGCTGTTAGTGGAGATGAGGAGTCACAGCGCATTGGATGCCGGGACATTGCGGTTGCGTGGCGCGGTACTGTTGCACCGGCAGAGTGGTATGAGGATCTACAAAACCAGCTTGAGCAACTTGGACCGGAGCATGGTGATGCCAAGGTTAGAAATAATACATCAATTTTTTGTCTTGGATGATCTGCTACTGTACGTACCAATATACTATCCGTAGTTTTTTTTTTTTTTTTTTCTTTTACCTTCTTTATTCAACTTCAAGACAACAAAAAGTAATCATTTATTATGAAATTTGGACGACAATGGTTTCAAAATGTCTTTATTTTTTGTGTTTCTACTTTATATTTTCTAATTACAATTTTATTTATGTTTTATATGCCAAAATAAAACTATTAAATGTAATTGATTGATTTATATTATTTTCTCTATATATATACAAAAAAATTTACTTCTTAGTTTTGTTTTTATATAAATCAAAATGTTATAAAATTAACGTCTATAATTTATCCATACCAATATAATTCTGCAAGCTTTGATACTAATTATAATAAAGTTGAAAAGTCATAATATTTTATATATATGGCATCTTCAATTTTATTTTAACATTTGAATTTTAAATTATTAACATTTAGAAAATATTGATACAAATGAAAGAAAAAAAAATAGAGGGATTTAAACCCTCCTCAATTAAAATATACTGGCACCTGAAACCCACAAGTTTCTAAATTATTGTAAACCAGCCAGGCATGTTGTGTCAGCCAACTGGTACTGGTTTATGTACGTTGACATTTTCTTATGATGGTATCTGTGTCCGTAGTTCAACCTTCAAAATACAAAGGCAAATCATTTTTTTTTACTTTTCTGTTTATTTTGTCTCCGAAAAAAGAACTGGTTGTTAGAATTCATACAAGTACTATTTCAGTTTGCTCCCCAATATTCCCTGCTAAATTTAGAATCCGGTTATAATTTGAATTCATGAAGTCAATTAATTGTGTTAATCATTTTCCATAATTTATATCATGCAAAATGTGCACGTTAAGGAGAATGTTCTGGACTCCAATTAAATTTATAATAATTACGAATTATGGACCTGTGAATTATTATTTAAAAAGATTAATATAAATATTGTGTGAATATAAATAAATGATAGGTTGAGCAAGGGTTCCACAGCCTATACACATCGAAAAGCGAGTCAACCCGGTACAACAAATCGAGCGCATCGGAGCAAGTCATGGCGGAGATAAAGCGGCTAGTGAAGTACTATCAAGAGAAGGGAGAACGAGTTAGCTTGACCATCACCGGTCACAGCTTAGGAGGTGCACTGGCATTGTTAAATGCGCACGAAGCAGCCTCTGCTATCCCGGACCTACCTGTCAGCGTCATCTCTTTCGGTGCACCTCGTGTTGGTAATGATGCATTTAGGAATGAGTTGGAGAGATTAGGAGTTAAGGCGCTTCGTGTGGTGGTTAAACAGGACCTGGTTCCAAAAACCCCTGGTAATAAGAAAATTAAAGATAAATTGTAAAAGAAAAAAATTAAAGATGTTTTGAAAAAAAAATGTTGATCAATGCTTGTATAATGTACACATTAAAATTATTTCACAGGCATCATCTTCAATGAAGGGTTGAAAAGAATTGAAAACATGACAGGGTCGCTTGATTGGGTCTACACGCATGTCGGGTTCGAGCTCAGTCTCGACGTAAAGAACTCACCTTACCTGAAGAAAGGCTTGGATTTCTCCGGGTTTCACAGCCTCGAGACGTACCTACACTTGGTAGATGGGTTCCTTGGTTCTGGTACTGGTACTGGGTTCAGATCAAATGCAAAGAGAGACTTGGCATTAGTGAACAAGAGTTGTGGGTTGTTGAGGGAAGAGCTGAATGTACCGGTTTGTTGGTACAGTAACAAGGGGATTGTGAATGAGAGGTGTGGCAAGTGGGGCCGGCCTAACAGAGAGAAAGAGGATATGCCTATCCCACTTCCTTATTAATTGTTTCGTTGTGTTTAGTATATTCTTTTCTCATTTTTTAAAAAAAAATTTAATAGAAGTACATTGGAAAAAAACTTATCCAAAGTCAGAACCTAAACCATCTGATCAGCAACTTTAAATATTGCGAGAAACGCTGTAGAATCACAGGACCTTATAAATTTATTAACTTTAAATCTTTCGCATTATAACATAACAAATCGAATGATTTAAGTATACTTTGAGTTAAATTTGTCCAAAATTCTTTGAACAAAATCCTATAGGATGCCCAAAAAAAGGGATTCCGGCTTCTATGAAAGCTAAAAAAAATGATATTTCATATTATTTGAAATTGTAACCTAGAACAAAAATACAAATTTACATAGCCCAATCAAAGATCAAAATATTTGAATTTTTTATCTTGGTTGTCAACGGTCGTCTTCGATTCCACCGACATAATTCTAGAGAAATAAGAAATTAGACATTTCCCTTCTTCTTTTTTGTCAAAACGAACTGATCAGCGCAGTACTAATAAAGGCATCTCTGATGGCCCACAGTCAATGAGACACTTTGTCATGTGAGTGTCCTCTCTCTCTCTCTGTTTTTTTTTTTTTTTTGAGGAAAACATGTATCCTACTCAGGGAATCAAGGAATCCATATTCTCTGAGGTAACTCAGGTAACATAATATGTTTGTTTAGATCAGGAGTGTCTGATCGGAATCCGAGTCTATTCGATCTGAGGTGAAATGCACGGGACTGCTTTAATAGTAGTGCAAATTCTGATTGGACTGTCTAGATCCAAACAGAAATATTATGTTACCTTAGGTGATACGAATTCACAACCAATCCGAGGTGAAATGCACGGGACCGCTTTAATAGTAGTGCGAATTCTAATTAGACGGTGTAGATCCAAACAGAAATATTATGTTACCTTAGCCCTTAGGTGATACGAATTCAGAATCTAGAATCTCTCTAATCCAGGAATGCAAGTATAATATTTTATTTCTTTCTTGAGTTGAACTAGGTGTTTCTAAGTTCATAAGTTTCTTTGTAAATTCAGTTCTAAAATCTATCTGAATGATTTCAAATGACGAATTTGAATTGTTGAAATCCATCTACTTTACAAGTGATGCATCTACATACAAAAAAATTGAAATTTTGAATTAATTAATATAAAATCAAGCGGTCAAAATTAGAAGGTTTATAAATTTATTTTTGAATGTTTTTAAACTTAATTTGAAATTTTAACATTTTAATATGTAGACGCATCACTCGTATGATAGATAAATTCAACAGTTCAGATTTATTATTTAAAATTAATCTGATAAATTTTAGAGTTAAATTTACAAAGACACTTAGTGAACTCAGAAACACTTAGTTCCGTTCTTCTTTCCTTTATTCGTTACTTTCTCTTCCTCCGCCTCTTTCTTTTGACCACCTCCAGGTGTGCTTGAAAGTGTTGTGAATCTGTGATCCGCCAATTCCAACCTGGAAACAGCTTGGATCCGATGGCCATCGGACCCAAAGTGGTTCCAACAGCTTCTCTCACCGTCGATCTGCTTTAGAATTTGTGCGCATAAATTTTAAAGCAGACACGAAATTGCGGACACAAATCTCAAAGCTGCTATCTTCCAACCTAGAGTTTTCTCTTTTATCATCTCCTTCTCGTAATTCTCAACTGTTTTCGCTCCAACCTTTGATAAATATCTTTCTAGCACGGACACTGTGTCTGAATTTTAATATGTTATCGCTCCATCCTAGAGTTTTAGCTCCATTCTAGTACGGTTCACTGTGACATGATCTAAATTTAATATGTTTCTCAAAATGTAAATCTGTAACCAAAAATTCTCAAGGAAACAGTTGTACCTGGTGTATCTGGTATAGAAGGGATCCCTTAAGATGTATAGAGTCAAATATATTCTTTCTCCTTTTGAGCTGTTCAGAAAAAAAGAAAAAGAAAAAAAAGAACTCTATATCAACACAAAAGCCAATTCAGGAATATAAGGATACAAAATAATTAAGTAAAATCACTGTGCTTGGGTTACACGAGGTGCCAAAGGATTAGATTCAATTTTGGTATCGTTCAAATCATATTGACAGCTAAAACTCCATTCAGGCTTCATTGCACTGTTGAAAGCTACCTGGAATCAAAATTTGCTTAAAAAAAATACTTTGAATCTGAGTTATTGATTCCAATTCAAAAATTATTTCTAGATAAATACAAAAAACATTTGAATTCTTCTATTTTTGAAAAAAAAATAAAAAAAAATCGCAATTGTGTCAGATTCACAACTCAATTCAAAACAAAGTCTGACACAATTGCAATTTTTTTATTTTTCAAAAATAGAAGAATTCAAATATATTTTGCATTTACCTAGAAGTGACTTTTGAACTGGGATCTAAAAAATATATTTTGCATTTCTTACAGCTGCAAAAAATCCGATATGAAAAATATTGATCTGGGTTATTTGTTTCAGTCTTTCTAATATATCAAATTATATATTATTCTATCTTATTTCAAAGAAACATATAAAAAATTTATAATATTTTAATAAAAAATAAAAAAAGAATCTCAATTTCCAACAAAAAAAATAACATATTTTTATTTTGAAATGTGATTGGAAACCAAATTTTACATTTTTTTTAAATTTTTTTTTACTATTTATTAAGCTACTTTGAAAATCGCTGATCTGATGGTTCAAAATTTTTTACTATATTTTACTGTTCAAAGTGGCTTAATAAATAGTAAAAAAATTCAAAAAAATATAAAATTTGGTCTCCAAACACATTTCAATACTGAAAACATGTTGGAAGGTTTGAATCGGTTATTTGAACTTTGGAAATGAAGATATAGCGTGGAGTTACTTCATGAAGCACCCTCGTCAACCTCTACACACACACACACACACACACACACACACACATCGTCTTCCTTCCTATTGAATAGTATTTGTATCTGATTCTGAAACTCAAATTGTATCCATATTCGATTTCTCATAAAAAATATCTGTATCCGCATCTAAATTTGCAACTATCCGTATTTGAATATCTGAATCCACAGAAATTCAAATACAGATCCGAATTCAGATGGATAATACCAGACCCGTTTGCACCCCTAGAAGAGGTACTTTCCTTTAAATACACAACGTACTATTGCGATTTGCGAAACCAGTGGTTAAGTCAATCCGTCAACGAGAGTTTCTAGCGAACAAGGAAATTAGAATTATTTAGTGAGAGGTTGTGAAAGAGATATTATGTGGAAATTGGGTTATTTGAATGCAACCATGTGTCATATTTCACATTTCAAGTCTACGAAAGTAGCGAACGCGGAAATTAGTATCGTGAGTGGTCCGATGTGACTTGTTGGAGGAGTGTTAACTGGAAACTATATTATTTTTAATACAAACAATCTTTTACGTTACAAATTTTGCAACATGTAGTTTGCCTTCTTTCACACTCCACCAGGACCATCACGACTTGACACACAACAATGACCTTGATCTACAAAGCAAGGAGACCAGACATTTGGCTTCATATTGGATTATCCTCAGCAAAATAATAAATAATAAGAAACAGAAACTTGGGGCTAGATTCTAGACCCCTATTTTTACTAAAAAAAAAAAAAAAAGAAGAGGAACTTGATCTCCCTCTATTAAAGCCCGTAAAAGAAGCCCGCTGTTTTGCTCGGCTGGGAAACCAATTCATCATTTTAAGAGCTTGGCCCAAGAAATATATTTGATTGACGATTTTGATGTGTGAAAAAGTTAGATGGGGAAATAGCCGGAGAAATAAAGTAGTGCTCATGATATACGTTCTTGTCTTGAATGAATTCCACAAAATATGACAATTTATGAACTATTGAGGGGGCGTTTGGTTGGCACTTAAGGTGATGTCATTGCCTCGTAAGAGTTCGATTTAGATGTAAAATTCACACATTTGTGAAATAGCAAGGAAAAAGGTTTTTTTTGTTTGTTTGTAGTTTTTGCTAATTTTCAATTTAACAAGATTTCATCTCGGCCTACATTAGAATGAGGTAAATTTATGTTCAAATGTTTTTTCTAGTTATTACAAACAATTATAGACTAATATTCAGCATTTTTTTTTAACAACAACGACATGACATTGCTAAATCTGAAAAATTAGATTTTGTAAAAATTTCGACCGTGACTAACAAATCACAATTGAAAATTATCAAATATGCAAAAAAAAATTCCAACAATAAAATTTTGTGTGTATAGCGAACTTTATTAAAAAAAAAAAATAGGTGTCAATAAGTTACAATTAACAAAATACAAATAGAAGATATAAGAGAGTCTTCTACAGACATAAAAGTAAGTTTTAATTAAATAACAACATTTTACATTACTTGAATAATAAAAGTCCGGCATAACGTTATAATTTTAATTTAAGTTATAATTAATGAGTCAGTTTTGTAATTTTAAAGTTCAAATAATCGATGTGAAGTGCTTAATATGTTCTCCACATTAAAATGTATTTGGAGACAAGTTTTATATATATATTTTTAAATCTTTTACTATTTGTTTAGATAGGTACAATGTCATTGTTTTCATATAACTCCAGACAATCCAAAACAATGATTTTGTACCTATCTAAAAAATAGTAAAAAAAAATTAAAATTTGGCCTCCAAACAAATTTAATATAGATATCATATTGAGCAGTTTGGATCTACTGTTTGAACTTTAAAATTGCAAAAACTAACTAGATGTAACTTATGTTGAAATTATAAAGTTATGATATTATACATGAACAATTTATCTATGGAAAGTGTTGTAGAACAGTTGGATGGAATTTTATTCGGTCTATTTTATAATAAATTTTGTATCTAAAATTTCTTTGTCGCATTAAGCAAAATTAAATCCGTAATAACCAAAATTAAAATCCGAATTTCCATAATTTTTAATTCAAAAACAACAACAAATAAAATTGGAATTTTTTTTTCCATAAACAATTTTATTTGTTAGAACCACATTAACTAAATATTCGAGCATGGCTGCATATCTTACATTTATAACAAATTGTATTAATGATTGCTTTAAAGCAGTCTCAATCCGCTATCATAAATTGATCGCTGACAAATGACAACAAAACCCCACGAACTGATTAATGATTGCTTTAGAGCAGTCTCATCTACCGTCGACTCAAATTTAGGGGTGAAAACGGTATGGATAGAGTGGAAAAAATAGCACGGCGGAGCCGGCTCTCACGAAATGATACGGTTACGGCACGAAACAGCATGTCATGTGTCACTGTTGATCCGTGCTGTGACTCGCGTGTCGCGTGGCGTGACCATTCGCGTATCGTGACCATCTTTTAAAATTTTGACACAGCACGGCACGTCACGCTAAAGATCTGGTCACAGCACGACACGGCACGCTGTCACGTGAGTCAGATGAAAATAGGACCGTTAAGTCTTGATCAAATGATGAAACTTGAATAAACTAACTTAAATTATGAAAAATAGTTATATGAGAAACGTGACCAGTTATGTTTGGACACGGCACGTGAGTCAAGGCGTGACTCGTGTGCTGTGACCACCCCTCAATATTTTAGTCACGGCACGTGTGACTGTTCACTTGGTCATAGCACGGAACGACACAAGACCAAATTAAGTCACGGCATGTTAGTCACAGCACAACACGTTTTTTTTTCACTCTAGGTATGGATAATGTTTGATTTATATTTGATCTGTATTCGAAAATTTAGATGTGAATATCTAATATCTGAATATCTGTGTGATATGGTTTTACATTTTAAATATTTATATCCGAATAATAGATATATATCATATATTTTAATATATACTATGAAAAAAGTACATTAATTACTATTATAATTAGATAAATATTATGAACTTTAATATTTTTTAATATTATTTTAATAAATATTTGATCTGATCTAGATCCGTATCCGTATCCGTATCCGTCTAATATATATGATATTTGCTCTTTATCCGTATCCGAAAAATAAAAAAATAAAAATATAGTTTTATCACTGTCCGCTCCGTATCCGCTCCGTTTTCACCCCATCGAGAAACCTTTTAAAACATATGTTATTTTGTGGAAAAAGAAAAAACGAAAGTATTTGACACTTGGTAAAGCTAAAGATTATTTATTTGAAAAACCTTTCCACAGCATGAGTACAGTGAGGTCAATGTGTTGAATTTTAAATCTATATTGGAAAATAAAAAAAAGGGTAAAAACTAACTGCATGAGTACAGTGAGGTCAACATCGATTCAAATCCATATAATCAGTTTTCTTTTTAAAAAATAAAATAAGAGTAGCCCTAGGTAATTAAGCTCAGCAAGCTTTTTGGTAAGCTTAATTCAAAAACATATCAGATTAATTTCAAATAACAAATTTAAAATGTTGAAACCGATCTACTTCACGAGTGCAGTCACATGCAAAATTTATAATTTTTTTAACTAATTTAACATCAACAAATTTACATATACAAATTTTTGAACTAATTTAACATGTAAAAAAATGATAAAAAATGAATGTATTAAAAGTCGTCTTTTTACCTGTTGATTTTATACTAAATTAATTTTAAAATCTATAAAATTTCTATATAAACGCATCGCTAGTGAATTATATTACTACAATAATGGGGCAGTATCTAGGGGTGTTCATTGGGTAATCGGTTTTGGACTGAACCGAATTAGATCGGTTCAAACGGTTTGGTTTTTTCGGTTTAATGATTCGGTTCGGTTTGATTTTTAAAACCGAATTATAACTTCGGTTCGGTTCAGTTTGAAATTTTCAAAACCGAAATAACCGAACCGACCAAACTTTTATATATTATGTATTTGATCCGGACCGCCCCGGTTTATTTCTTAATACCTTGGTCTATTTCTTAATCAATTGCTTTAAATACTTTGATTTATTTTTAATATCCCAGTTTATTTCTTAATACCCCGGTTTATTTTTTAATATACTTCGGTTTATTACAAAACAATTGCCTTAAAAATATATATATATTTCGGTTTGAATTGAACAAACCGAAATAAAACTTCAGTTCGGTTCGGTTTAGTTCAGTTGCAATGCTAAATCGGATCGGTTCGGTTCTATTTTTAAAACCGAATTATAACTTTGATTTGCCTAGTTCGGTTCGGTTTCAACCGAACCGAACCAATGAACACCCCTAGCAGTATCAGCGTGGGTAAAAGTGACTATCTGCGAGAATACACCGACAAAAAAATATTATTTCTAGGGGGGATTTCATATATCCCCCTAAAAAACTTCAATATTACATATTTCCCCCTCAAAATTTTATAATATCATATTTACTCTTCAAAATATTAGAAACTCACATATTTACCCAAAAATAATTAAATAATAAAATTTAACACTTAATATTTAATAAACCATATTTATTAATCAAATATGACTATTATGCTCTCCCTTCTCTCTCTCTGAAACAAACACTCCAAGGTTTTCACTTGGTGCCAAAACAAATGCTCCAAGGTTCTCACCCATTGCCAAATCACTTGACACCTCACCCTTCTCTCACGTGGCATCATAGTCCCAGTCACCGTTTGTTCTGAGCCTCTCCGATATGGCATCGGATTTGAATCGCCCCTCTTTGGTTGCTCCGCGATTCCGTGGACTTAGTTGTCATCAATCTCTTGAGACCTAAATGGGAGAACATGCATGAGTCTCTTGCTGTCGAGTAAGTACTCAAATTTAGATTTTCAGCTATTTGGATGATATCAGCATATTTTTACATTTGAATAATTTATTTTCATTTGAAGGCATCTAAACTTTTAATTATTTACACAAATGAAAGCACAGTCAATCCAACATTAATCCAACTTTTCAAGAAACTAGAAAAGAGAAAGTGCATAATTGGGATAAATTGGTGCTGTTTACCAGAATTATACTTTTATAGTAGTAATGTTATAAATTGTGATAATCTTGATTGTTATGTATTTATCAATATCACTAGTATTTCCTCTTCAATCTGAATAAGCATAAATGTTGATTGTTGTGTATTTTCTCTTAAGACTGATATCACAAGCATTTTCTTGAAAATCTCACATGCTTATGCACTGGTTCATGTGCCAGGTAAAAGAAAGAAATCATGCATTTGTCTTAGAATATGTTGTTATTAGCTAGCATAGCTGTCAAGACAATATCTTCAGAGTTCAGACACTGAAATGCCAGTAAGAGGGAAAAGAAAATAAAATTAAGCATTTACTTTTTGACAACCACGTTATTCAAGAGGATACAATTACTTATATACTCAATGCTAATTGGTCATGCCACGCTAACTGTTAGGCTTGCAAAAATAAAAATTAAGAAACTACAAAAGGCAATTTGACCATTGTGTGCTGTTCTAAATTTATGGAAATTGTCCATTTTTTTTTTGGGTAGTATGTGTAAATTCTATTTATTTGAAAGCTACTTAAAAGTTGCTAATTTGGTAAGTCTTTATCTAATTCTTTAAGTCAATAATTTTTTATGCTAGTTTAACATTGTCTTTGGTTATTCATAGGCAAATTTCATTCAAGTATAAATTGAAATTGAAATATGGAGGTTTCTTTCGATCAATCAAGAACTCTTGCTGGAAAATATATTGTTTGGATCTCAGTAAAACATATATATGAATAGTTGTTCATAGAACTTGAATGAACTAATTGACGATGTTATGAAACATTATCCTTCAAGGAGCTATCTGGTTTTAACGTCATTTTTTGTTGACAAGTATGCTAACCAACATCAGGTACCAGCAGCTCAAAATTTGTGGAGGCCACATGGTAACAACTCTTCAGCTCATGTAATCCTAACTCCTCAACTGCTAAAACCTATTGAAACCTATCTACAAGATGTGGTACCAGTTGCTGATTTCAACTGCAGTGTGGTTGACTAGATCAACCAGTCTTGCTCCGTTACCGGTACCAAGATTGAAAGAAAAAGAATTGGTTAAATTGAAAGTTCCACAAAAAAGAAACAAACTTTCCGTTCGAGTCCCATCCCATCCAATTGAGAGAAAAAAAAACGTTAGATGACTTCATCCCAGAAGAAGTTCAAAGAGTCCTGCTGAGAGCAGAAAACATATATAGAGGAGATAGAAGATATCAACGATGCAATTGAAGTAAGAAATCAAACTCATGTCCCTTGCGTACTCAAGTAAGGAGACTTGAAGCAGGCCCAGAGAGAGATTTGAAGCAGACATGGGCACAGAATTGGAGTGGGCACAGGGAGGCATAGAGAGAGAAGAGAGAGAGAATGGAGGGGTATAATAGTCATATTTGATTAATAAATATTGTTTACTAAATATTAAGTATTAAATTTTATTATTCAATTGTTATTGGGTAAATATGTGAGTTTCTCATATTTTGAAGGGTGTTGAGGCATTTTTGTCGGCCTACTATTTTGGTGTAGACCGGCGCGAACGTCTCTGCAGATACACTCCCTCCCCTGAATAGGTAAAGGGGAAGAAGCTTATTGTTTGATTGTGGGGATTTTTTTTTCTTCCGACAGGCGCAAGCCCCTGCCGTTAATTACCCTGGATAGGTATCCAGGAACCTCCGATTAAGGGGCTAGACGAAGTGACGTGATTAGAGTAGGTTATCTAAAGTGCAATCAAGAAGAGAGGGTGATTCTGAATCAGAGGGGTAGTCCTGATTCAACCCTCGAGGGGCATACTAACAGTGCATGCCTAGTATTTACTAAGACTTTTGTTTAATTTGGGGTTGCCTAGGGTTTTCTAGGAATTTTGTTTAGTTTGAGGTTGCCTATTACATGCAAGGACTTTAGCTGGATATATATGTCATGGGCGACACCGGACTACGTGAGTGGGTGTTTGGAACACTTCGACAGCCTACGGGTCGGACTGGCGTAAAGGGTTTAGACAAGGGCGTATCATATGTCCTTGGTGTATGTAGGGTTTTCCTTCCCTTGGGGTGCCTATTACATGCAAGGGCTTTAGCTGAACTTAGGTATTGTTGGGGTGGCATGGAAACCCTTGGTTTTTGTTGGCATGGAAGCCTTTGAATTTGGATGACGTGGAAGCCTTTGGTTTTGGTTGGCATGGAAGCATTTGACTTGGGTTGGCGTGGAAGCCTTTGGTTTTAGTTGGCGTGGAAGCCTTTGGTTTGGATGGCATGGAAGCATTTGGTTTGGGTTGGCGTGGAAGCCTTTGATTTGGGTTTAACATAGAAGCCTTTGGTTTCGGTTTTAAGTGGCATTGAAGCATTTGGTTTAGATTTGGTTTGAGTTCGCATTGGTTTACTCGTGTTTGGTTTATGTTTTGGCTTGCTCCGGTTAAAACTTGATTTTTGTTTGTTGGATTGGATTTGGGCTTGGTCTTATTTGATTTCTTTTTTTTTTTTTGGGTTAGTCTTGGGTTTAACTTGGACTTGGTTGCAGTTCTTCAGTTTGCTTTGAGTTTGATAGCTTATTTGATTTATTCGGTTCATTTGGATATATTTGGTTTAGGTTCTTGCAGTTTTCGAGTTTGATATAGGTTTTGGGTCGGTCTTATATTTGATTTATTCGGTTTATTTGGATATATTTGGTTTAGGTTCTTGCGGTTTTCGAGTTTGATATAGGTTTTGGGTCGGTCTTGTATTTAATCTCGGATTTATGTGGATTCTTGGGTTGAGCTTATTTGAGTTTACCGGACTCGTCTTGAATTTGAGGCGCTTGGATCTTAGAATATGGGCTCGCTTCATATTTTTTTTTATTCTAGATTCGGATCTCATAAGTGTGACCATACTCGGATTGACCATGACAAGCGATTATTCCTCATTGGTTGACATACTAAGTCACATATTTTATTTATAATTATTTAAATTGATTGATATATCCTGTCACCCTTGTAATAATAGTGAGATTAATTCATGTGAATATTATTGACACGAAAATTTGACATATTTCACTTCGTATGAATTTCTTCAAGGATTTGTGGATGTGAAACTTTGTTATTATTTTTTTTTTATTCAAGTTGCACTTTTTTGCTCTTTTGAAATTTGGGCAGTACTTCGGGCTTGATTTGATTCGTTTGAATACTATTTTTCACGTCTAATCAAGAGGGAATTTCGGCAGTATTTCTACCTCATTCGCACTCATCGATAGCATGAATATGGCATCCTACGCGCACCGAGTGCTTCGGATCCTTTTTTGTTGGCGCTCTACTTCACCGAGTGGTTCGAGCCCGTTGAATCACCCTACCGGCACCCTACGCGCACCGAGTGCTTCGAGTCCGATAGTAGCGAGTGTTTGTGCTGTTTTGCCCAACTGGCACTCTACGCGCACCGAGTGCTTCGAGCCCGGAAGTAGCGAGTATTTGTGTGATTTTGCCCAACCGGCACCCTACGCGCACCGAGTGCTTCGAGTCCGGAAGTAGCGAGTGTTTGTGTGATTTTGCCCAACCGGCACCCTACGCGCACCAAGTGCTTCGAGTCCGGAAATAGCAGTGAATTATTTCAAGTGTGTTACGACTCTCACATCAAATCAATTTTTTTGTAAAGTCTGAGAAGAGAAAAGGAGTCGGAGAATCAAAAATAATGCAAAATCTCTGTCTTTTTTTTCTTCTTTTTACCTTGCTTCTTCGGCAAAAGAAATTGGTGTATTTGTTTTCTCAACTTCTCTGTATCTTTTATTTTTTTTTCTGTTGACTTCTCTCCACTCAAATTCTTGATTTTTTAGTTTTGAGTATAATGTGGCTCTTGGTACTCACTCTGTGTATCTTACTCTCCTCTGTCTGTGTGTATTCTTCTCTCCTTTTTCTTTTTTTTGTCTATTTCCTTGTTGTTCTTTTTATAGTCCAGGAGAGCACTATTGTTGCCAAGAATCTTGCTCCTCAATTTAATTCAGCCAGGCGTCTCTTTTAATTTCTAGATATTGCACGTCTCTTTTAATTTCCAGATATTGCGCATACTGTTATAACTATATCATCATATTGATTGGATTGCACCGTTATAGCTATAGCGGTGGCATGCTTCTAATTATTTTTTGTTAATGGTATTGAATCATATGACCACTGTTATACTTTGACTTGTGCAGAATTTGTCCTTGAAGAATCAATTTCAATTAATAAAAAAAAAATGTGCTGATGATAGCTATTTTGTTTCTTGCACTTTGTTGTCTTCGTTTCATTTTAATTGGTCTAAAAAGTATCATGCTCTTATAACTTTCATTTATTTATTTATTATTATTTTTCTTATGGTTTTCATTTTTTTATTATTTTTTTTTTGTTAGTTTGTACGACAATCCATCTTGCATTAATTTACCTATATTGCCGACTTAAAAGAAAAAATCATCTGAGTCCGGTCATTAACTTCAAGGAGCCTTTTGTGCATGATATATCGTTCAACGAGTGATCTCAGCAAATGAGAGATTAATTTTTTTATTATCAGTGATAGACATCTTTGCTGTCAGAGCAATTTCAGCAATTAACTTGCATTGATAATAATATGACCGTTATGAGGAGGAATCACATCCTCTGCTGCAGTTTTAAAGTGCAGCAGAGTGCTGCACTTTAATATCGTCCGTTAATTTTTGATCGGACGGACGAAATAAAATTTTTGCACGAATTTTAAAGCAAAATTAATACTGCCCCCTCCATCATCCGAGCACTCACCGGCTGGAGATTAAATCTGAGCCGTCCAAAAATGCAGCACCCTGCTGCACTTTAAAACTGCAGCAGAGGATACGGATCCTTATAAGGATGCACTGAAAGCTTAACGGGCCAAAATTGTGAAGTCATATGTGTCGAAGGCTTGTTAACGGGCTTGAATAAAATGGTAGAAATTTAGCTCAGGATGCGGCCCATCTTGAACCGAACAAGCTCGTCTGACTTAATTCCAAGTTTCTATGATCTATAGCCTTTAATTGAATTAATGTAACTAAGGCCTTGATTCAAAAGGAGCTGAATTCGCACAAATTGCATATATATATTTTTTATTTCATTTTATTTTATTGGTATTAATTTTATTTTCTCTTAAGAATGTTATTTACAAGGGTAAGTTAGAGCAGGTTGAGAGGTGATTTATTTTTCATATGTTACCATCAGTCTCATATATATTTTTTTTCTCTTCGATATTTTTTTATTTTTATTTTTATTCTCCCACGACACTCGAGTTGTTTAAGCGTCGCATTTTTAGGGGAAAACAAAGGGTAAATATGATATTATAAAATTTTGAGGGGAAAATACGTAATATTGAAGTTTTTGAGGGGGATATATGAAATTCCCCCTAAAAAATAATTGCGTGAATATATATCTTAGCCCTGTGAGAATGTTATTAAATTCACTTTCTTTCAAGATCTACTATTCTACTTTAAGCACACAAAGTCTTTGATGGGCTTAACTTCAAACCTATCTACTTCTACAAAAACGAGACACGGATACTCATGTTGGTAATACCGATTATTAAAGTAGATCTTGAAAGAAAGTGAATTTAATAACATTCTCACAGGGCTAAGATATATATTAACGCAATTATTTTTTACTAACATGACAATTTTAAAAACAAAAGAATAATAAAATGAAGTCAATTAATTTTATTTTTCTTTAAAATTTTGTTTATATATAATTTTTTTATATAATGTAGAATAAAATGACATAGTATTATAAAATTTACTTTTATTTTTCGTAAATAAATTTTATATATTTTAACATCTATAATTAATTCGAAAGGTCGACTCTGTCAACGATCTATGTAAATTTTTCAAAGACTGGATGCTTGACTGGGCATTTGAGAGCTTAATTATTATTTGATTGTGGGAATTATCCAACCAAATCTTGCTATCATACTATCTTGACCGCCGCTCCACTTTGTAACGTGAAGCCAGGGTCTAGAACATGAAGTTTGACCAATCGCTATATACTGAGACCACCGATTTTTTTATTAATCGAAATAAAATAAAATAAATATCGAAATGGATGAACGATTTTAGTTTTTTTTTTTCCAAAAATGAGTAAGCCGGATTGAAATTCAACGTCCCTAGAGACGGAAGAAATAACGACGTCCGTGCTAATTAAAATATCTTCCGCATTAAGGAGCCCAACCCGGCAAAAAAAAACAAGGGACGGTGGGAAACACAACGTCCTTCACGGATGGTGAAGATAGCCACGTCCCTAAGGGACGCTGTAGACCACTCCGTCCCTGATCAGATTTTCCAAAAAGTTACGAAAAAAATATGAGATATCTCAGAGGATGTGATTTCATTTAATATAATTTTTTATTTAATTATTTTATTTAATTAGAAAATATTATAATTTATTTATTTTTTCTATTAAAATATTAGAAATATTTTCATTTTTTTAAAAAATTAGATAGAATACCATATAATTTGATTTATTAGAAAGACTGCAACAAATAACACGGATCAATATTTTTCAGATCAGATTTTTCACGGCCGTAAGAAAAATTAAAATATTTCTTGGTGTGTTATTGGAAAAAAATAAAAATGCTTTGAATCTGAATTATTGATCCCGGTTCAAAAGTCATTTCTCAGTAAATAGAGAAAATATTATTGTCTTTCTATTTTTGAAAAAATAAAAATTTAAAAAACTTTTTTGTCAGATCAATCATGACATATCAATTATTTTTCAAAATAGATATAATATCTTAATATTTAAATGTACTAGAAGAATCACAATATTTTATGTATTTACCTAGAAGTGACTTTTGAACCGGGATTAATAATTCAGATTCAAAGTATTTTTATTTTTTTTCCAATAGCACACCAAGAAATATTTTAATTTTTCTTACGGCCGCAAAAAATCTGATCTGAAAAATATTGATCCGTGTTATTTGTTGCAGTCTTTCTAATAAATCAAATTATATGGTATTTTATCTAATTTCAAAAAAATATAAAAATATTTCTAATATTTTAATAGAAAAAATAAATAAATTATAATATTTTCTAATTAAATAAAATAATTAAATAAAAAATTATATTAAATGAAATCGCATCCTCAGAGATCTCATATTTTGCGTAACTTGTTGGAGTGGTCTACGGACGTGGTTATCTTCACCATCCATGAAGGACGTTATGTTCCCCACCGTCCCTTGTTTTTTTTTGCTCCGTTCGGGTTAGACTCCTTAATGCGGGAGAGATTTTAATTAGCACGGATGTCGTTATTTCTTCCGTCCCAAGGGACGTTGAATTTCAATCCGGCCTACTTATTTTTGGAAAAAAACTGAAATCGTTCCTCCATTTCGATATTTATTTTATTTAATTTCGATTAATAAAAATCCCGGTTGAGACGACGGGTCAACATGAGGGTAAAGTGTTAGAGTTTTTTCTTTTTCTTGTCTTTCAAAGGCACGCAGGCAAACGTGTTAGAGTTTGTGTATCCGTTTCGTGGCACATGCATGGGAGTCTTTGGACTCATGGGAGGGAAACTTTTGGTTTAAATCGTGGTATGAAATCTTCGTAGTGTATATGAAGCCTTTTGTTTGAGTGGTAGCGTGGAAGTTTTTTATTTTAAATTTTAAATCATATAGTATGTAAGCAGTAATGACAAATCTGATTCAGGTAAAACCGGATTCTTTAATTGGAATCATAACAAGAAGTTCTACCAATTTGTATATAAATTTAATACATCGAAAAAATAACCTGTATATAAATATAAATTTGAGCATATATAATTTTACCGTTTCAAACGCGCATCAAAATTCGTATCAGCAAATTCGATGCATGTGAACGTTATATAAACGATTAAAGGCGTCTGATTGATATGATATTTCTCATTTTTTTTAAGTGTCAAGTGTGTATATATACAGCGTTTAATTACTTCCTATGTGGGTCAAGCAATTTGGTTATAAAAAACTAACAATTACACACACACGTATAAGTGTGTGTGTGTGTGGAGTTGGCTAAGGTGCTACACATAGCATAGAGGACCTCCGTGCAACAGCTCAATATTTGAATTTTCAAAATTCTAACAATTGATCCGAACAGTTCAACATGATCTCCATATGAATATGTACTTGCAAACCAAATTTTACATTTTTTTAAATTATTTTACTATTTGTTTAGATAGATAAAAAATCACTTGATCTGAATGGTACAAAATTATCAGATCAAGTGATCTTCTACCTATCTAAAAACATAGTTAAAAAATTCTAAAAAAATATAAAATTTGGTTTGCAAGTACATATTCATATGGAGATCATGTTGAACGATTCAGATCGACCGTTAGAATTTTGAAAACTCAAATATTGAGCCGTTGTACGGAGGTCCTCTGTGCTACGCGTAGCATATTAGCAATTTCCTATATATATAAAATTCTCATCGTACTTGCGAGATTAGTATTTGATGTCATTGGATTGTTGACACGAAACCCCACGATGGCATCTACCCGTTGACCCAAATGACATCTAGATCCATTTACAACAATGACAGCGGACTTGAGACTTTTTTAAAACACATGATATTTCGCGGAAAGAGAAAAAAACTAGACACTTGAAAATTAATATTACATACTTATTAAATAGAGAAGTAGCACAAACGATAAAATCATAGTTATAGAAACTTTTTCCATGTTTATTTCTCAATCCGAAATATTTTTAGCTACCATCTAATTATTTTAAAATTTTAACATTATCATAAATTTCTGAAAATTTTCAATATTACCATGCACGATAGTCTGCGCGGAACTATTTTTTTTTTTCATTTTGTAGTTCTAATACAGAGTTGGTACAAAAATTATGGTCATTTCTATTTTAAAACTCTAAGGCAATGTCTGGAGAGTTTTTTTTTAAGTACAAAATAACAAACATACAATTAAAATAAAATGAAAAATTAGTACTTATTTTAGAATATTGGTTGACACCACACTCTCTGTCTCTTCACAGGCTTTCTGAATTCGGTTTGTGCATTAAAATCGATGACTCCAATTCATAGTTTCCTACCAAACACGGTTATTTAAAGTTTGAAAATAATGCATTGACGTATTATTGCAAAAATATCAATGACGCATTGATGTTTCATTACAAAATATGAATGTGACAAAGATGTTTTGGTATTTGAGTAATATGAGTTAACCTTATAACCAGAATTTACTATTTTTCAAACAACAAAAAAGCTCAAAGCAGACATTGTCTGCATAGAACACGGGGCTCTACGCAGACGTGTCTGCACTAACCATAAATTATGTGCAAACAATGTCTGCATGGAGCCCTAAGGCTCTTTTACGTGGATGTGTAATATTGTATTTTTTTTTTTAATAATTCAATTATAAGATTAAAAATTTAATTATTAAGATGGTAACTAAAAAATTTTGATTTCTCAATGTGTGAATTTTTAATCTATATTGGAATTATATATAAAAAAAAAGGTAAAAAGTTTGTTGCATAATTAGTTATTTTCAGCCTGCCGGCAAATTTTCAAAAAAAAAAAAAAAATTAAGTTATTTTCAAATATATTAATCAGTGATTCAAATCCGTATAACAAGTTTTCAGAAATATATACCGAGGTTTCAAAAGAAAATGAATAACAATCTCGCTAGATGAATGCTAAAAGAAAATAAAAAAATCAGCAACCTTTTCTTGAGTCGCATTTTTTGCTTTCTGCCGGTCAAAATCTCATTAATTTTTTTTTAAAGAACATCAGAAGTCTTCGCATACATAATCATCCGTCATTTTCCCAAGTTGAAGTTTGCTGGATTCTCTTTCTCTCTCTCTTTTTTTTCTCTCGCTGGAATTGACATCTCAAATATATAAAACTAGGATTTCTTAAATGAGGAGGGTTCCAATGCACCCAAAATTCTATGCTCCTATTTGCATCTAATTCTTTATTTTCATTTTCAAAGTCTGAATAGTCGATCCGAACCGATTAACATGACCTTCATAATAAAATATGCTTGGAGACCAAATTTTATATTTTTTAGAATTTTTTTACTATTTTCTAAGATATGTACAAAATCACTTTATCGGATGGTCCAGAATCTTCTTGAAACAATGATTTTGTACCTATCTTAAAAAATAGTAAAAAAATCTAAAAAAAATATAAAATTTGGTCTCCAAGCATATTTTATTATGAAAATCATGTTGAGCGGTTCGGATCGACTATTCGGACTTTGAAAATGAAGATAAAGAAGATAAAAAATTAGGTGCAAATGGGAGCATAAATTTTTGGGTGCATTGGAACCCTCCTCTTCTTAAATTGTTCATGTGGTTTCATGGTTCGTTTCAAAGAAAATTCTGATAACCCATAATGTAAGTAACATGTTGACCCAATGTTTAAGGCCGAAATTCAGATATAAAATTAAATTTCACGGATTAATATATGTCATTCTTTTTTAGAAGAAATTAGATGTTAAGTCGTCCAGCTGTTTAATATCATAAAAAAAAAAATTTGAACATACAAATTCTTACATAAAAAATATTGTCTAATATATACTTATTATTACTATGCAAAGTTAATTTGTTTATTCAATCTTTTCTTTTTATTATAATAGATAAATACAAAAGAATAGGAAGTAAATTGCTAAAAAAATATATGGCCCTGAGTTAAATTTCTTAAAGCTAAATGCTTGAATGGCCATGGGCATATTAAGTTGAAAACGTGTGTGTAGGAAATTGCTAATAAGCTACGCGTAGCATAGAGGGCCTCTATGCAACGCGTCAATATTTGAGTTTTCGAAATCCTAATAGTCGATCCGAACCATTCCACATGATCTTCATATGAATATGTACTTGCAAACCAAATTTTACATTTTTTAGAATTTTTTTAGATAGGTAGACAATCACTTGATCTGAAAATTCTGTACCATTTAGATCAAGTGATTTTCTACCTATCTAAAAAAGTAGTAAAAAAATTCTAAAAAATGTAAAATTTGGTTTGCAAGTACATATTCATATGGAGATCATGTTGAACGGTTTGGATCGACCGTTAGAATTTTGAAAACTCAAATTTTGAGCTGTTGCATGGAGGACCACTATGCTACGCGTAGCACCTTAGCCAACTCCATATATATATATATACCGCTAGTGATAGGGACACACTACATTGCAGAGATTTTTCGTTCTACATGAAATATTTTTATATAAATGGCAAGATGTTAAATGATGTATTTTTATTAGTTTAATAAAAAATTACCAGTCTATTGAAATAAAAAAATATTTTCATTATTTTGTTTGGCTCGTCTCCCTTTGATATATTTTTTCCCCTAAAGTTCAGCTAACAATTTCCAACAGATGATATGTCAATTTAAAAGACAATTACCCTGGAATTTTAGATACTAAATTAATTATTTAGAATAAAATGAAAAGAAAGAACAGACGTTGTTGTTATAAAATAAATATAAACAAATATAAACAAGAAGAGAGAAAATAAAATATGACAATCTCTTTATTCATATAATTATCATGTGTATAATACAATATTACAAAGCCTCTATTTATAGCCTATAAATTGTAAATGAAAAGTCATCTAATATTAATTACAATAGTAGTGGGGAAATGAATTATAATATTAGTGGTGAATGAGATGATTAATATTGAGAATTACAAAATGGTTGGACATCCACATTTATATTTTTAACAGCTATCAATAAAATTCAACAAAGAAAAGTAAAACAGATGAATATTAGCAATGCTTCAACTTATTAATTTCTAGTTTGTAGCATTGTCTCTGGTCAACGCATATGAAACGGGTTGGATAAAATATTTTTCATAATTTAATCCGTTAAGTTCGCGAAAAAGGGGGTTATTTTTGTTCGTACCTGGCTTATTGAATACAATATAAATCAAATAAACATATAAAAAAATATTGTAGCCATCTTATCAAAATATGATACAAATTAAGAACCTACATTTGGTCTAGTGGTAAAAACACGTGGTCTCTATGTGAGAAGTCATGAGTTCAAAATCCGGATGAAAAAAATCATTTATTGTAACAACAAAAATATTAAATACTCAGATAGTTTGACCTACAACTTTTATTAAACAAAATATGATACAAATGGAATAAATATATAAAAGATCGTAATTGACACTGCTCATCTTAATATTTTTTTTCTCTTTCTTTGCATAAGATTCGACATCTACAGTGAATTTCATTCGTTATTTTGACTGTGGTTTACAATATGTGCTTATATGTTTACGATGTCTTTATTATTACATTGTACTGAGTCCGGTTAGTATAATATTAGTGTTATTTCAGCTCATATAATATTAATTTCAAAATCTATCGAATCGGCTTCAAACGATTTCAAACAGTGAATCCAAACTATTCAAACCGGTCTACTTTATTCGTTGTACATTTACATACAAAATTTATTATTTTTCGAATTTATTTAGTATCAAGTCAAGCGGTTAGATGTGAGAGTTAATGTTAATGCATTCATTTTTCAACATTTTTAATTGCTTAACAGTGACTTGATACCAAAATAACTTGAAAAAAATAAAATATTTACATGTAAACACATCACTTATAGAGCAAATCGGTTTGAATGACATAAATTAATTGTTTGAAATCTATCTGATAAATTTTAAAAGTGGTGTCATATAACATCGATGTCACACTAGTCAAACTCTATTATTATACCTCATTAAAATAGAAAATTGAATGGAACCGTCAAAGACTTCCTAATAAAGGATTACATTATATATATTTGATATATAAAAGCTCTTGTGAAACCTCAAAAAGAGACTCATGTGGTAATTCTAATAATTTGCTAGAAATAGTAATTAATTACTGTTTTGAGTTGGGTATATACATCGTTGTTAAATATCATTTCTAAACTATCATTAGAGGAGAAGGTAAAAAGATTTAGAAAAATTTCGAAACTTCATTCCACAACCAGATCCTAATTTTTTGGCAGCTAATGAAAATTTGCAAATATACAAGTAAAAATTTAGGGAGAGAAAGGGTGTCCGATACCCATTGGATCAGAGTCTGTTCGATGGGTGTCCGATACCGTCCGATTCACTTCAAAATCTGTGCGCATCACTTTAATATCCGTGTTATATGTTTTAATATACGTGCGCACAGATTTTGAAGTAAATCGAACGGTATCGGACACACATCGAACATTGTTCTGGCCCGATGGGCATCGGACACCCTCCTCTCTCAAAAATTTATGGTGCATATAACACAAATTTTCCTCTTGGATTTTTTTTTCTAGGATTCTTCATGGGTAGACTCAACGGTTTCTCCGACTTTGCTTTTTTTCTAAACGGTCCCTCCAACCTTGACCGTTGACTCTCACGCCAAAAAGGGAATAAACAAGGTACAAGGAGATAAATAAAGGCTAGAGACATTATTAGCCTCTGCTGCTCGCATTATAATAATGTACTGCAAATAAAAGACGAATTAAGGTTACAGACTGAACTTTGCGGCGGACCCCTTTTTTATTTTTTTTGATGTTTTTATTTATGGCGAGAACATAAAAGTACGATATAATCTAATTAAAATTTCGTATTATTTGCATTATGATAAAAATCATAAAATAATGAAAAAAACTATAAATAAAAAAGAGTAGGCAGTAGAGTAAGAGAACGTAAAAGTACGATATAATCTAATTAAATTTTTGTATTATTTGCATTGTGATAAAAATAATAAAATAATGAACAAAACTATAAATAAAAAGAGTAGGCAGTAGAGTAAAGGCACAATGTGATGAATGGAATTTTTTTTAGATTCTTCTTTTTTATTACAGCATTTCAGTACACTTTAATATTTTTTATGTGTTATTTTAAAAATATGAATGTCTCCCCTCAGAGAATCGTAGGCTCGTGCTATTATAGTATCATATCCTAAAATTTAAAGAAAAATAATAATAAAATAGTTTATTTGCAAACACGAATATATCAAAATCAAAATGCATATTTGCAACAATTTCATACTCTAAAAGCATTCTTGTAACGATGTTTTTACCTCTCATTAAAATGCAAAAAAGAGTAAGTTTTGTACAATTTGTATTGTGAGATAATTGTGAAGATCCTTTTTCTGCAAGATAAAGATTAATTCTCACTCTTGCAATGATAAATTAATTAATGTTAATGGTTAGGACTTAGGAACAAGCGGAAACAGTTTTTTATATTTTTATTATTTGCGTAATACCTTTAGTATTATTAATGAAATTATGTTTACTAACATCGATTATGAGCAAAAAGTATGGTTCAGGTCTACAAACTCGTTTATGCCCCAGGTCTATCCAAATAATTTTCGGATCCGATCTGAACCCAAGTGCTAATTGTCAGACGAAGAAAACGAAAACGCGCAAAGTTATCTCCTCACGATTCAAATTTTCTCTGTGTAAATTACATCCAAGCCCCCCTAAGATTATATAATTTATTTATTTTTGATAACTTGGTAGCAGCTACCAAGGAGTACAATATAGAAATAAAAAGTTTTGATACCGCTCAAACTGCACAAACGCACTAACCCACAGCATTGCCAGTGAGGTTCCAACACCTAAATACTGTACCATTTTTACCAGTACTGATTCATTCAGGTTCTGCAATGGCATAAATTTGTAATTGAGACTTAACAGGGGTACAATTCGAAAATCAGCATTTAATTGTGCCTGGAATCTTGGCCCTTGTAAGTTGTAACTAGTAACTTGGGGAAACGCGGGATGTATACCCAGAAAATCAACTCTTTTTTTTTGAGGAGCCAGAAAATCAACTAAGCAAGCAGAGAAAATGTACGCTGTTTGTGGGAAACTTCTGCAGTTTTCCCAGTTTTATTAAATAAATAAAAGCAGCAGAGTCGTATCCCTCAACTAGACTCTTCAAAAATCCTTACCTCTCCTGCTCTCCCAGATGAGTCACCACTCGCGACCGCCGACGGTCCCGTCTCCTTCGGCAGGTCCCGCCCCGTACAATATCATTCCCATCAATGACATCCTGTCTGATCACCCCTCCCTCCGATTCGCCGAGGTACGGGCCGCCACCGCTGCCCTACTTACCGTCGGCGACCTCCCTGTGCCGTCCGACGTCGCCTGGGACCGCTATTCCGACCTCCTCGACTGGCTCAGCGCTTTCTTTGGATTCCAGCGCGACAACGTCAGAAACCAGAGGGAGCACATCCTCCTGCTTCTGGCAAATTACCAGATGCGCTTACCCCAGCCTGACCAGATAGATTCCCTCGAGTCAGGGGTGGCACGCAAGCTTCGCAAGAAGCTCTTGAAAAATTATTGCTCCTGGTGTGCTTATTTAGGTGTTACTCCTAATCTCTGGCCCACTGATCGGGACCCGAGACGGGATCTCCTCTACTCAGCACTGTACCTCCTCATTTGGGGTGAGGCTGCCAATTTGAGGTTCATGCCAGAGTGTCTATGTTACATTTTTCACCACATGGCGAGGGATCTCAACCGCCTAGTGGATGGTTACATTGATGAATACACTGGCCAGCCGGCAAGACCGGCTTTCTCAGGTGAGAATGCCTTCCTTCATAATGTGGTAATACCGATCTATCAGGTTGTAAAGGCCGAGGCTGAATCAAGCAATAAAGGCACTAAGCCACACTCCAAGTGGCGGAACTACGATGATATAAATGAGTATTTCTGGTCTAGTGATGTGTTTAAGCGGCTTGGGTGGCCACTAGATCTGTCCCGTGGGTTTTTTCACAAGGGTAAAGTTGGTAAAACTGGTTTTGTGGAGCAACGGTCATTTTTAAACATTTACCGGAGCTTTGATCGGCTATGGGTCATGCTGATTCTGTACCTTCAAGTGGCAATTATAGTTGCATGGCATGGGCAGACGCTTCCCTGGAAGAATCTACAGGTGCGGGATACACAGGTAACCTGTTTGACTGGATTCATCACTTGGGCCGGGCTACGTTTTTTCCAGTCTCTCTTGGATGCCGGGACCCAGTACGGCCTCATTTCTCGAGAGCGGCCTTTTCTGGTGATTAGGATGGCTTTAAAGAGCATTGTGTCTGCTGGCTGGACCCTGGTTTTCTCGGTTTTGTATGTGCAGATTTGGAACCAGAAGGACCAGGACAAGAGGTGGTCTAGTGCCGCGAACAAGCGGGTCACCACATTTCTCTATGCATCTGTTGTCTATCTGCTCCCTGAAGCACTTGCTATTGCGTTATTCATAATCCCCTGGGTTCGCAATTTCTTAGAGAAATCAAACTGGAAGATACTTTATGGTCTGACGTGGTGGTTTCAGAGTCGTTCATTTGTGGGGCGTGGCTTGAGGGAGGGCACAATTGACAATGTGAAGTACTTTTTATTCTGGATTGGTGTCTTGGCTGTAAAATTTACCTTCAGCTACTTCCTCCAAATTCGGCCAATGGTTGCCCCAACCAAAGCCATTTACCATTTAAAAAATGTAGATCACACTTGGCATGAGTTTTTTGGGAGAAGCAACCGATTTGCGGTCGTGCTGTTGTGGCTACCAGTAATACTTATATATCTCATGGATATTCAAATATGGTATGCAATTTTCTCATCATTTACGGGTGCATTGGTGGGGTTATTTTCTCACCTGGGGGAGATAAGGGACACCCGTCAGCTGAGGTTGCGATTCCAGTTCTTTGCAAGTGCGATGCAGTTTAACCTTATGCCAGAGGAGCAGTTTTTCCAGGAGCATGGCACAATGAGAGTCAAGTTCTATAACTTCTGGCAACGCCTCAAGCTACGCTATGGGATTGGCCGGCCATACCACAAAATAGAGGCTAACCAGGTTAGTTAAACTATTATGTGTATCTCTGTTTATCTGTGGTTATAATGGAGGTTTTAAGGCTATCCACAAGGGGCTTTTTTCCTCTTATAGTTGAATATGTCATAGCATGGAGTATCTAAATATTGTCTATGACACCTGAGTATTAAAGTTGGATTTTATGAGTGAGCCTATGGTACTATGCATAGCACGGATGGGTCCGTACTACGGTTCAATATCTTTGTTTTCAAAATTCTAATGGTCGATCCGAACCGTTCAACATGTTTTCCATATGAATATGTACTTGCTGACCAAATTTTACATTTTTTAGATTTTTTTACTATTTATTTAGATTAGACCTGCTAATAAGCCAAACTCGGCTCAAAACTCGGCCCGACTCAATCATATAACAAAATAAGCTCAACTCGGACTCAACTCAAATATAAAGAAAAAAACCCGACTCAATTTAATGAGTTTGAGCCTTCGGCTCAGCCCGAACTCGGCTCGGTCCATAACTCGGCTCAAACTCGGTAAAACTCGGAAGATATCACTTTGTCGCCAGCAGGAAAAGTCGGAAAAACTCGGAAAAACACGGAATTCGGAAAGTTGCTTTTATTTTGTCGCCAGCAGGAAAAGTGAGGAATATACCGCTTTGTCTATCACTGACATGTCTCATCTATTATTTTGCTTAACATTTGTATTTAATTTTTTTTGTCGCCAGACGCCAGGTACCCACAAACTCCCTTCCAAAGTACCAACTAATAATATACGTTTATATATCATGCTGTTATAATTATACTTTTTATTTACTTTCATGTCTTGTGAAATTGTGATGTGTTTATCTCAATTAAATCGATGAATTACAATGTGCACATCTAATAGAAAATTTAGCCATAATACTAATTGATAAACCAAATTAAAATTCTCTGTTAAGTACTGGTACATTGAAATGAGTCACTACACTGTTGATAACTTGTATCAGTTTAAAAAAAAAAAATACCTAGATATCCCAAATATGAGATACAAAAAGACATTAGGTGATGTACTCATGAAACATCTTAAAAAAGAATATAAATATCAGCTCCAAGAACAAGATCAAAACCAGAAGGGTGCTTCTGCAAAATTTCCCCACTCCAACTTCTCAACTGTCAATCCTGTTACCACACACAAACTAAAATGTTCAGTAATTGTACTTTGTTATCTAGTTTTCTACATGATTATAATGCGGACAATTTTATGCTTACCCTTGCAACTCAAAGTATCAAACCCAAATTGTTTGTCACTAAACAGTTTTAACTATGCCAAATAAAGAGGAATAAAGTTATACTGGTAGAATATCAAATTAGGTCATGTACTGTATTTATACCAATAGAGCCTTTGATAGGTACCTCAAAAGCAGGTCTTTTTTTCTAGTACAGTCATACTTTCTTTATCAACTCAACAGCTAGGTCATACAAGGTTTACCAGTAGTCTTTAATGTGTTTCAGGTTTACCAGTAGAAATATTATAGTATGTCAGGCAAATATTATAGCATTTTTTTTTAATTATTATATTTCCTTGCTGGCTGGATGCCTCATGTACCAGTATGTACCAGTATGTCAGGCAATTACAGTACCAATCGATTTCAGTTCATGGTATAACCTTAATGGGTTGCACTTAAAATCAAGTATGAATTAGAAATCCTATCAATTAGAAATCAAGTATGAATTAG
Source organism: Carex arenaria (assembly GCA_964058825.1). NCBI lineage: Eukaryota > Viridiplantae > Streptophyta > Magnoliopsida > Poales > Cyperaceae > Carex > Carex arenaria. Next base: position 10,477 of record CAXKVW010000301.1, on the reverse strand, counting down.
AAATCCTATCAGTTCATGGTATAATCTTAATGGGTTGCATTCAAAATCAAGCAGAAATTTCTAATTAAGCTCAAAAGATTCGAGATTTTATCGGTTGCTAAAACTAAGACATGAAAATCGGAGCTAGAGAGTTACCAGTTGAAAAGACCATTTGAAGAGAGATAGCGAGGAGGAGGAGGAGGAGGAGAAGAGGGAGGCGAGCAGCAGGAGGAGAAGAGGGAGGCGAAGAGGAGGTTCTCGTTTAGAGGCGCTCAGCTTGGAAACGAAGAGGAGGGAGGCGCTAGCAGCTTGGAAACGAAGAGGACTAGAGGAGGGAGACGCTAACAGGTAACTCGACTCAATGGGTAACTCGGCTCGGATCAGATCGACTCGGTAAAGTTAGGGTATATTATTTTCGAGTTCGGGCCGAGTTTGGACTGAGCTCAAATTGAGCTCAGCTCAACTTGACTCATTTAAGAGTCCAGCTCAAAGTCCATGAGCCGGCCCGACTCATTTAGTAGGTCTAATTTAGATAGGTAGAAAATCACTGTTTTTGGATGGTCAAGAATTTTCACTTAAGTGATTTTCTGCCTATCTAAAAAAATAGTAAAAAAATTCTAAAAAATGTAAAATTTGGTCAGCAAGTACATATTCATATGGAAAACATGTTGAACTGTTCGGATCGACCGTTAGAATTTTGAAAACGAAGATATTGAACCGTGTACGGACCCATCCGTGCTATGCATAGTACCATAGGTTCACTCGGATTTTATTCTCTATTAGATTATTAGAGAAGTCACTTGTTATATTCACAATCAAGATTTGGAAGTAATTATTTTTTTTAGATATATAATTGAAAAAAAAAAAAGATTCTCTCTCTGTGACATGTAACAATTATTAAACCAAAAGTTTAATTACAGTGTCCTTTGGTAGGACCTACCAAAACAATAATCAGTTACCAAAATGAGTTTTTCATACACATATATGTACTTGTATCCACAATACTTGAATTATAAGCAATATACAATTTGTTTTCTGTGGCTCATGTTACAAAATGCACCACATGGTATGCTCTCTTTTTATGGTTCAAAACACATGTTGAACAAGACTGATTTCATTGGTGGATTTAACCTTAATAAAGACTTTGTAGTATGTCATCTGTTGTTGAGGCTTCCACCATGTTGGTATATTTTTGAGGATATTATAAAGAGTTTACCCTCTATGTACCAGTTCAGATGTCGATATCTTGTCGCTCCTACCTTATGATTTCCCCATAGACTATCTCCCTCTCGTACTGTTTGAAGTTTACAAGGGAAGGTCTGCTTGTTTTGTCTTAATATGAAGCAAGATAAAAACTTTACGCTCTATATACCAGTTCAGTTGTTCATGTTTTATTAGTCATACTTGATTGTATAATTTACATTTGCTGAATCTGTTTGAACTAACTTTTGCTAGGTGGAGGCCCGACGGTTTGCCCTAATATGGAACAAGATAATCACTACATTCCGTGAAGAAGATATCTTAAGTGACCATGAAGTCTTGCTCCTTGAATTACCTCCTGATGTGTGGAATGTTGGGGTGGTGCGGTGGCCATGCATCCTCCTGTGCAATGAGCTGTCACTAGCACTCTCTCGAGCCAAGGAGCTAAAGGGCCCTGACCGACGCCTTTGGAGAAAGATTTGCAAAAATGAGTACCGTCGTTGTGCCGTTATTGAGGCGTATTATAGTGCAAAGCACCTCTTGTTGACTATTGTGAAGGAACAGACAGAAGAGTATTCCATACTGTCTCAGCTATTTATTGATTTTGAGGATTCAATGAAGGCTGAAAAGTTCACAGTGGAGTACAACATGCTAGAGCTACCCAAAATCCACAACAGTCTAAAATTTCTTCTGAAAGAACTTACAAGCACAAAAAAGGACCTTACAAAGGTTGTGAACCAAATGCAGAACTTGTACGATATCTTGATACGTGATTTCCCATCAGAGAAGAAGACCAGGGATCAACTGAAGCAGGCAGGGCTTGCACCGTCCAGACCGACTGAGGGCCGGCTTTTCTTTGAACATGCGGTGGAGTTACCTGGAGAAGAAAATACTGTGTTCTACCGGCAGGTTCAGCGGCTGCAAACTATCCTAACCTCAAGGGACTCCATGAGTAATGTTCCAAAAAACATTGATGCCAGGCGGCGCATAACCTTCTTCTCCAACTCTCTTTTCATGAACATGCCACGGGCCCCTCAGGTTGAGAAGATGATGGCTTTCAGCGTGCTAACCCCTTATTATGAAGAGGAGGTGATGTACAGGAAGGATCAGCTCCATTCTGAGAATGAAGACGGGGTCTCTACACTATTCTATTTACAAAAGATTTATGCGGATGAATGGACAAATTTCCTTGAGCGCATGAAAAGGCAAGGGATAACAAAGGATGAGATCTCGGGCAAGGGGCTGCCAGAGTTGCGGCTCTGGGCCTCATACAGGGGACAAACACTATCCCGCACAGTGCGAGGTATGATGTACTACTACAAGGCTCTGGAGATGCTTACCTTTCTTGACTCTGCCAATGAGATGGATATAAGGGATGGACGTGAGCTCGGGTCAGTCAGTTCAAGGCAGCAGGATGGCAGTTCCCGTGGCCATGGCAGGAACAGCATAGGTCAGTCACCAGCTTCATCAGGGACTCTAAGCCGAGTGAACAGTGATGTGAGTGCGCTGTTCAAGGGGCATGAGTCTGGCACCGCACTCATGAAATTTACATATGTTGTTGCTTGTCAGCTTTACGGGTCCCAAAAGGCAAAGAAGGACGCACGCGCAGATGATATACTGTATTTGATGAAAAACAATGAGGCTTTGCGTGTGGCATATGTAGATGAGGTGAAAAAAGGAGCCGGGAGTGAGTCAGAATACTACTCAGTGCTTGTCAAGTATGATCAGAAACTGGAAAAGGAGGTTGAAATATACCGGATCAAGCTCCCAGGTAAGCTGGTGCTTGGAGAAGGCAAGCCAGAGAATCAAAATCATGCCATGATATTCACCAGGGGTGATGCTGTTCAGACTATAGATATGAACCAGGATAGCTACTTCGAAGAAGCTCTTAAGCTTCGGAATCTTCTAGAAGAGTACAATCGCCGCTATGGGTCGCGAAAGCCGACTTTATTGGGGGTTCGTGAGCATGTTTTTACAGGTTCAGTTTCATCCCTTGCCTGGTTCATGTCAGCACAGGAAATGAGCTTTGTAACCCTGGGGCAGCGGGTTTTGGCCAATCCGTTGAAGATCAGAATGCACTATGGTCACCCTGATGTGTTTGATCGGTTGTGGTTTATAACCCGGGGTGGAATCAGCAAAGCTTCAAAGACTATCAACATCAGTGAGGATATCTTTGCAGGGTTCAACTGTACCTTGCGTGGGGGTAATGTGACACACCATGAGTATATTCAAGTTGGTAAAGGGCGTGATGTAGGTTTGAACCAGGTTTCCATGTTTGAGGCCAAAGTTTCTAGTGGTAATGGTGAGCAAACACTAAGCCGGGACGTGTACCGGTTGGGTCACAGGCTGGACTTCTTTCGCATGCTCTCCTTCTTCTACACAACTGTTGGATTCTATTTCAACACCATGATAGTTGTATGGTGTGTGTATGCCTTTGTCTGGGGGCGGTTATATTTAGCTCTGAGCGGACTGGAGAGCTCCATCAGGAGAGAGGCTGATAGCTCTACCAATTCAGCCCTTGTGACAGTTTTAAACCAACAGTTTATTATTCAGCTAGGGATTTTCACCGCCTTGCCTATGATTATTGAAAACTCACTGGAGTTTGGTTTTCTGAATGCAATCTGGGATTTCATTAAAATGCAACTCCAACTTGCCTCGATGTTCTACTCCTTTTCCATGGGCACCAAGGCACACTACTATGGCCGAACTATACTTCACGGAGGCGCTAAATACCGTGCCACTGGCCGCGGCTTTGTGGTGCAGCACAAGAGCTTTGCTGATAATTACCGGCTATATGCACGCAGCCACTTCATCAAGGGTATAGAAATTGGGTTGATCCTGACCGTTTATGCATCGTATAGTGCAATCGCGAAAAATTCATTTGTTTACATTGCACTGACAATATCCAGTTGGTTTTTAGTTGTGTCTTGGATTCTTTCGCCGTTCATTTTCAACCCATCTGGGTTTGACTGGCTGAAGACTTACAATGATTTTGAAGAATTTATGAATTGGATCTGGTTCCAGGGCGGAATATCAGTGAAGGCAGAGCAGAGCTGGGAAGTGTGGTGGGAAGAAGAGACCGACCACTTGCGTAATACTGGGCTATGGGGGAAGGTGATCGAAATAATTCTTGATTTACGGTACTTTTTCTTCCAGTTTGGGATCGTGTACCAACTTCACATTGCGAGCAACAATACCAGTATCTTGGTGTACTTGTTGTCGTGGATATGCATTGTGGCAGCTGTGGTGTTGTTTGTGATGATGTCTCATGCTGGAAACAAGTATGCAGCTGAGAAGCACATTTACTACCGTATGGTACAAGCCATCACTATAATCTTGGTCATAGCAGCTGTTGTGGCCCTCCTGGAGTTCACCAATTTCAAGTTTGTGGATTTATTTACAAGCATGGTGGCGTTCTTCCCGACTGGCTGGGGGATCATATCCATACTTCTGGTGTTTAAGCCAATCCTGATGCATACATCCATGTGGGATACTTTGCGTTCTTTTGCACGGTTTTATGATATCCTGCTTGGGTTGATAGTTTTTGCTCCACTGGCTGTGTTGACTTGGTTGCCTGGAATACCCGAGATGCAGACTAGGATTCTCTTCAACGAAGCCTTCAGTCGGGGTCTCCAAATTTCCCGTATTCTTACTGGCAAGAAGACAGATAATGTCACGAAGACAGATGATGGCAAGAAGTCACATAACCAGTAACTCAACTTGAGGTAAGAACTACAGTTGCTGTTCTGATTCTTTGTCTTTTTTTTCTTGTAGGCTGTGTGATGATCCATAACATCTTTGCCTGATTCTATGGGAGGGCAGTATTGTCTATTTTGGTTTAAAATCTCAATGCTATACTTCTGGAACAAACCATTATTTTTGGGTTTTTTTTCATGTTTTGTTTGGCCATATTGTAACAGGAACCAAATGATTTTCAAATTGATCCACATTTGATGGAACACATTCAAATGATGAGGAACACGTATAACATCACCTTTTGATTTTGACAAAATTTGTCGTTAGTTGTCATGGTCATAGATATATCCCTTAATTCTTTAGATATAAATTTGTGAGTGAAATGAAACAAATACTAGTTTCAGGTATTAACTATATTACAAATATTTCTTATTTGTAGGTTTTGCAGAAAAAGATTTTGCGAGATGATCGGATCAGATTTGTTTGTACAGTGGTTTTTTTATATATTATTTGTAATGCACTGCAGTTTATATATTAGCTTTATTTTTTGAGAATTGTTTTGATAGAGATGTAAAATTCGTTCTTGTAATGAGCCCTGTGCATCTTTCATTGTTTCAGATTTACTGATTTATTTTAAAAGAAAGTAGTGAATAGATTTGCATTTTTCTTTTGCCTCAATGTTATAATTATAATTAATGCAAATTTCGGTTATTATTTTTATTGTTTTCTCAATTTTTCTTGTAAAGATCTATGTGCTAATATTTTTCGGTTATGATTTGTAGAATATCTGAAGGAATTTTTTTGAATAACATTGTTCTCCACACCTTCTTTCATTTGTCAACTTTCTGCTAGTCCAAGATTGAGCACACTAGCGCTAGCGCGAAAGCCGTTGAGTTGTTTTCAAATTCGCTCTAAAATTCTTTTGTTCAAAAGGATTCCAGATTTGTGGACTAAGGCTGTCTCTCAACAGGGATGTAACCTATTATTTTTGGAAAAGAATAATCTACCAGTTTTTGTACTTTGGTTTTTTAGCTGCCATGCTTACTCTTTTCTCTTAGTCAGCTAGCTTACTGTATTCATTAACAGTGTCTGTATTTTGCTTTTTTTAATACAAGTGCCTACGGGCTTCAAACAAACAAAAAATAAATTCCAAAACTGATAGCAATTGGAATGAAATTCCAAAAAATGCTACCCCATCCCCATTTGTTGGTAAGGAGAGGAGGCTTCTACTGTTACTGTAATGGTATTGTCAGTCTGATTCTTGCTGGATTGCTTGAGCAAACAATCGTTGGTGCTGGGTAGAATTTTTTCTGTAGAATTTGTTTTGAATGCGGCGTGTAAATTAGGTGGCCTGTTGGAATAGTGCTTTTTTGCTGTTGTTTGTTGTGTGTTTCCGATGGGTCAGGGTAGAAAAATAATAGTTATTGATGTGAATGGACTGAGAGATAGGATTCATTTTTCTCTTGCAAATTTTTTTGTGCCACAAAAACTGAGAAAGGCGAACACGGAAGTTGGTTTAAGACTTAAAGTCAATGAAGTCGTCGGAGCGGTGATTGAGATCTTCCTGTGTCATCTTTTTGTTTCTCTTCTTTGATACTGGCTCTTTGTAGATGTAGAAGCAGGATGTTTCAGTTGTGAATGAGACAGGTGGTGTTATGCACAGCACCACTCTATTTCTTAAAAAACAGGAAAGATCCAATCATTTAATTAATGATATAAGTATGCAAATATTTGAGTTTTCATAAATAAATAAAAGAAAATTTAAAAAACAGGAGGGAAAGTCTACTGGTATCCAATCAGGCAGGATCCTCGTAATCCATCTAAACTTTTGAATTATATTCAAGTCAGGTCAGTGATACCAAAGCGTCTGAAACATTCAATTATGTTCAAATAAAACATGCCTGATATCCATGTTGGAGGTGCAGTTTAGATATGTTCAGTAACTAGTTAAGGAGGCGATTGTCTGTTGATGAGGCAAATTTACTTTAGATATGTAGGGTATTTTTAGACAAGGGAAACTGTTTCTTTAGTTTTTTTTAGCATTGGATTGTCGCTTGATAGAGTTGTATTTAGCTATTCCAGTAATGACAGGGGCTTTATGTAAGGTGTAAACGGAGCGGATAATGTTAAATTCATATTCATATTTTAATGAGCGGATACAAATACGGATACGGATAGTAAATGAATGTCAAAATTAAAAATTAAATTTACCTTAAACGGATACGGATACTAAACAGACAATCCATGAATACGGATTTGAATATGGATACAAAATAAATAATTAAATCAGACGAGCATTTTAAAATATAAATATTAATTAACAAAATTAAGAAAAAACAAATTAAAAATTAAATAAGAAAAAGAACTGTTCAATTTTCTCTATGTACATCCGATGGGTGCCACAGACAATTCTCATTAAAGAATTCATTTTTCATAACGAGATTCAAAGAACACGTGATGCTAAACAAGAAACCGGTTATAGCCGGATCGGATTTCTTGGATCCGATGCTCATCGGCTTCAAACTGAGTCCGATGAGTTCTATAACCGTTCAATCCATTTTATGATCCGTGTGCACATATATTAAAGCACCGTGCACGGATCTTAAAGAGGATCAGATAGTTATGGAACCCATCGGACCCAAACTACTCCCCCCACGCAATGCCGCTGGATCGTACTTACTCTGGTGATATCCCATTAAATTTTACTTACCCAAATCTTTTCGGATGTAACCGGATATCCGATCCATTTTCAAATGAACAAATTTATCCGTATCCGGATCCAGATCCTGTTCATCTTATGCTAAAATTATCCAAATCAGAATTCAGAATTATCCGAATCCGTTTACGTTTTCAGCCCTTGCTTTATGCCTCTTTCAATAAAGAAAATGTTCAATTAAAACGTCCTCAAATAGTAACACGTTAAAGTTGTACTTTTGAAAACAAATGCAAAAGAATAAATGTTTCCAGAGAAAAGCAAAAATGAAAATTTAATATTTTGAAGTTCGGGAATTCAAAACTTCATTTAACAAAATCCAAAAATCAAAATTTCTGAAATCAAATTCCAATGTTCAGAAGTTCATTATTGTATGGAAATTTATCTATCCAAAAGCTGAACTGAAATAAACATATATTTCATTGAACAATTCGCGAGATTCCAATTATTGATCAACATTATGAAAAGTAAAATTCTAAAAATGGAAAACTTAATATTGAATTCTCAAATTTTATAATTTAAGAAATGTGAATATCATCTGTAAATTTGTAAAAAATAGTGCTACCTCAGAATTTGAATAATCTGGAAATGTAAGTCTGAGAATTGCTAAAATAAAAAAACTGAATATTATTGGGTCATCAGATGTTAAATTTCTATGGAATAGAGAAGTTCCCTGTGTTAGAAATGTCTTACGGGTAGGGATGAAAACGGATCGGATACGGATCGGATAGTGGTAAAACTATATTCGTATCCGTTTTTTTTTCCGGATACGGATACGGATCAGATATTAGATGGATACGGATACGGATACGGATCGGATTGGATATTTATTAAGAAAATGTATAAATATTATTAAAAATGCCAAAATTCATAATATTTATCTAATTATAATGGTGAATAACATAACTTTTTTAATAATATATATTAAATTATGTGGTATATATCTACTATTTTGAATACGGATAATTAAAATTCAAAACCATATTCGTATCCGTATCCGTATCTGCACGGATATTCAGATATCGGATATCCGCATTTAATTTTCGAATACTGATCCGAATACGGTCGGATAATATAATTATCCGACCCGTTTTCACCCCTACTTACGGGCCAATTAATCAATTATTTAGGCTGAAATATATGTTAACTTCTAAAATTAGATACGGATTGAACCATTCTCTCTTTATATTTAGTCAGTTGATTCTGAAATGTTGCGTCTGAATGAAACATTATGACTAAAATATTGCGAACTAAAGGGTTTTATATATATATATATATATATGCATAGTGCAGTTTCGATTTAATATTAATGACATGAATATATGTAAAAACCCTAATTTTCATAAACCATGAGAAGAAGATACAAGGGGAGATAAAACGGAGACATCAGTTGGTGCTAGCGCATCAACTCACAGTGGCTTTTAACTTCTTGTTGTTGTTGTTCGTGTGGATACTTATAGAGACACAGTTGCTATTGAAGTGTACATTGGACACCCACAAGGTGAAGGAAGATTACGGGAGATTTTCTGCTAGAGTGAGAAGTGCTTCTGCTATGCTGCTTCATCAAACTAGTGGTAATTTTTATCTTGAATTTAATTTTACACGTGGATCTTGATTCCGGTAGAAATTGATTGATTGAAATTAAAATTGAAGCCCTCAACCCTACTCGAATTCCCAACAGTTTGAACTGGCAAATTCATAAATTTTAACACTTGTAAGAATTTATCTGACATTTGATCCCCAGCAGTGGGCAAATTCATAAATTTTGAGGAATCATGGCAGAAGCTGCCAGTTTCAGTACATGTTACTTCAAAATTGTATAACTTTTTTAGAGAAAAAAATATGGGTCATGCCCATATTTAATTTCATTAATAAAGGTAAAGATTACAAGAGTTGTAATAAAATCCAATAGAAGTAAAAGCTCAAACAGCTGAGCCAGCAAAGAAACAGACTACTAAAAGAAATAAGAAAAACATACAGAAAAGACACTAAAGAAACGGGAAAGAAAAGAAAAGACTGTAAATTTTACGAAAAAGTCCCCCAGTTCTTCATTTCATCGCACCAGCAAGTGTTTGTACCAGTCCGGAGCCCTTTCTTTGCCTCTGTTGATATGGCATAGGTAGTTTTTTTTATATATCCATCCTGACATAAGTCGGTACAGGTACAGTTTATGGCATGTACCAGTGATGTTAGGCTCGTACCAGTAACCCTCCTACTACCCATTTTCTCCCGTCCCGGCCTGCCACAGTACATGATCTGCCAAAGCAATTGCTGTCTCTGCTGTATGTAGGAGCCTGTCCTACCAGTTATCCAATTCCTTCGGCGTTCTGTCCCTCCAATTCCTCTAAACAAAATTGTATAACTTGTCCTAGAACTCTTGATTTAAGATGGAATGGTAGTAACAACTGACAAATCTATTGAGCAGTGGTTTGACAACTACTACTTCTGAGAACAACATTTTAACATAAACTAGAAATTTTTTGTTTTTAAAAAAGAAAATAGTGGGATATCCCACCGTCTTCATTCATATTGAAACCAGAGAAGGAAAACTGGTACCCAACAACTGGTACCAGCTCCTAATTTACTTATAATAACATGTCTTAATTATATTACAAAAGTTGGCTAACATTGTCAAATCACATAACCTACTAGCTAAGTTCCACAAAACAACAAACAAAGACTTCACAAAGCTAAAAGAACAACAATCAACAACAAATCAGATTAGAGCTACAGACTAAGAACAAATCAGATTAGAGCTACAGACTAAGAACCAGCCTTTGGTCTAGTAGTAAAAGGCAACACCTTCGTATAAAAGGTTGTGGGTTCAAAATCTAAATGGAAAGTTCTTTATAGACAATTAAATAAAAATTATTAAGTTAGACCTCTACC